>VZSF01006454.1:1091613-1140702 GCA_013398295.1 Chionis minor
GCGGGCAGCGGCGGGGGCAGGCGGGCGAGGCGGCGCCGTCCCCTCGCCGTCCGTCCCTGCAAGCGTACGCCGGGGCCCGGCGCGGTCTGCCAGAGGAAGGGGCGCAGCCCGGTAATTCGGCGTGTTTGGCGCCAGCGCCGCCTTTAATTATGTGGGTACAATGGCTGGCGTTCACGTGCACCAATTTTGAGTAAGTGCTTGCTAGCGCGCCCGGCCAAGTCTGCTCCGCTGTTTAATTTAATATCTTAAGGGCTCTCTTTCCCTCCCCCCTCCTCTTATTTGCTTCGCGCTGCTCAGCACTAGCGCCCTGTGTCACTGCAGGCAGAGCCGGATAGTGTCTGTCCGTCTGTCTGTCTGGACAGACGGACAAGTACATCAGCAAAGCGGCAGTAAGGCTGCTGCCTCCTCAGACCGCTTCCCAGTGGCACCAACTTTTCACACGGCGTTCCCCCTCCCTACATGCCAACACGGCTTGTGGCGAAGGAAAGCGTTGCTGTTCCGGTTTGCAAAGGGGGAAAACGAACAGTGTAATTCCATCAGTCCATCCAAGAGGCCAGTGTCAGAGCCAGGGATCAAGTTCTGAAACGATAGGACCAAATTCGCCAGACAGCTCTTACTTCCTTGTTTATTAAACTATCCCGAAATGTAAAGATACATTAGTAACAGATGTGAACCAGAGCTGGAAAGCACTTAGAGTTCAATGGATGTTCCTCCTCCGTTTCTGTTCCAGCCCAGATCTGCGTGAGATACGAGACGACGAAAAGAAAGAGCTCTCCCCTCGCTGTCTTTCTTGACGCAAAATTAAATAAGAGTTGGATTGGAAAAGACCTTCCGTGATCTAAGCCTCTCTACAAGAGCACGATAAGTGTTTCGGGGGCAGGGTGGCAGTCCCGAGGAGAAATGAGCACCTACTATTCCCTCCAAACTGTGCCAGCTGCAGGCAGTCAGGAGCAGATCTTAAAATAGTTGTACTGCCTATCATTCAAAAGCAAAAAAAAAAAAAAAAATTAGAAGGCAGATGTGAAAGCAGTAGTGTGGTTTATGCTTTACTTGTTAAAAATAAATGCTGAGGCTTTAAGCCTTCACTCTCTGTTTGGTTTACATAATTTAGAGGGATTAGCTTTTTCCATCCTCCTAAGAGAGCAACTGGTGAGTGTCTATTTTGCATCTGGGGAAATGTGTGTTAGTCTCAAGGCCTGACATTTGTTTTGTGTCTATGGAATTCACCCTGCATGGGGCTGTCAAATTAAATACGATAACTGGCTTTTCCAAAGCAGCAGATAATTTATTGGTCATTAAAAGTCCTAGTGGCAGTGCACAGTCTGCTTGCATTGAAGTCTCTTAGTGGTGCCAGGGCACAAGAATTTAGTAAACACCAATCATGGACACAGGCAAAGGCTTCAGATGGTTGAGACCCACAGGACTGGTCCAGGACCACTTCAGCTGCTGTTTGTTTTCTCTGTATTCACTGTGCTTCTTGTGCATGATGTTGATGGGTTTGGGTTTTGTTTTTTTTCCCCTACCCAAAATGGGTTTTGAAAGCCCTAGGTTTTAGTCCCATAGACCAAGGACCACCTTGCTTTGTCAGAAGTAATGGTTTGTTGGTAGTTGTGGCTGACACACTGTATTTTCTCAGTGGCTTTGCCACTCGCACTGATCCTAAAATGTGCTCATGGGCATTATCCTGGCATGGGTAATGAGATAAAGGTTTTCCCCCATGAAGACTATCATGTGACTGACTGCCTGAACGATGGGGCAGGTTCCTTCTCTGTCCTTCTAGCTTATGAAAATCTGGGAGAAGGGAAGCAAAGCTGAATGTACGTGGGGTCTGATCCCAGATGGTCTGTGTGCTGTCAGTCCGACTTCAGCCTGATCCGTCAGAAGTCAGGAGCACCCCCTTTCCCACACCACCAGAGTCATGTGCCTTAGATTTCTCCCTCTTGTCCCTTTCATCTTTGGTGAATCACGGTGTTTCACAGCCTTAATTAATTTTTGAAAATAGCATTTTGGTGTACTTAAAAATATTATGCCTGTTTTACCAGGAAAAGGAGCAATCCCGGCAACAAGAGGATAGCTGGCTTGTGGGAAGTATTGACTGGAGTGAAGCTGAGGGAGACTCACTCCTTTTGTAGACTCTTTTTCTATGGTATCAAAGCAGTGAAGTCTACCTAACACAGTCATCACTGAGTTTATCTGTGGCTTTGTGTCTCCTAGGGGCCACACTGAGCCTTGTAAATAGGGCAGAGCAGGTGACCTCCTCTCCCTTGGTGAGCCCAGGCTCTGCAGATGTGTTGCTGCTGAAGAGCTGGGCCCAGCCATGCTGCGAACATGGCAACTGCGGCTGCAGGTCCATGGCTGTGTGGTTACACCAGGGTCTGTAACATGGGCTTGCATCTCACGATGCACGGGCTGTAGCTGGCTTAGCTCCCCTGTTATCCACACCTGGTTGCTTCCCTTTCTGCTTAGGAAGATGCCCACCAATGGTCCAGAGCAAGAATTTGGGTTCATTTATGATCTGGTAAAGTCCTGTAGTCAGAGCATCTGACTACCCCTGTCCACCAGAAACCCTAATGGCCGAGGAGCAGATAATGACACAGGAACACGAACAGCTCGAAATGCAGATGAAGCCACAGACTCTTAAGTCAAAGCCAAATGCTGTTTCAGGATTGATTAACAGAGCTGCATCCAAGCAGTTACAGTTGACAGAAGTATTTTAGAAAGGCTCACAATTTTAAGTGCCAGTAAATAACACTTTACTGTCTTAATAAGATATCTAAATGTTGCCAAAGTTCAGAGTGTTCTTTCTGTCTGGTCTGGAGATGTTACCTGTTTATTGTCAAACACTTCTACTGGCTTATCATTTTCATTCTGGATGCTTATGGTGTGTTTTCTGGAGGTGTTTCTGTTGTGAAGGCCAATGGCATTTGCTTCCTGTAAGGTGGGAGAGACGATTGGTGTGACACTGCACACCTGACAGCTAACACATGAAGAGAATGTATGAACAGGAAAGGAATTCTGAAGGTGTGGGTTGTTTTGTTGGGTTTTTTTCCCAAAGCTGGAAATCCCATTATAGACGACAATTTTTCAGGTTTCAACAACTTCCAAAACAAGATTTGGGAATAGGGTTTTATGATACTCATGAGAGAGGAAAAGATAACAGAGACTTGGTTTCAGAAGGTCATTTAGGAGCCTCTGAATCCTATGGCAATGACTGGCATTTCATCTTCTGAGCACCTTTGTGCAACTGAGTCCAAGCGTCCACAAATTGCAGAGCAGAACATGCCGTTGGTGACACGGACGAGGAAACAGACTCCTCTGGTATGATTCCTGCAGTAAGAAAAGGGTTATTGAGCTCATGGCTACTGTCTTTGCTGCTGCTGTAGAAGAGCAATCCAGACGGGCAGTGAGGATTGCTCTAGAGCAGAGCACACCTGGCCAGAGCTGGATCCTTGTCTCAAACAGGAACCCATCAGTGAATTGGTTTACTTTCTCGACTTTTCTTCCAGCACTCTCCTGAGAGCTGAGATGATACTTGATAACTAGTAGAAAAACTACCCAATAAATAGCATGTTAACACAAATATTTGTAGCTATTACTAAAGGTTCATGGGGAAACATTTGGATTGCTTTCTTCATTTTCACAGAATATCTTCCAAATGTTTTTGTGTTGGCTCTAGGCAATGTATATAAATCTGTTCAGTTATGCTAATGTAGCGCCGTGAAAAAGATTGCAACTTTGTCATTAAATTATGGATGAACTTTGTTGTTAGTTTGGTTTGTAGTCAATATGAAGAATTGCTGTTTTAAATTAATACTGCATTTTCTCATATTTTCCCTCATGGCTCATGAAACACTGAGTTTATAATGATGGGGTTTCTTAAGCGTACACTAAGGATTTATAACTTCTCTTTCACTCAACTTTTTCCTCACTACATAGTAGGAAAATCAAATACATATTTTTAAGATGCAGGCTTTATAACTTAACAAGTGTTTATTTCTAACGTAGTAAATAAGACCACAATCCTGCAAACGTTTGGCTGTGTTTAACCTTACATGGACAGCCTTAATGAAATGGCCAAAGAAGCTATGACTTCCCCACTAGTATCACTTGAAGGTGGGCTGTGGAGTCGCCTGTGGAATCCGGGCTTCAACATTTTGTTCCATTTGGCTTCACAAGGTGCCAAAACAGGGCACTGGAGATGGACGCAGGATGCTCTTCACAGCATCTTGTGGATCTCACACATGCAAATGCCTCTGTGCTATGTCCTAATGCAGGCCTTCTGTCTCAGTAGGCATTTGGCACATTTGCACAGAGACATGTAAACACACAGCTTGGGTTTCTTGCAGCCGCAAGATTTTTATCAGCTATATGTAATAGTGATACATGTGCAAAGCTAGGTCACAGTTCAGTAGGAACTATTGCTAAGCAGAAACTCATGTTTTGTTACACGTGGCTAATGGATACTCTTCATATTGCCCAAGCTAAAGTGCATAGATTCTGCTAATCTGTGTTTCTTCTCACCTGTGTGCCGTTGACTAGATTGTACCCTGGCAGTGTGCCCTTAAAAACGGGCAAGCTGTGACTCCACACTGCTGGGGATACAGCAGTGACTGCACGGACTCTGTCACGGTTTGGTATGTTGGTTTTGCTCTTTGTTTAGCAGTTGCTTTTCTGGTATCGTTATTTCTCCCTCCCTGTTTACTCAGATGACAGAGAGATCCTTTAACAGGTTTTTTTGCTAATGTAAACTAGCAAATTTTTTTTAGGAAATGTTTTTTGTTAATTGCTGTATAACCTCAAAGAAAGCGGGGTGACTTATTCTCTTGTACATATTTATAATGATTGAATACCTGCTTGCTGTAAAACTGAAGAAGTTCAGTTTCTACACCAAAGTAAGTTTGGACTGATAATTAAATCACCTACATAATAGTTTGCAAACTAGCTAGTACTCTTCTGCTAGAGAGATTTGTGTTATGGTTTTAATAAAGTACAGTTATAGAATTAAAACCCACTGGTAACAGTGTCAACAAATTTTGCAACAAATGTGCAATACCAGACTTTATTAATGAATGAGTTACACTGATGTGTCATCTTAATTTTTTACAGATGTATTCATGTTCTTTGAAAGGACCAGTGGAAATTGTCATAAATTCATTTGTTATTCATGTTAATGAATGCTAGCCCTTATTCTTCCTCAATGAATAAGGGCAATGATTGCAATCTGGATTGCCATAGGGACCCCCCTGTAATTCATCATTGCTTCAGTGTTCAAATTCTTCGGTGGAACCAGATATTGGTGTCGACAACATCTGGATTTTTACATCTCTCATCTTTTTCTACCTCCTTCCCTCTGTTTAATCAAGAGAATGGGAGGGGAAATTGCTGCCATTGTTAATATCTTAAGAAACTAAGTGATTTCTAGGACTTTGGAGGATATTTAGACTTAGGATATAGGGCATACAGGCCTGTTTTCAGAGGTGAGACTGAGGAACATCTGCTTTCAACATACTGCGATGCCAGTCATCATGCCATGCCCGGAGAGGCAGAAGCCCAGACTTCCATCTCCCGTTCTGAAGCCAAGCAGTGGATTTGACAGGGGATGCCTTTCACAGGAGAGTGTCTTGGTGACCACAGTATGTATATATGTGTGTATATATTCCCCATTTCTTTCACTGGGACTGTCTTATGTTGTATAAAACAGTTCTGTACTTGCATCGAGGAGAGAGGTAGGTTGTCATGGATTTTAAGTAGGAATCTTTGTCCCTGCCTGATCAAATCCAGAATTGCTTCCTACCCAAGCCCTTCAGATGCTAGTCCATTCTCAGGGGCAGGGTTTAAATGAGCTCAGGGATACGCTGCAGGATAAATTTTGAGTATGGGCTATTCCTTAGCATAGACCATGTCTGCCTGTCCTTGCAGTGTATGACAATACACTACTTTGTGGTAATGTGACCATGGCCTACATCAAATAGGCTCATCAGCCTGTGTCCTTCCTAAAATGGCCTCATAATATGTACAGCAAGGTCCTGTGTGAATACTGGGCAGAGCCAGGTGGCAGGATGGGGATACACAATGCTGTCAGAGATCATCCGTAAACATAGCTGAAAGGGCTAACCCTGCAGCCCCATGGCTGGAATGAAGATAAATGTAGCAGTCCCTGCCACAAAGAATTTTTAGTCACATTTAGGAAAACATTGGTGCAATAAAGTGATAGTGTCTTGCCTCAAAACAATATGGCATTTGTGGATAGGGTACAGTCTTATGAGTTTGGAGAGGGATGGATTCAGAACTCTTCAACAAAAGGAAAAATTCAGCCTGGCATCCTATACATAGTACTGGCTGAGGACAGGTAAAGATAAAAGGGGGAAAAGTGGAGAAATTGTCACCATGAGAGTAATTTTCTTGACTTTTCTGTCTAAGCTATCCAGAACTGAAATGCTTCATTTTACATTAGCCAGATCACTGCATTAACAGAAAATGAAGTGAAAAAGACTTTTATCCTTTCCTGGGTTTCTCACTGATTTCTATTCCTGTGTGTAAGAGAAAGCAATTTTGTTTATAAAATTCATTAATGTTTATAAATTCTCCAGAAAAGTGCTTTTGTGCTTTCCTCCATCCTTTCTGCTGTGCTTGGGAGGAGGTCATATAAAGATAATTCATTATCTCCTTCAAATCTACCCCTTAAAATTCCTCTCTGCCATAATCGCTAAAATCAACTTGACAAATGTTTGTCTACAAATATGTTATAACCACTACCTATCATGCTAAGTAATATTTTTACAATGTTTGTCTTTCTCCATCTATCCACATCCATCAGCTGTCTTCCACAACTACAAGCATCTCGTGGTAGGGAACCAACTTTTGTCCATCCAAACGCTTTGCAACTGGAATGGCCTCTGCACAATTCACGTCAATGGGATGGTGACACATCTTGTAAACATCTTGAAGGAGTAAGTACATTTTTTCCGTCAAGGACTGGATGATTTCCTGTCCATGAGTCTTATGAACTCAAATCTGATTCATGTACCCCAGGTTGGGGGCTGAATGATTTCTTCTGTTCTCCAATGTGTGCTTGAGCTATATAATTTTGCCTTGAAGTGCACCTATGTATTCCTTCTCTTTGGTGCTGTTTTGGAGAACGATACTCTGGGATTTATCACAGAATCATAGAACGTTAAGGGGTTGGAAGGGACCTCTGGAGATCATATGGTCCAACTCGCCTGCCAGAGCAGGTCCGCCTACAGCAGGTCGCACAGGATGGCGTCCAGGCGGGTTTGGAACGTCTCCAGAGTCGGAGACTCCAGGACCTCTCTGGGCAGCCTGTTCCAGTGCTCTGCCACCCTCAAAGGAAAGAAGTTCCTTCTCTTGTTCAGATGGAACTTCCTATATCCAAGTTTGTACCCATTACCTCTTGTCCTATCACTGGTCACCACTAAAAAAAGACTGGCTCCCTCCTCCTGGCACCCTCCCTTTAAGTATTTGTAAGCATATTATATTGCCACAATTTTTTCCACAAGAGCTGGACAAAAAAACCCTACCAACTATTTAGATACTTGATTCCTTTGATGCATTAGCGTAATCTAAATACTTTCTTGGAACTGTCCCTGAATTCTTTGTGTATAAGATGATGAAGGAATTCAAGCAGCCTTGGACTCTTCTCTGTTCAGGGCACAGCTGGTGAACGAAATGGGCTCTTTCAGCATTATAGGAGCTAGCTGGAGCTGGTAACAGATGCTGAGCATTTCTGTGCTGCTCTGTGACTGTAGGACATGAGGTGATGGTGGTAGTGGATAATCTGTCCTCATCTGGAAATAATTATTGCTAATCAGTCTAGCTTTTGTGTACTAATTACTGTTATCATTTTATTTATCAAAGTTTCTGTGAACTTGTTTATGAGACTGTGTGTGTGCACTAAAAGTTTCGGTTGGCAACAAAGACCTTTCGGCACCATTTGTAAATGAGTGATTAACAAACCAACATAAAAGTCTGTTAGGACAGAATGAGGGAAGCAGTCACACATCCCCTCCAATGAAACAGAAGGCAATGTTAACAAACAGATGTTATAACCCCAAATTTCTCAGCATATTATCCTGTGACGTGGAGAAACTCTGAAAGGACTTATTTTAAAAAGCAACTAGTAATGCCAGAATTTCAGAAATCTTTTAAGCACACCTTAAATTCCCATGGACTCCCTGTTCAAGTGAAGGCAAAGCCTGAAGGATTCAATAAGACAGCAGCAATTAAAACAGCAGAAAGAAATACCTCAGATTAAGCCCCTAGTTCTTTACCTAGGCTTCCCATCTTCGTATAAACACAAATCCCATGGAAAACAGTGTAACGTTATTCTGGAGATTAACTAACAAAGCAGTAACTAGTTTATTTAAGCTGCTCATTATTTAAGTATCCGCTGATAGTGGGATAGCAGGAATACAATTAAGAGTACTCCTTAAGGAACACTATCCACTAATGCCTGTACTATACCCTTAATTAGTATGGTATCATCCATAATAATTATGTCTCTAAAAAAATCTTTAAATGTCTTTAAATGTTTTGGGCGCCAGTCAGACAAAATATTAAAAATTTAAACGTTTCATTTTGAAATACTTCAGCTAATACTTAAAATTAGTTTAATTTCTTTTTTGTTTCGGCTTTATCCAGAAGAAAACCCCTACAGGAAACTCATAATTTAGAGCAATGAACATAGCTGCAATATCCGTGCATGATTAAAGAACACCCTGTACAATGTTGCATTGGTGGTTTTTTTCATTTGTTACTTGAGTTTTCTGCCTTAGGAATGAAATAGCTCGTTTTCTTTAACGTCACACAAGATTGTAGTTCAGCCATTTCATGCATACAGGTGCGTGGCAAATGGGCACTGAGAAAGAATACATCAAGTGAAACAGCTCAGTTATGAGAATTTTACCATATTTTGGCTGGTGTTGGTTAAATTTATTCTAAACTGTTGATTCTTAAACACAAAGACCGGTACTTTTTCAGCAGTCAAGATGATTTCTGTTTGCATCTGTTTAAGGACAGAGGTAATCTGAAGTCCTTGTAGCAAAGAAAGAAAGAAAAAGACCTTTCTGTCATGTTCCATGTCCAGACTGAAACACCAAAACAACAGCTCATTGCTGTCCTGGCAGCAAAACAAGAAGGTGTCAACTTATTTGAAAGTGGTATGTACAAAGCAGAGAATTGCGATGTATGTTTTTTCAGTAAAGTAACTGGGAGGGGTGGCTGACACCCCAGAAGGCTGTGCTGTCATTCAGCGCGACCTTGACAGGCTTGGGAGTTGGGCAGGGAAAAACCTAATGAAATTCAACAAAGGCAAGTGTAGGGTCCTGCACCTGGGGAGGAATATCCCCGTGAACCAGTCCAGGTTAGGGGCTGACCTGCTGGAAAGCAGCTCTGCAGAGAGGGACCTGAGAGTCCTGGTGGACAAGAGGATGACCATGAGCCAGCAATGTGCCCTTGTGGCCAGGAAGGCCAATGGCATCCTGGGGTGCATCGAGAGGAGCGTAGCTAGCAGGTTGAGCATCCTCCCCCTCTACTCTGCCCTGGTGAGGCCAGGGTACTATGAGTACTTGAGTGCTATGTCCAGTTCTGAGTTCCCCAGTTTAAGAAGGACAGGGAACTGCTGGAGAGGGTACAACGAAGGGCTATGAAGATGATTAGGGGGCTGGAGCATCTTTCTTATGAGGAAAGGCTGAGGGAATTGGGCCTTTTTAGTCTGGAGAAGAGAAGGCTGAGGGGGGATCTCATCAATGTTTACAAATACTTAAAGAGCAGGTGCCGGGAGGAGGAGACCAGTCTTTTTTCAGTGGTGACCAGTGTTAGGACAAGGAGCAACGGGTATAAACTCGAATATAGGAAGTTCCATCTGAACAAGAGGAGGAACTTCTTTCCTTTGAGGGTGGCAGAGCACTGGAACAGGCTGCCCAGAGAGGCGGTGGAGTCTCCGACTCTGGAGACGTTCCAAACCTGCCTGGACGCCATCCTGTGCGACCTGCTGTAGGCAGACCTGCTCTGGCAGGGGGGTGGGACTGGATGATCTCCAGAGTTCCCCTCCAACCCCTAGCATTCTATGATTCTATGATTCAATAGAATAAATGGTTGTAAATATTAGTACTAACAAAAGCTCATAATTTGCTTACCTAACAGTTTTGGTAAAAAATGTTAAGATAGTTGTGTTTCAAATTTTTTACATCTGTTTGGGAAATCTTTAAGAGATCATGATATCTATGGAGAATTCTTAAGCCTGTTTTCTGAAAATCAGACACCCAGAGTTGTCCGTTGCTTTTGAAAACATGAGCTCTTGTCTAAAATTGCTGTTAACTGAATCAGTATTCATCTTTTGTGTGATTTCTATTAGTCGATACTTAATCTGATATATTTCATAGCATTTTAATGTTCAGAGAACAGTGATCCAGTATCTTGTAAATACTAGTTCCATATTAGATGTTTCCAAGTAAACAGTGAAATTGAGATAGTCCATACCATCCATTTTGCACATGATACGTACGTATGTCTATGATGCTTTGTGTTTCCTGTCAGGCATATAAGTATGTTAAAGCAAGTTTTCCGTTGTATTTAAAATTACAGGTTACTCTATATTGTTCCCTCTCATGATTGAGTCAGACAAGAGGCTGAGAGTCCAGCCTGAATATAACATGATCATATGCAGCAAATCAATTACTGGAACATGGGACAAAGCATCCCTACCTGTGGACACTGTCTGTAGCTAGTGTCTCCATTCCGGGCATTAGTAATACTGTCCTCTTAAAAACAGTTAGGGATGAGCTGATTATTTCATCTATATTTGGCCATTTAATACACATCTAATCTAAGCTACTGATCTAACTTTCTGCAATCCACAGAGTTACCTCTAATAGGCAGTTCATTTTCTCTCTCTCTGAAGGCATCTTGGAGGCTCCAGTGTTTCAATACAACCTAACAACTTACTGCTGATATAACCTACTTCCAGCCACCCTTCTCATTGAGCTGGAGACTGATCATAGGCATCCTACCTCCTCTGATAGTCAAAGTGACCTATTTTGGTGAAATACATTGAGTCTAGTGCACTCTTTTATCTTTTTTTTTTTTTTTCTCCTCCAGTAACTATAAAGTGATTTTAGTTGAGTAGCTCAGAAGGAGCCATTTACTATTAGTCAAGTAAGTCCTATTTCCAGCTGAAGTCTTGAAGGTTTAGGTCTCAAGGTCCATTCCTGCAAATTATATTTCCCAAGAAGTGACTGCCCCGCAGCTGGAGGTGCAGGACTTTTCTTCAGAAGTTCAAAATTTGGCATATATATTCTATATTCATATGTGTTCAGCAGGCAGGTTTGTGGTTTTTAGTCTTGTTTCGACAGAAGATGAAAAATCTATAAATATGACATATATTTATGGTGTAATCTTGTACACAGTTTTGATCTATATAGTGGATGATGGTTTGTTTTCCAGACCACAGCAGAAGTGTTCTGGAAAGCTACTTATGCGTCAGTCCTGAGAGCTTTTCACACAAGAAACTTTGTCTCTTTGTCTCTCTTAACTCCTGGTTTTGTCTTCCTCTAGCTTTTGCAATCAAAAAAAAAAAAAAAAAAAAAAAAATAAAAATAACCTAACCACTTGTTGTGATTTAACCCCAGCTAGCAGCTGAGACCACACAGCCTCTCGCGCAGTTCTATTCCTTCCCCTCCAGAAGGGTAGGGAGAAGAAGGAGAAAGGGAGTGGAAAGCAAAGGGGAAAAAAACAGACTTGTCGGGTAAGATAGACAGTTTAATAGAACAACAAAAAAAGGAAAATAACAATAATTATAATAATAATGGTAAAACAATATACAAGATAAAGTAATACAACACAAGTCACTCACCACTCGGTGAATGGGTTCCCCAGCCTGTATGGAACAGTGATCACAGACTCCCTACCCCCCTTCCCCCAGCCAACCCCCATTTACTAAGCATGACATCTATGGTGTGAAGTATTTCTTTGGCAATTCGATCAGTCAGTCTAGGCTCCTTCTCAGCTTCTGGGGGAAGCTGGAGAGTCCTTGAATAGTATAAGCATCACCTAGGAAGAACTAAACCAATATTCATGATTGACATTCCATACTAAATCCGAAACAGCAGCCACTAGAAAGAAATTTAACTCTATCCCAGATGAAACCAGGACACCACTGTAATTGTGAACTATGATCTGCCTGGCTTTCTTGTAAGATCTGAGGTAGTCACCGTCATCACCTGCAGCTATGTAAAGGGCTTGATTGCTCCTTCTCTTGAGCCTGAATGGGGAGGACAGCTTGGTTTGAAGGAGGTCCACTGTTGTCCTCAGTGCTAAACCCCACTACTACTGCCCTGTCAACTTCAAGCCTTTCAGTAAAACAACCATCTCCAGATGCACACAACTATTTCACGTGGCTTTCAGGGTGGCACATCTTAAAAGGCACAAACTAGCGGTCTGTATTTAGAAAGTTGAATTCCTAGGCTGAATTTCAAATGAAACAAAGGTATTTTCCCTTTTAGGCTTTCTGGGGATGCCATGGTGAGAGCAATGCATTTTTATGTCTCTTTTAAGGCAGTTGGCATGTGCATTCCTTGGCCCAGTGCCACCTGCATCATTAAACCACCTTCTTCCCTGATTTATATTAATCTCATAAGCACCAAAACTCTGCTAACTATCCAACCAAACTAAAAATAACCTCTGAAAATAATCCAATGTAAAAATATTTGCCTTCCAAGAGAGAAAGCAATCTACTCTTTACAGCACTTCTAGTGTGTTAAAACACCAATTAAGTTACTAGTTACTGATGGTACCAAGAAATTTAAAGAAACTAATTGCTTGCAAGCTGCTTCTGAATGATAATTTTAGAAACCTGGTATAGGTGCAGCTTTGAACTATCAAAATGCTGTTAGACTAACACTATGGGAAAAAAGATAGCAAGCTCTTAGGAAAACAGTGTTTATGCATGGAAATTTCCTTACTGGGATGCAAATTTATCCCTCCTTTCTTTGATTTGTGCCAAGCGTTGAACACTCATCATATATTTTTTAGTGTTCCTGATTTTGTTAATTTTTCACATGACTAATTGGAAGGTTGTATTAAGTGATCAAAAATTTGCAGAGCAAAACTAACACTAGCAGTGCGACTATTCATTAAATCTTGCTTTCCATGTATCAGTCAGCTTGAAAGAAACTTAATATTTTAACAAAATGTATACATCAAAATAAAAAGAAGAAAGAAGCATTGCAATAGTTCTACCCTGTAAACATAAACCAAAACTGGGGACATGAATTTATGATTTTGGAAGGCTTTTTATTTTAGGAAGGGAGACTCATCTTTTGGAGTGCTGCTCTGTTGTCTTGGAGAAAATTAAGGAGTCCTCCAGGTAATTCAGAACACCTGCAGAACTTGCCTTCTGGTTCATATAACTCTTAACAGCAGCTTTTTCTGATCACTGCTTACAAAAGGAGTAAAAGTGTTTAGCCTCGCTATGTGAAATTAATTTTTTGGAATTAATCCCCTTGCCTGTTAAGACTTATAACCCCCTCCAGGTGTCTTTCCATGCATGTGCCAGGTAAGGAGATGGCATGTAGAGATGCAGACTTCTAGAAATATTTATTAATGGCTGCATCAACCACAAATAGCTGTTACATATGAGCTTCAAATTGATTGAAAAAGAATCATAGCATGCTGTGTGTGGTGTAAGGCTTTGAAATGTGATAGCCAGCCAGAGCTTAGCCCAGGAAAGAAATTTCTAGATAGGAGCTTTACCAAAGCCCCTTGGATATTTTCATTTAAAATATAGGAAAAACAGGGAAAACCCCCAAAACCTAGACTGTTAATGGCTTCTTTGTAGTCTGTTGGTGTTGTGTTTCAAACTGCTGAGACTGTAGCAGAGCAGCCTTGGAACTCTGTAGCCAAATCATAACAAGAAATGCTTTCCCTCAGTTATTTAGGACAATAGCAGCAGCTGAGTGAGCATTTCCAAAACAAAGTGGGGTGGACAGCCTTCAGATCCTGTGTCTGACTAGTTTAATACTTGAACTCTGAAAAGCTTTGTCGATCCAATGCAAGGAATTGGGAATATCTGAAAAAAGGGTTGGAAACACTTTTTACAAAAACTGACTCATATTTACTAAAAGTCTTTCTCTTTGGTGCGCTTGGTCTGAGACCACATTTACATTTAAGCACCAGCTTTAAAACCAAGGTCTTGTATCTCCCTCTAAGGTTTTTGTGCAATGACTGTAACAATCACTGAAATGCAGAAAGGTTGGGTTTATTTCTAGAGTACCTAGTCTGTTTTATAGAGGAATTAAGCTATACACTCAGCGTTTTAGAATGTAACTGTAGTTTCCATTGCCTGTATTTGGCATGGACTAAATAAGGCACAATACCTGGGATCTGTGAGCCCATGGTTGCAGGGTGCAGAGCGGATAAGGTGACTGCTTTTGTTTTAGCTCATTTTAGCACACATATACTAAACTTGGAAGAATATAGAGGTTGGCACAGCCCTGTGCAAGGATGACAACCAAATTCGTGTGGTCACATGCCCACAAATACACTGGAGCTTGTCTGGCCTCAAAACTCAGCAGGTTTAGACCCCAAAAGTCATCACTTGGATATGAGATCTCTGGATGCTGTTGGCTTTCAGCTTGACATACGGGGGGAGGGGAGGAAATCACCCTGAGGACAATCAAATGTTGGAAAAGGCTACTCATAGAGGTTGTGGAATCTGTCCTTGTGAAATTTTAAAACCTGGCTGAAGAAAGCTCGGGCTGTGTTCAGTGCTGAGCTTGCTTTTAGCAAGCTTTTAGCAGGAGGCTGAGCTGGATGACCTGCTGAGGTGGCATCCAACCTGAATTATTTTAGGGTTCTGTGGTCTGAGGCTGAATTTTACGGTTTTTGATGCATTTATGTATTTTTTGTTGATAAAATTGCATACTTACATGAGTTGACTGTAACAGTAGTATTATTAATCAGGATAATTTTATTGTTCAAAAGAGGCCACACTTTCTGGCATGAGCAAAAGAAATATTTTTCATATATTTCTAAAGATAGCGCTGATTGCCATAAGGCTTACTTTGTTTATGCACAGGAAACATTTCCACCAATTGCTAATGACAGACTGTAAGATACTCAATAGCCTATACATTAAGTTAAAAATAAAAATAATTCCCTTCTAGCTTCTTCGGATAAAAGTCTTTTTTTTTTTTTTCTTTTTTCTTTTCCTCTCTAAGAAACAAATGACCAAAATGAGTATATTTGTGATAGAAGCAGAGTGGGCTGGAGCATTCTTAATGCACAGAAATTACACAATCCAGGTATCAGATAAAAGCTTGGCTTACCAAGATTCACCCACAGCTAAAAAGTTTTGTCTAGTAATTTTGGGCTTAAAGTTCCTTGTTTCTCTAACAATGTACTAGTAGTTCTTTCAGTTGTAAAAAGCAATTACTAGGTATTTTGAAAGGACATGTTTTTCTTTTTAGTCACTGATCCTTCAAAATAGGTCAATACTCAAATGTGTCCAAAGTTGTGCATTTCTCCATTATTAAAAAAGGACTAATTCATTGTCCCCTTCATTTTTCTGAAGACCTGGATGGCAATGTTGAAAGGTTTGAAGATGTGAAAAGTCTCTTTCAGTGACTGAATATAAGTGCATATTTTTGTAATATTTTTAATACTATTGCAAAAATAGATTTTTATGCATGCTGAAGCTTGAAATAATACATTTATTGAGATTAAAGGAAAATTGCTGATAAATTCATGGCTATAATCTTTCTTTAAAAGTACATCATGGCAAAGTGGAAAAGAATGGAAAGCAATTTTATTCAGTGGTACAAATTAGCTCTCCAATATTTCTTGTTTCAACTTCTACTAAGTAAAATCAATTTCAGTCACAAAAAATAATCAACTCCGTTTTTTCCTCTATGAAATATCTCAACTTTTGAAACAAATTTTTGAAGTTTTTGAAAGGTTATGGCTTGGCCAAGGGCTGTATATGGATCATTATCTGACAAGCTCTGTGTTCCAAAGGGCCAACAGCGGGTGGCTGCGTGCTCCAGCAGTCTTGCAGCAGGACATGAGCAATGTCCCTTCTTCCTTGTATCTTACGCTCATTTCTGCTTTAAGGGAAACGGCATAGAACTATTTTCCTTATGTAACCAGGTTTGGACAGACTGCAGAAACATGCTGCAAATTGATTCTCTGAAGTCAAATGTCAAAAGCTAGTAGCGCTTCTAGTTCTACGGCTTTGTAGCTCATTGGGTTTCTAACTTTACTTCATACTGGTGAGTGCAAACGTGTATTTTTCTCACTGTGGGATTCTTGCATGGGCCTAAGAGTTCTTCCTGCATGGAGATTCTTCCCTGCATGAGCTACAAGTCTCATGCAAACAAATGTGCTGGGGAAAGAGGTTGTCACCGGCCCCCACTATCTGTTGTGCAGCTTATAAATGGGGCAGAAACAAGGGAAAGGGTCCCACTGTCCTTTCTCAGCCTGGCTGGGAAAGGGAAGGTGTGTGAGCATGCAGGCAGGCTGGCTTTGGAGTTGGAGGGGGCTGAATTTTGACCTTGACTTAGGTATTTTTGCAGCTGCTCTGCTCCTTAGCGGTGCCTATCAGTCGGAGCCCACTTTTGGAGGGACTATGAAAGCTAGTCCTGAAGCTGTGATCTTCGCCAGTAGGCATGTTTTGCTGGTTACTTATAGCATTAATTAGTCTTAATGGCTTTGGGAACATGTTGTTGGGTGGAATGTGCCGGTTAGGTGGATTATCTGCAGCACTGGCAAAGTCCTTCAGGGCAAGGCTTGGTGGAAAAGGCTGGGTTCCAAGGGGAAAACAATGGTTTGAGTAATATAATTAAGAAATGTGTCACTGAGTATACACCCAGTAAAGGTGAATTAGGAAGGCTTTTGGATAGATTAATTCTGGCATTTCATATTGTGTGAGTACTTTTTGCGTTTTTGGGGGGTTATATAATGTATTTAAACAGCACACAAAACACATCTTTGATCTGAATCTGTACAGAAAAGACTGTAAGAATACAGTACCTTCTAAAAAGAGAGACAATTTAAATCAATTTGGGAACTGCAGCTGCTATGAATATGAAAGGCTTTATAGGAGTTGCAGCTTGTGAATGTGCCATAGCAATGTTCTGTAACATTTACCCATAGGAAGGGACATGAAGGCAATTAGACATTTAATTATAGTTCTTAAAAGAACATGAATAGAAATTCAGGCTTCTAAATACCTTTTTGGATCCATTCTTTACTTTCTGCGTAAATTAGGCTACACCCAGACTTCAGAAGATGGGAACAGTTTTTGGGCTTGCAGGCTGAGTGCACGTCCAGATGTATTTTGGCACAAGTCAAGGCGAGACCCCAGCATGCACCAGCGGTTGCAGGCTGCCTTGCTTCCACCAAAAGGCAGCTGGGAGCCATCTGGCAGCAACACGAAGCGTATCTTCTAATATCTCGGCAAATGAGTATAAATGTGGCTGATAGGCAGCTTCTCCATATTCAGGCCGTAGTCTCCTTGGTTCAAAAGTCAGGGACTTGTGCTGGCATTAGAACTGATTGAATTTTTCAGGATACCGCTGATCTGCAATGAGATGCTCTCAGCCTATTTCACTAATTTTCAAGGTAGACCTATTCTGTGGCCAGCTCAGCTTGCTTTTCTTGTTGAAGGTTGTGCCACTGCACGTATTTTTGTTAAAGCATACCCTGAAGGAACAATATGCACAAGATTATATTAATATTTGTAATAAAGAATAAACATGCATACTACCATTAACTACCAAAGCACATTTTGTTTGCGGGATCACGTGTGAAAGTCCTTCATTATATTGAGTTTAGCTGGAAGCATTCTTTCCTCACTGAAACATGTGTCTAGATACACTTGCACAATTACCACCTGCCTTCTGTAGGATAGTCAGGTAATAATCCTTTGAAAAAGAGCAACTAAGTGCCCAACATATTAAAGCGAAGCAGGCTTAATGAATTATTTACTACGTTAGAAGCAATTTGTATTCATAGTAAAAAACCCAAATATTTTAAATTCTAGCACTGCTATTGAGAAGAAAGTGGGAACAATCTGCTCAGGATCATTTGTCTTAAAGTTAACTTGAGCTGGTTGCATTGTTTACTATATTAGGCAAGATGTATTTCAGTTGATAAATAAAGAATGGAGGTTTTGCCAGATGATGCACTAAATCACAATTGACTCTGAAAGGATTTGCTTTGCTTCTTATGTAGTTTTTCTATTACACAGACTGTCTGAGATGAGCTTTAACCAGCTTTGCAATGAGATGCGATTATTTTCTACTGCTCCATTTAACTGCAAAATTTGCTGTGAGTTGCAAATCTACTCACATGATGAAGTTCAGACAGAGCTACTGTCAGAGCTATGGAGAGAAACTCCATGGAAGTCAGGAGATTGCTCCTCTTGTTCAGCATCCTTTTGAGGAGGCAGGGAAAGAGCTGATTTTGCCCATCAGTGCGGAATAAGATCGTGTCAAGCATAGTAGCCTGTGGAAATTACAAGATATTACTTGGAAAACTTTGTCAAATAATTTTAAACTGAGAAAACATGGTGAAATTGCATGGGAGTTGAAGTCTAGAGCAATGTGAAGGGATGACTGATGTATTTTAAATTCAATGAGAGTAAAGGAAAACAGAATTTTCCAACACCTCACGCTTCAATGAGAATATATTCCCTAGTGTACCACAGATTTCTACCCCAGTGATTTTTGACAGATATATTGTGAATTTATTTTTTTGAAAGAACATGTTACATCTAAAAGCTTATCATCTCCCATATAATCATACAGGCCTCTAAAGCTTATTGGAATATATTAATGGATTTTAATTCTTTTGCCTTCGTTTTGTTTAAGCCCTCTTAGTTTACAGTTGTTGTCAGGAAAAGCCTGTGCTTATCTTGTTGCCAAGAACTTGTGCTTTTTTTATCTCTCATCACAAAGAGGAGAAAAATTATGCTTTGGTATAGTTTTATGCAACAGTAAAGCGGGATCTACAATGAGAAAGACTTTTTTTTCCTAGTGACCAGCTATCTGAAACCAGCAGTGCATAAACACATCCATTCACCCAGATAATAATTTTCCCAGATTTGATTTAAGACACTTCATTGAAGTTATTATGCTCATGTAAAAGAGCAACAATATATGAGTGAATCAGGCCTTAGGCCTTGATTTTAATCCAAAAGATAAAAGCAAATGAAGAAATGCAGAGAACAAAACAATGGGTAAAGAACTGGAACTGAATCACTTCTGGAGGGAGATTTAGGACTTAATCCTGCAAAGAAAAACCTGCCCTGGCCCTGGTCCAAAATAGTACTCAAGTCTTAACTCTAACTCCATCAGCAATTTTACTAAAGCCTTGGTAGTTTCACTAAAGCCAAATGCCTGCCCAAGTACTTTGGAGACTAAGGCCAGAATATCAGTAATTTGCAGGACTGAACCCTCAAAGAAACGATCTTGGCCAATTGATAAGGACTGGTAATGAGCTGAACATGCAAGAGAGAGAGCAGGTGCTGGCTGTGGGCATATCAATGGTTGCTGAAGTCCAGTGAGGATGAGTAGGGAAGTTGTAGCAAAACCTACTGGAAGAAAATAGCTTTACGATTATTTAAACATTTTCAACTTTTTTTTCCCCAATTAAAATAATTTCTAAACAGGTTTTGAAACAGCATGATTTTTTTGAGAACTGAAAATCTTTGGTGTGGCAAAATTCCTTTTTCGCCCTCAGACTTTTCATCGACAATTGTCTAGTCAGAAGTTAGATCCAGAATTGAAGTGTATGAGAATACTTCCACATTTGCTCTCTGGCTATAGAGGTTGGTGTTTGACTTTTTTCTCAGATAATTACCTCTGCTGTTCATCTAGGTATTTGAGTGATGTATATACCACTCTTGTGTTTGTATAGTTTTGAAGATGCACAATCAGTTTAATGCTACATGTATAGAAATGGCATATGTAATATATTCCTAATTATTTTGCATCAGCACACTGATGCAACCTATATCATACCCATTTTCTTGCAGATTGCTGTTCCTTGAGCTGAAGTCTTTGTTGAACCATTTAAAATGATGATTGTCCCACGGTTAGTCACCTTTTCAGGTAGATGAGAGAGAGGTATTTTGGCTGTGAGGGAAAAAGGAAATATCTGAATGTTGAATTTCATTTCATAAGGCAAGTATGATTGTGGCAATGTCTGTGGAGATGGAAATAGATTGTGGATAACTGCTTGGCACTGAATGTAGGTTAGGTAAGACCATTCAATGCTAACTGAGGTGGGAGAACAGCCCTGAGCACTCGGAGCCAGGGCTACCTCAGGGGTTGACACCCAGGACACTGATTTGGGGGAACCTGGATTTGCAGATGGGTGGCCAGGTTTGCCTGGAGTCTCCCCCCTCTAAGACCAGGCTATGTTTCAGCAAAGGGACCAGACCTACTGGCCCTCACAGCCCTGGGGCAGGCAGGCTGGCAGGGGAGCACCCACAAGCTGCCGGGGTAGGATCCTGATCACACTGCCTCCTCCCACTGCTGGGCTTTGAGTGGTTTTGTGTCCTGCAGGGCCAGTTATGCCTGGTCCTCACGCTGGGACTGCTGTGTTTTGGGTTCTGCATGCTCTTTTCCAAACCAAATGTGATAAAAATTTACTTTATAAGGAGTGATTTGTGCAAATAACCCCGGGATACAGAATGTGGGTCAGAGTTCAGCTTCAAGTTTGAGCTCACACTTGCTGGCTCTCAATGAGCTGGTTTAGAACTCCTCAAGCTTCCCAGGATTTGCATTAGAATCCAATTTTTTTTTTTTTCTCCTTGGATATTTGGATCTGGGACTGTGGTTTGTACCATTTGAGACAGGATATTCAGATCCAGACATAGACTTTAAATCTAGATTTAATCTGAGCTGTCTCTAGTTATGAGCACATGTAGAGGAAGAGAAACAGGGTATAAAGATGGTGACTAAATTCCTCACTGCTCAGAATGTATTCATGTTCAGTTTCATTTCTATTTGGACAGAGATTTGAATAATTTTCAATTATTTAAACAGACTGCCTTATTATGTCTTAATCTAAACTGGACATCTTTCTAAAAAGTTGTTTTTAAAAGTGCTGCTATAAACTAAATATAAATTACTGATGTGATGCAGGAATTGCTAATTCAGAATCTATGGCTTATGGTATTTTAGCATTTCCACTGGATGATATACTGGCTAATCATTAAGATGATTAAGAGGAAGACATGAATGAAAGTAACTGCAGATGGTCCTCAAGCTGCTGGAGTGCTACATCCAGATTTCAGATAGACCTCCAGCTGTTTAGGCTCTCATTATGCAAAGCAAAGGTTGCCCCAGAATTAACTTTTACTGCAAGCCCCCCATGAGACTTTGACCACCCAAATACCCACTAAGAAAATTTCTGCAGCATACCACTTTGTTTTCATTTATGCCACACTTCATTATATGTGGTAGATAAGCATAGATAGCAAACAACCAACAAGAGTCCTTTTGTCTACTAACCCACATGGGAATCATCTAACCTTAATAGGGAAGATGTGCTTTTGGAGTCCAACCAAGCTGGTAGTAGTCCTTCTACATTTGCTTTTCCTTAAGAAAATGCAGTTCATGCCCTTTCCCACTGAATAAATGGTTCTAATTATCTGAAACATTTCACATTTTTTCCAGTGTTTAATCACTGGCTTCCAAAAAGCCTGGACTTGGAACAGAGTCTTGAAGCTCTGCATGACCACAGCCGTTGCTCTTATCTGACTTAATCTTGCTCACCTCAGGGATAATTTACAGCTATTTGATCCGTTATGTAAAATACATCCAAGGTTATTGACCTATAGCCTCCCACAGTCCCACTTGCTCACACAGGATATTCCAGGGTTGCTTTAGCTCAATTGAGCAATAATATTTTCTAAAAGTAGCCCCAGTGAAACTTGTAGGGCTGGCTACTTGTTTAGGAAAGTCATCTTTACTGTGTAAAGTACCAGAGTCCAACTTGGGATAATGCTGCTTTGTGGGTGAAAACCTGCCAGGGAAATTCTGCAGCTGGATAAAAAAAATAAAATAAAATAATTGAAAAAATTAAAGCCCATAACATTAGCAGCATTCCTAAAGAAGGGAATATGCACTTATCTGAAAAGCTGTGGATTTTTATAATGCCTAAAAAGACTGAATAATTCATGTAGAACATCCTACAACTTTTACCTGTTACTTGCGCAGGATGGGAGAGGATCCTCAAGGAAGCATTTGGGTACAAATGCTCCAGAAGTGGCTGCCTCTCAGTACTCTGATGGCTTCAGGCAAACTGGGGTTAATCATATATTCTGCAGTAAGTGGAAAACTGGTTGCCTCTCAGATGTTTAGGTTTGAAATTACTATTCATTCTGCACAAGACATGAAAAAGAAAGGTGTTATCCCAGAGCGCAACCCTGTTTTGCTTCTTTCTGCTGTTAGCTGAATAACTTGGTATTTTTAGAAAGTTAACTTGGATGGACTTATGAAGGTGAAAGTGTAATTAGGGGTATAATCCATCTCCACATCTGAGAAACTGTAAAACCAGTCAGAAGGAGCTGTACAGCAACAGTCACATGCACTCTTTAAGCCTGATGCTGCTGGTGACTCCTTGGCTGGTACTGTGTGATCTTTTAAAGGCTTGTAATGGAAAGAGGAAGAAATGTCTCCTGACTCTAAAAATCTATTTTACCACTTCAGTCTATGATAAATTAACTGACCGCTTACCCTGTTTGAATCCCAACAAAGGCAAAAAACGTAAGCATGTCTGCCTGGCATGAAGTGTGGAAGTAAGTAACATGCCGCCATTCACCTCTGGCTTACTGTGCTGATGCTAAATTCAAGAAACACACAGTTTAAAATGTATGTAAGAATGTATTGGACACAACATCAAAGCATTGTCTTGATCACCATCATCCATTCACAGTCTTGCAGGGTGTAGTAATGCATATTTTCTTGCTTATTCTTAGGTTTGTAGTTTGACCTATGAGAACTATTTTTATCTCTTGCTGAGATCGGGGGAGTAGACAGGCTACACTAGAGCTTTGATATATTAGCTGATTAGAGCTTCTGGCAGCCTTCAGGATGGAGTTTCTCAGCAGCAATTTCTCCAGAGGATTTCTAAGGGTGGGATTACTGTAAAGTTTTTTTCTGATCACAGTCCTGCTGCTAATAGAGTGTGTGAAACAAAAGTTCAAATGTTGGCACATTCTCCTACGGGATAGCAATATTCACAGTGTATAATTTCCATATCTGAAATAAGCTAGATGATGGGGTTTTTTTTTCTGATCTGTGATCTGTGGTGCATCCAGAAGCATAGTCTGCGGTTACTAGTCTAGTTATTAGTGCTTCTGTACTGCTTTTCCCAAGCTCATGCAAATAAATGTAAAAAAAAAAAAAAAAAAAGTAAATCATAGAAGCTATGTGGTTGCATTTCTATGAAAACCAGATATCAAGAACTCAGGAAGTGGGAATTCCTGCTACCTCAGATGCCTGAGTTAGAAGCATAGTCATTGTTCAGTTCTGATACAGTCCTTGTAGAAAGTTTAACACCTGAATTTCCTCCCAAAATGCTAGTTCTCTCCATTGACAATAGAAGGATCCTACTGTAACTAGGTTCTTAAATTTGATGCTTAAATTTGGAAGTGATCAGTTATTCCCCCCTCAAATGCTAGCACCTTCTGGGGCTTACTTCTGATCTTCAAAAGCTCTGAAATCTTGATGCAAATATAACTGGTTTTGGGGTTGTTTTTTCCTTGTTTGGAATTGAATGTGGACCTTACAGTGGTACACTGGTAAGCCACTGGGAGACTATCAAGAAATAGTATCTTTCAGACAGTTTGAAATAGATTCAGAGTAACCAAAATGCAAAAGATGCGCTTACTGGTATCCTCTTACCAGTCCCAAAACATACATGTCTTAACTGAGCAGCATTTGTAAGCTGATGCTCTTCGTTACACATGTAATATTAGGTTTAAGAGAATTTTTAAAGGGTTTAAGAGATTTTAAAATAATCTTTCACTCTCTGTGGTAGTTAATCACAAGCTGTGAGTGCTGGTTTCTCTCTAGTGCTTCCCCTGAAGAAGATGGAAATTTCTTTCTCTCACTTAGATGAGTAAGAGAGCTAGGGTCCCAAAATGTGTGTGATCTTTGTGCCTTCCAGCGGAGGTGCTACAGCTGAGAAGCAGCTTCTTTCCACCTCCCAGCTGTATATTCCTCATTACAATAAGTTGCCAACATTTCTGCAGGAATTCACAAAGTTGTCATCTTCCCTTGCTGCTGTCCTCAGTCCCACCTAGAGACTTTTAGAGGCAGAAGCTCTGCCTTTCCACCTTCTTGCATGCCTCCTTAGCGATCAGGCCCCAGCCATGGGCACAGCTGTGGTGCCTACGCCTGCCTTCCCAGCCCTTTGAGCCACATACACGCACCACCCCATGCAGGTGCCACTGCACCACCCATCCACACCACGCCAGAGCATCAAGCCACAGAAGGGCAGCTGTACTTCCAATTTACTCTTTTAACCTGATTTTGGTGTGTAATTTGAAGGGAAAGGCATGAGGAGTACCATGACTATCCTGACCTTGGTGCTTCCTCTTCCCCAGCCTGTGGGGACACGAGGGTTGGGGCTCCCTGCGTGGGGGTCAGCAGGTATGGTGCGATAAGGTGCGCCACAGCCACGTTACTACATTTGTTATTTAATTTCTGTACCTTTGATTGGCATGATTTTATAGGCAGCTAAACCCATTTGCAGTTCAACAGGAATCAGCGCTACGTTAGGGGTTGATAATGAGGTCTAGAGGGACTTAGTATTCACCAGCTGCACATCTGTGGAGGAGAAAGGAAGAGAAATTAGGAATACTATCTCTTCCTTGTAGCAATACTTGAAGTATCAAGGCTTCTGGAATAAATTCTTGGCCTGAAGGAGTCTTAAACATACGGAACATGGAGTGGTAATTTGCATCTCCTTTGAGCCTGCCGAGGTCGGCCAAGTATAGGCCACAGAAAGCATCGAGCAGGGATTATAATGAAATCTAATTCTTCCATACTCCAAAAAATTTATCACTCCGGAAAACATGTTCAGGAAAGCCCGTAAATGACGGAAAATGAGATACAAAAGGCACATGTATCAGCAAATCAGAAGTGAATGCAACACTGGAACGTGTCTTATGGCAGGTGCCCAGTGCAGGATAAAAATAAACAAGAAGCGATCTAAGAAATGGAGAATATGAGCAATGAGAAGACAATTGTATTACATCCTCAGGCCACGATGTGTAACAAAAACCGATCCAACATTGCCACCTGCGGGTCGCTTTGGTGAGGAGCTGGAGGGGCCACCGCAGCGCTGCCCAGCGAAGGGGACATGGGCACAAGCCTCAAGGGTCTGCGGGAGCTTGCCCTGGCCGGCCTGGGGGGACGGCGAGCCATCAGGCAGGGCATTGCTCACCACAAATGTGTACATCGCTTCATCACACACAAAACGTAATGCTCTTTTGAGACCATGGTAATTAAAACACTCTTCCTGTCGTAAAATACCGGAGTCGCTGATTTGAGAGAGGGGAATCTGCTCTGGGTGAAGCTGCTTTGGTGGGGGGCATCACACTAAATGATCTCCAAAGATCCCTTCCAACCCCTGCCATTCTGTGACTCTGTGAATCATTAATCTTCTGTTCCTTTCCTAGGTCAAATAACAGTATTGGTGATCAGGCTACATTTCTCTTTGTGCTTTTACCTGAGTATTTGGAGTCACACGCCACTCTCTTCGGCACTGTTGGATTCTCAATAGCTCCATTGACTTCCCTGGGTTATACCTGCAGGGAATTTTGGCTTCAGGTGAGTTGCACCAGAAGAGAATTTGCCAGTTATTGACACTCTGGTTGAGTGCAGTCACTGACCATAGTTAAAAACTATATTCAAGGGGAACCCACATTTTGGCAAAGGGTGAATTTAGCTGATACATGTTTATTCACTGGTATTGTATTTAAATGCAGAGTTTTAATGAATATGTCTGTCTCTTCATAGTTTCATTAACTAATCATACATTCTGATTGTAGTACATACATTATTTCCACGGCTTCATTCTTATGAATGACATGCAAGAATGAACAGTGAAGTAAAATAATTGTAAAACAAAAAGAAAACACTCCGCTGGTATACAAACACACGCACTTATGCACACATATATATATATTAGACCTTTTATGTACGTATTTGTGCCTACAAAGAAACCAAAAAAAGAGAATAATGATGCATTTAAACACTCCAGATTCAAGAAATGGAGTTAACTTCCATTTATACAGGTGCACCAGTTGGCTGGGGTCACTTGAGAGGTCACTGTAGAAGATGCAATGTACAGTATACTGCTGCTTTTCAGGAGGCTACCTTTGCTCCATAGGGTGTGCACAGAAATTAATAAATACATGTAATGCATTATTTCACTGGATTTGTGCTGACTTCTTTCAGCTGAAGGTCTGGAATCTGGCATAAAAATCCGTATGGCTTGGCAAGTGTTTTATTGACCAGGTTTTTCTTCTGGAAAGAACAAAGGGAGCAGATGGAAAGCTTGCAGAGCGTGTTGCCTGGCTGCAGAATGACGAGTGGTCAGCTGCAGCAGGAGAGCTGCTGGTGTGAGAAAAGTTGAGGTGGAAAGGTGGCTGATGCCGTCTCTGTCAGTGAGCACTATGAAAACAACCCTGAAAAGAATTTGCAGTATTACATACATGTTCCTTTTCTGGTAAAAATTAAAGTAGAAATATGCCATGTTCTGCCTTATGGGTGATAAGGTACCT
The DNA here is from genome assembly GCA_013398295.1 of Chionis minor. Taxonomy (NCBI): domain Eukaryota; kingdom Metazoa; phylum Chordata; class Aves; order Charadriiformes; family Chionidae; genus Chionis; species Chionis minor. The sequence goes on from VZSF01006454.1 coordinate 1,118,432, forward strand.
GCTGCATAGTCCAAGGAGGGGTGGAAGAGGAGTGTTCTCATGCTTCCAACTACTCCTCATGTCCATCCCCAGCTGACTTGTCCAACTGCTAGCTCCCTTTCTGGGACAGTTGTGCCTGCGACCTGCCAGATTAGAGGGAACCAGAATGCAGGGTGGTTTCTGCACTGGTTACATCAGCATTAGCTCCCTCTGCTTTGGGGAGAACCAGGTTTGCTTCTCACAGAGAAAAACATACTTTATAGGTGGGATGCCATGTAATTCTTCCTTTCCTTTGTCTGCCCTCTAATCTCCATTTAAAGTGACTTTCACTTCAACTTGAGTTGATGGTGTGATAATAAAGAGTTGAAAACAATATAATTTGATCCACGCCCAGGTACTCACTGTTATCCTCTGCTTAGCAAATGACCATAAGTTCTTTTGTAATTTATGGATGAAACAGCAAAGGGTATGAGCAAATGATTATTATTGTTATTGTTAGGCTATATTATCTCTCATAGTGCTGTATTGTGAATTATAAAGTATTACAAAGCTGTTATGTAAAATAATTATCTTCTTAATAAAATAATGTACATGGGGAGGTACTGAAGATTATATAAATGTGACCATAGAAAGCTAAGTTATTCCTGTCAGGTACTGCAAATGGTTTCTGGCACACAAAAGTTACATGCAACTCACAAAGTGTTCAAGAACCAACCTCCAAAAACTTATTTTTACATTTTGAAAATTGAGCAGGAGGAATTCTACTCCTTTAGACCTTTTAAAAGATTATTTGCTGTGCCTCTTCTAGCTGTTAAAAAATAATTTTGAAGGAAATGGATGAATTTTTTTGGGATATACATTATGGATATGAGAAGTATTGAGTGGAGTTTTTTTTGCCTATGTAGTCTGATGCAGATGAGGATGGAAAAGGAGGGTCTGTGGTGCAAAAAGGGATTAATTGGATTCCAACACTATGTTTTAATCAAAATGTAATACTGGGTTTCTTCACCTTCAGCATCTCAAGGGTTTTTTTTGAAAATATTATTGCTCATAGAACATAGAGGTTGTAGGTTATGCTAACCGAAATTACTGCTGCTTAAACTATCCATTGCAATGTGTTGTGAAAAACATGTATTTCGTGTATTCGTCTGGAATGTAAGTGTGCGGGGCAAAATAAGAATGAACTGGAAAAGCTCCTTCTAAAATATTTAAGAGCCTCGGAATTATTTCCTCTTCCTCTTTCTATGCTCTCTGGTTTGTTTCACAGTCATGACATTTGTGACTTGACATTCTCTGGGAGACCTGAAATATTTCTTGCCTAATTTCAGACCAAAGACATCAGATTGATGTTGGATGTATCATTTGCAGGTGTACATTGGTATGTTCCTATTAGACTGTAGGGTTTGGGGTCTTTTTAGAACTGTGCTCCTGAAATTTCTTAGCTCCATTAATTTCTCTTTCTCTTCTTCCTTGGAAGGCCGTGGTTGTGCTCACGCTCACTACAAAGACCCAAAGCATAGTTACGCCACCGTAGCCCACGGAGAAGCAAATGGGGCCATGCTGTTGCTTCAGCCCCTGCTTTAGAGTTTTACTTCTGCTGCATCCTGTGAATTGTGATATGGAAACCTCTGTTGGCCATAAATCCCCAGTCTTGTCAGAGTGAATGCAGATCATAAAAGGGAAAGGAAGGGTAGGATGCATTTTAATGTATTTAAGCTTTGCCGAGGACATCTGGCCTGTGGTGATTTGCTTAAAAGAGGATTAATTGTAATGCAAACTCAGGAAGAATGGGGATTCTTTAGTGACAAGTGTCAAGTATACAGGAAATGCATTGTTTACAGGAGCCAGTGGAATCAAAACAGAATTATAAAACCTTTCCGGGATCTCCCTGATGTTTCAAAATGCTTCAGAGAAATCCATTATATTTTGAGAATTTCCCCAGCAGGAATTCTTCATGTAATAGAGTTTTTTCCGCAATGTCTTCCATTTTAATAACGAACTTCTTTGAAATCCAAAGTTAAGGCGATGAAGTGTGGCTAAATTGTGTTTGCCTTATTCACAGATGTGCTTTGCACAAACGCAGTTTTGTCAGCAAATAGACTGGTAGGCATTAAATTAAAATGTTTGTGACACGTAATTAAAGTTCCATGATCCAGCTTATTTATTGCGGATAGGCATCAATATGGACCCCCAACTTCATTCCTGTGGATGAACATCTGAAGCCTGACAGCCTTACTACCTGAGGGAGGACTCATTAACCCCCGGCACATCTACCCGGTGAGTCGCTGGCTGGTCTGGAGATATCAAAGCTAGCAGAGAACCCAGCCAGTGTGGATTTCCAATGTGACTCTGAATTCAGCCCAGCCATTTTTTGGTGAAATATGGTGCTCAGACTAACAAACCTGCCCCAGAAGAGTCTTTGGCTGTAGCCCTGCAGATACACACGGGGACAGATTCATGAAGTGAACCAGACCTGTGATATGTTTTCTGAAGGGTGACACTGTGCCAATTGGACTTTCTAATAACAGCAGCACTCGCTACTTTTGAAAATGAAATATTGAGAACAGAAAAGTGCTGATTTCAGAATAACGTGGAGGTCAGCTGTTGCAGTCTTTGTATGAAATAAATATTGGATACCAATAAATAGGTGATGTTACACTCTGAAATGTTAGAAGATTTTGGCTTTTTGTTTTGAGAATGTGATTTGTAGAGCATCAGGTAGGAAGGCTGTGGTATATGATTTAAAGGAAGGTTTTATTTTTCCCCATCCCCTTTAAAAAATTTTGAGAATATGAAGTTAAATGCCAAGGCTGTTAGGAAAGTAATTGTATGGTCAGGAGTGCCAGGGAGAGTCCTGCCTAGCAGCAAAAGCTGTATTTTCTAAAAGTCTGTGTATGAAGGAGATCAGGACAGCCAAGTTCCTTTTTTTTTTTGTTTTTCTTTTTTTTTCTATTTCTGTAAATAAACTGCTTGTGAGACCTAGAGAAATAAGCAAATAAAATTGTCAGTTCTGTAAGAGAAAATCCTCAAAAGGCAAGAGAGGGATCAAAAGATTTCTACTCGGTAGTAATCTTTGTTGGATTGTTTGCTGCTTTAGGTTTACACTTGCTTCCAAATAAAGGTGACAATTCAAGGTGACAAATGAAAAGAAAATTGAAATAGTAAAAAATTTCCAATAATTTGATTTTTTTTTCCCAGAAAATAATGGCATGCATTTGCTACAAATTTGTGAATTGCAACAACTGATAAAAATGTGTACTTTTGGCAAAATATTTTAACTTAATCTACTGTGACCTTTCCAAGTCACTTCAGTTTTCGCTGTTTCCTTTTATGCGTACAGAGAAGCAGCACAACCATATGTTCCAACTAAAAGAGGGACACATACAGAATTTGTGTGTGGTAGAAGTATTTCATACTTTGCCTGCTCTTTTGACAACCTTATACTCACCATGTGCTTTTGTGCCACATGTTTTTCCAGGGAAGCACCCTTTTGCCATCAGAGGAAGAGCAACTGCCTCATTGGGACTGGGACCCACTCCGGGGCAGAGCTGGACCATGCCCGGACACCCCTGGGACAGCCCTTTTACAGCCACCGTGTCTGGATGCCCAGTCCAGCAGTGGTTGCCGGTGACCAGAAATAATAATCACTTCGTTCAAAACAAGTGTATCCCCTCACCCTTTATTTTGACCGTGCTTAAGACTGTGTTCAGTGATAAGATCTAAATCTCTCCTTTAAGGCACATTTTGCATCTTGTCTCTTTATAACCTCTCTTCCACTTCCACAGCTAATTGCAATTGGAAGTGATAGAGAGGGTCACTCTCAGCAGTTGCTCATGGCAGCCAATCAGTTACAGGAGGGGAAGTAAAGAAGTATCTCATCCAACTGGTACAAGAAAGAGCTTTTGAAGAGTTAGATCATAATTGTTCAGACACAATGTTCAATGTTCAGACACAGAATTTGTCTGTGATGGTGCATTTAGTACCCATAATCTCATAGGAAGAGCTGTGAGATCCTTAATAACCATGTGAGTGGTTAGGAATTTGGTTTTATGTCTCATCCAAAAGAAATAAAAGAAAAAGGAAGGAAGATATGGGTATCTGCCAGTGCATGATTGAATCAGTTGTGTTCACTGTATGTTTTCTCACTTTTTCAGAAGGATCCTTTTCCTGGTCACAACTTTTCAGCTGACCAAGCTGCAGAATTATTATCAGCACTCTTGTAGATGGCTTACTTGAAGGTGGTTGATAAATGCCAAGCAGAGATTTAATCAGACACTTGGATAACACAGCCTTTCTGCACATCACTTGTATTTATTAACTTGATTGCAAGCACACTGAGGTGCCAGTCTTCCAAAAAAGGGTCTTCTGCTGGAGGTGGTGGGGCTTTCAGGGTGCTGGTCTTCCATGGAGGAGGGTCTGAGTGGGCGTTATGACACATTGTGTTTGTGGCGTTTGGGAACGAGAAACTGCTGTTGGACCTGTGTACACTTCTGTCCTGGAAGGTCAATCCCAGGAGCAGCCCCCCCATAGGCAGCTGTCTGGGCTGAGACATGTGGTCCTCATGGCACAAAGCACCCACCCAAAGCATCTAGAGTTGCAGTGAAGTGAAAGGGGCTACAGATGGTCCAAACAAGGTGGCAGGGCAAGCTGAAAGAAACAATAAGCACCTCTACTGCTGGGGGCAGCTGCTGACCTGGGCCGTGGTGGCAGACACTGTGTTAACGATGATGCCCTGTAAACTTCCACTGTCGGATTTGCAAAAGCAACCTGCCTCAGGCTTCCTGCATTTACTGCTGATTACAGGCACCAGATTGTTTCACTTTCTGTGGGACTCCCCTAAGCTGCTTAATGTTCAACTCTACCTTTTTTTTTTGTTTTTTTTGAAGCATGGAAAAGCACTGCTGTTTGCTGGGAAGAGCTGAGAGAGGCTCTCATCATCCTCGCTACTTAAAATCTCATGAGGTCCCATTCCATAGCCATAGTTTCTTTCTCATATCCCATAGAAAGCATTACATTATGATGATATTAAGAGTGAGTGCTGATGCAGGCTGAAGTCAGGAATCAGTGAACTTAAAGCTTTGTACGCTGACTTAATGCTGCTTCTCTGGGGGCAGGATTTGGCTACGCAGCCTGACAGGAAAGCATTTCTATTTTGCCCCCACCCCCCAAGTAATCAATCAGCTCCCTATCATCTTGAATAACTGCAGTTAATTTTTCGGTCCCTGCCAAGTGGTGGGGGGATTCCCCCTCTGCTGTCGGAGGGGGTGGGTCAGTAGAAGCTGGTGCTTCACCTGCTCCAGCCTGTGCGTAGCTAAATGACATTTTGGCTAAAATGCCATTCAGAGCCCTGACCTTTCTTCTTTTAGTTTCCCTGGGACTGGGCCAGCAGCAGGAAGTGGTGTCCCTTTGACCAGCCCAGTTAAGATGATGGGTTTATTGTGAGAAGCAGAGACAAACCCCTCTTTCCACCTCACTCTGCTCTGGGGGACAAGGTGAGGGGAACACCAAGCACCCATCCATAAGTACCACTGCCCTTCTAGGCTCCTACAGATTTTCTCTGTGCTGCAAGGCAAGATGGCCTCACTCTATCGCACGGGCTCATCCCAGCGAGTCTGACTCAGGTTAGTGACATGCTGCTTTGTTTGTTCTAGAGAAATGCATATTAACCACTGGGTTAGCTCTGCTATTAAGAAGGAAATCCACAGCTTAGGGGTTATCTAGATTTATAAATGTTTTGTAACTTCCATGTGACTGAGTGCCTCAACCCAGGAAGTATTGTGGATGTTGTTTGGGGGTTTTCTGTGGCACTTACACTGGATGATCTATCTTGCAGGCTGAGGTCCAGAAATTACATTTGAAGCATCACAAGTACCTATGAATGGTACCGAACTAACTTCCTTTCACACTTAGTATTGTTTTTTAAGTAATAAGAATTTATTAATTAACAGGCTCAATGGCTCAGTCCTACTATGTGCTCCAACACACATTTGTCTCTGAATGGGAGACTAGACTTTTTTTTTTTCTTATAAGCTTAGGCTTAAGCAGGTAAAATACTAGGCTAGGTTAAAGATGGCAACTGTTTTCCAGAAAAAATTTCTCTGCCCGTACAGGAAAAAATACCTTTCTAACTTCCAATGTAAAAAAAATATGAAGACTTAATTTGTGTTTAGACTAATGTCCCTCCTTCTTTTTTTTTTATACAAAAAGTGTGACCAGTTCTATGTACTTTGACAAAATACCTAAAAGCAACTAAGTAACCTGCAAATATTCCTCTCTTTACCTGTATTTATAATAGCAAGGTATTTTCAGAAACTCTACAGTGGCTTCAGCTCTCCTGTTTCCAACTTCTGAATGTTTCATAAATTATTGTCATACTGCTACAGCTACTTTGGTACCTGTGATGTCAAACAGCATGAAATCCACTGCTTGTATGCTGTACGTGGGGTTGGACTTTATGTCTGTGTGGAGAGGAGGAACATGGTTTCTCTAGTGCCGCAGAGATTAAATTATTTTTTTTCCACTCCTGGGAAATCAACAAAACAGTTCTCTGAATAAATGATGCATTTGCAATCTTGGATAAATGTATGAATATTCTGGGATTTTCCTTAAGATGGAATACATTTATATTCTTAACGCATGCAAAGTTTTACTGTGTTTGCTGCAGGAAATGACATTTTTACCCTTGGTGACATTCACGGAGATAAGAGGCTCATTTTTGTTATACAAGTAGCCTAAGAAGAAAAATCATCCATTTTGCATATTATTAAAGGCAGCAGGGGGGGAATTTATTTACTAAGTAAATAGTGATTTATTTTTTTTTTTTGCGTGTGTGCTTGTAAGGCAAGCTATTGTAATGAGAAACAGTAGGTGTTCTTCTCTAACTGAGCCTGACTGTGATCTTAGATTTAAATCAGGAGCAGCTTCATTTGAGTCAGCACTACTATTTAAGCTTAAAAGTAAGTAAAAACCCAAACCAAACAAACCAACCACAAACAACAAAAACCCAACAATAAAACAAACAAAAAACCACCAACCCCAAACCTCCTTTCTTCTGATTTTTAAAAGAAATTCTCATTTTTAGTATGATTTCAGTTTCAAAACTCAAGCGTGCTTTGAATATTGGGGGCTTCACAACCTACAATTACTTGTGACTTTTGTTTTGGTGGGTTTTTTTTTTTCCCTATAATAATGGCACCGGTGGGAGGAGCTGCTAAAATCTTTCTGTGAAATTTTAAATGTTCACTACAATTTTCATCAGTATTTCAGCAGAACTTTAACAGATCTTCTCCCCTTAGCACGTCTCCTGGTGAGAGTAGACATGAGGATAAACTTTCCTTGACAGCGAGACTTGCCCCTTGAAGGTTTGTATGGGGTGACTCACAGCCTGGGAGGTGAAGGGGCTGAAATGGCTCAGTGCTGCTTGTGGAGTGTCTGCCCCCATGCGAGAGCCCGCTCCAGCTGAACCCCTCCATCATAGCTTACTTAAACACTGGTGAGCTTATGAGAAATGATTAAAAAAGCAAGAGAGAAATGGATGCATGATGTCCCGCAGTGGGATATGTGGTCATGCTCCACGGTCCACAATGAGGTATTGACAAACTCTGTTTGCTTGCCTTACCTTTGAATACGCTATGGCAAAAGTCACATGAGTAATAGTATTCAAAAATCTGCCTTGCTCAATCAACAATGCAAAATGGCCATTTCATCTTTGGGACTTACACTTGCTGAGTTGCTTAAAAATGGCAATACGTAAGTTCTGGTAATGTAGTATTTGTGTAATGTCACAGAAAGGTAAGGGTTGGAAGGGACCTCTAGAGATCACCTGGTCCAACTCTCCTGCCAGAGCAGGTCCACCTACAGCAGGTTGCACAGGGTGGTGTCTAGGCAGGTTTTGAATGTCTCCAGAGTTGGAGACTCCACCGCCTCTCTGGGCAGCCTGTTCCAGTGCTCTGCCACCCTCAAAGGAAAGAAGTTCCTCCTCTTGTTCAGATGGAACTTCCTATATTCGAGTTTATACCCATTGCCCCTTGTCCTATCACTGGTCACTACTGAAAAAAGACTGGTCTCCTCCTCCTGCCACCCTCCCTTTAAGTATTTGTAAACATTGATGAGATCCTCCCTCAGCCTTCTCTTCTCTAGGCTAAAAAGACCCAACTCCCTCAGCCTTTCCTCATAAGAAAGATGCTCCAGCCCCCTAATCATCTTCATAGCCCTTTGTTGTACCCTCTCCAGCAGTTCCCTGTCCTTCTTAAACTGGGGAGCTCAGAACTGCACATGGTTGTGTAATGCTTCATTTTAAAATTCCATGGTGACTGGTCTCAGTGATGTTACTGCAGTGTATGATGTTCGGTGTGGGGGGCTGGCTGGTTGGTTGGGGTTTTTTACTGTATCTTAATTACAGCTGTTTCTTTGCCAGAAATCTTTTTAACATCGTGGGCCATAAAAGTTCAAAGCAGATTTTACAGCTGTATAAAATTATATATGTTATACTTTCAATTGCCACAGAGTGGCAATGTTTCAGAAAATTTTATTCAAGTCTGCTGACAACATTGTTGAACCCCAGCAGTATGCTGATGGTGGAGGATTTCCCTGTAACCCTCTCTGTACTCTGCAGGTTCAGTGTGGCAGGGACAAGGACCCATGTCAAGAGGAACCCACAAAGATGCTGGAGCAGAGACTTGCAGCGGTTGGGGATGAGGATAGGGTAGAGGGATTTAATTATTTTTTTTAACAATTCTCATCGTCTTTTTAATTGGGATGGGAGAAACCAGCCTTGCTGCTCTCTTCCTGATATTTAGGATTTAGGGAATCCCTTTTTTCCCCCCGCCCTGTGTCCTACTCAACTTATTTATTTTATGTAGGGAAAATTAGAACTGTGATTTCTTTTTGAAGCAGAACAATGTGCAGAATGGCATACTTACCTGTTTCTCTCACATTTACATCCAAATATTCTGTATTGCAAAAATAATATGGCATATTATTATGTTATTCTGAATTGCAACAAGGCTGTTTAGCATCTTCCAACATTATTATCTATATTTAACAAAGTAAAGTAAGCTATGTTCACACAGATACCGTCTTAACCTCTCAATGCACTGGGCACTTGTGCCTGTTGAAGTTTTATTCAGATAAATTCCTGCAAAGGAATAAATGGCACCATAATTTCTCAGATTTGCTGTATTTGACAAAGACCAGAGATAGAACACAGCCAAACCCCTGGATCCAGCTAGCTTCAAGCTTAGTCAGAGTCTTGTAGCTCAGGCAGCTGTCTCTGTTTCCTCAACCTCCAGATTCCCTTACAGAATTATTCTGTATTTAAATATTAACATGAAAAATAAAATTAACGAGTTGGATTTTGACTAAACCCTGGGATTATGTTTTGACATTATGCCCTGCAGTCACTGAATGTCAGTTGTATACCAGCTCCTTGATGGTGAGCATAAAGGAACTGGGATTCCAGATTTATGCAAATGAAGTGTTTAGGAAAAGTTCTTGCTGATTAGTACACCTTGCTGCCAGTGTACATCCACACAGTTATGGATGCCTAAAATCAAAGGCAGCCTTTCACGTTCCCTGGATCTGGTCCCTTTTCCTTCCTCTTTTGCCTAACTTTGAGACTGAGCTCTCGGGCTCCACAAACACGTCCACCCTGGCCCAACTCTCGCCATCAGGTGCAGGTACTCAGTACATCTTGGTCAGGATCCTGGGGTAACGAAGCGATTTGTCAGGTATGAAATTGAGTCCTAAAGAGAGATTAATAAAGTGTGAAGGTACTGAGCATGTCCATGCATACAGGATTAGTTGCTTGTGCATTTTTGTCCCCTGCAGACTAGCTGCAGAGTAACACAGACTAAAGAAGGAGAGGGCAAGGTGTGGCATTAAGCGACATCGCTGGGAAGCGGCTCCAGTGCTTCTGGCTGTAAAAGAAGTAAAGGCAAAATTCGGGAGAGCCAAACTGAAGCTTTTTTCCAGCCATATTCCTCCACTTCTTTACCCTAATAAATATGGGATTAGGGGACTTCAAACTTGTTTTCAGTGGTGTGGAAGATTATGCTCAATGCTTACATTTATTTTCACCCCCAGCCAAGGTGCAGGGGGATATTATGGCTACAGCTGTGAGAAGATTTATGTTGAGAGTGTCATTTTTTGTAGCACTTGGTGAATGGGTTGTACATCCATACACTGGCATATTTTTGTTCCGCCTGTATTAAGTATTCTAGTGTACGTCCTTGCCCAATCTCTCTGATTTCAGAGGAACATCTATGAATGTCCCTCCCAAGTCGTGGACTAACCTGAGTGATAGGAATTCATGGACATCCATTAATGGGCATCCCACTAGTTCAGTGATACTCTCTTTAAGTCTTACCAAGTTAGCACAGACATACTTTAGCAGCTATTAGTTTCCAATGACATTCATGTTCCTGAGGGGATCTTAAATTCATTGAAGGGTTTTCCTTACTCACTGTAGAATATTAAGCAATAGAGTTATCTTTGATACCAATTTAATTAATTCTGCTGCAAGGCACTAATGTATTCAGAAGGCTACCACTAATATTACATGCGCACTGCATTGCTTATAGCTAGTCTAATTTACTGTGCTGCACTTGTATTGATTTTTACTTTAGCAAAATACAGCCAGACAATAATGCATGGATTTGGAAAAGCTTTATAGTTCATAAACATTGGCACATTCATATTTGACTTTGTCAGCAAAGGAAAATTAGATCAAACAAGGTGCAATGTTGCTTTTGTTGCTTTGGGAGCCTCTAGTTCAGAACTTGACATTGATAAACTGTTATAATTAATTCTTTCCATTTAATGAGATGGTATACACTATCAGCAAAAGTGAGCTTTGATGTCAATGTATTATATTGACCATCTTCCTATATTAATTAGAATATGCCTTGGTGGAGTCTTTCCTTATATGAGACCAAAAGGGAAATGTAGTGAATTTTGCTTATGTGCCTAACCAACAACACACATTGAGGCAGTTCATGCATGCATACCCAGAGTCAGAGAATGTTTTTCAGTGATAAAGCAGAAGAAATTGGGAAAGTGAACTTCTTGGCTCTATCCCTGGATTTGTCATTGAGTCAGGCAAGTCATTAAACACAGTTTGACTCCAGCTTACCTATCTGTTTAATGGAGATAGTAATATTTTTCCTGTTACAGAGAGAGATTTTAAGGCTTAATTAATTAATATTGTGGAGCTCTTTGCCATACTCAAATGAAAGTCAAAATATTGCTTGGCATAGGTTAAAATGTATGAAAACAAAGTGTAATCTGATAGTGCTTTAATTTTATGCATTTTTACTGAAAATTAAAATAATTTGATTGCACTGATGCTAACATTCAAATACTTCAGGGTTATTAGAGAGCTCGTACTAAAAATGAGTGCCATAATAGTTTACAGACTTGCATGTAAAACACTAAGAATAGCTGGTTACCAATGCTGTTCTCATTTGATGATTTTATTTTGCTTTACAAGTGCAGACAAAGTGCCAGAAAAATAAAAAACTGCAGGATGTTTTGACATTAACAGACACCAATAAGTGGCACTCAGTGGAGCTGCAGAATAAAGTGATTAAGTAGGTCAGCTTACTTAAAGAATAGGGAATAAAAATAAGGCTAGAACAGGGGTGTAAATGGGTAGAAAGCACGAAATCTGTAAAAGGCAGCAATATTTGCACAGCTGTGCCCAGGTAATGCAGTGGAAACCACAAAAACCCAAGTACTGCTAATGAAAGAGACGCTCTGGCAAAAGAGGGTATTTAAGGTATGTGTGTTGGGCTCCTGCAGTGCTCTATATGGGGATGAGGGGCAAATCCCAGTATTTCATCAGCTGATGGTGATTGATCTCAAGACCTCAAAGTGCTATGCCTCTGTCCTCTACCTGGTGCCACATCAGGCTATTTCAATGCCTGTGTTTCACTTGAAGTCAGCAGGACTCGAACGTGTTGCTGCCAGTCAAGGGTTTGCTTACTCCTCGGGCTCTCTGCCAGACTCTTGCTCGATCATGGCTTTCGGATGAGGACTCTTATAGTAAGCACCAGCTTAAATGTCCACCTAGTGTGTATTCTGCATGGATAATGATCTTAGCAGTAAGCTTTTGATTCACTTCCACTATTACTTGATCTCCTTTCTTAAAAATACTTTCCTACCCCATTAATTCCACTTCAGTGAAAGGAACACGACTGTCTTTGGTTTCCTCAGTGTCAAATCTGCTTGTGAGACTCTTGGAAGAAAAAGGGCATTTTCAGGCTCAGTTGAGCCTTTGTGGCTACGCAGTCAGGCACTTTTTTCCTATCATTGCAACAATGAACTTGTTGCCAGTACAGTAATGAGCATCTCCTTTCTGATTCCTCTTGTGCTGACCAGTTAAATCAATATTGCACCTTAAAATGATGAGATACCTTAATTCAGGCTGGATGGATCAGTGCCATGAGAATGATAGACAGAAATCCTTCAGAGAATTCTCTGAGTCTTAGAATGCACTGAAAATTATCCTGAAAACCTGCGTTTTCTGTGTTTTCATCTGGGTATTGTCTGTCTTTTTAGTTTCATCCTCTTTTCCACAGGAATTTCAGTTGACCTTAATATTTTATTTTTTTCTGGCACAGTCAGATTTTTGTAATAAAGCACATTGCCATATATAACAGGATCCCATTTCTCATCTCTGTCAAATGTAATTACTTTGATGGCAATGCATTCAAATCCACCTTGATATTAGAACATCACTTGTTTCATTCAGTGATGGGACAGAAATGGAAGAGGGGTTTTTTTAATATGCACCCTTTCACAAGGGCTTTCATGGTCAAACATTTGCAACAAGGCTCACTTAAGTTTGTGTCTTGTGCTATTCTGAACCACAGTGTTTATCTCTACCTTTATGTGTACTACTGAAATCATGGAGTCCTTTTAATTTCAAGCTGTCCAAGGTCAACAAGCTCCCTAAGTTAGAAGCAGGCCTGAATAAAATTCCTGGGAGCAAATATCTAATGAGACTTGGAGAAGGGGTGTGTTGGGCTGCCCGAGACAGGATGGGTTGAAAACCAGGTGTGAACCCCAAAGCTGAAGTGTTTTTGGCACATACATGAATCACTTTCAGCCTGACCGCGTGGATTTTGTGGACCGAGTTCTTAAGCCTTTTACACTGAATCAATGGTATTTTCCCGTATAAACTATTCCATTGGCTTGAGTAGATGTTTGTTACAGGAATGCAGTGCTCTAAGAGAGTAAGCCGTGCTCAGAAAGCAGTTGTGGCACTTCTCACATTTCAAATGGGGAATTTCACGTTTTCACTTTCCGTTGCTGCACAGAAGATGTAAGGTATATCAGATCTCATGAGAGTCACCCTTTATTAGTTGCTTCTGGTTACGCTCAGGTTCTGAGTATTCCTGTAGCAAGGTGCCTTTGTTTTCAGTGTTTTTTAGCCCTATGCGTGTATTTGGGTCATGTCAGCTAGCAGTCTGCTTCAGAGGGGCTGATGCCATGCACAGCCTGTGTAAAGCTCCGCGTTTAATTATTGCAGCTGAAGCTATTATGCTTGTACACACATTACCTTCGTCAAAGTCCCCATAATGTCATTTTGATGTCTTCTACGCTATTGATCTACCTCCTGCTTTGTGCAGACTTCCTAAGCTGACAGAAAATGTCAGAGCTGTGTTGTCCAAAAGCGTCGGACCACTCCAGCCATTTCAGAGCTGCCTCCAGTTTTACAAGGCGTTTGGCGTGTACTTGAGGAGCTCTGTAGATGCTTGTTTGATGTGTAATGTGCAGCCTACCGGGGCTTCAGAGTTTTACCCCGAGCCGATGCCAAGGTTCTACTCTATGATGTGGAAATGTCGAGGTAATTTCATGCTTTGTAAAGCTCTATGAATATTTTTAATTATGACAAAAATGCCATGGAAATGAAGATTGTTCTGGGTTTTATTGTTGCATGTAGTTTTGTATGACTCCAATTTCATAGCAATTTAGTTCGTTTGGCACTTTGAGATTTGTGGGTTGTCTGGAAGCGTAAGAAAGTGAACCCCATATTTGTCATGGATTTGATAACCTTGGCTAAGCTAATGGAGGGACTCTTCTGTAGAGTGCTAGCAGTACTGGATTTTTTATTATTATTATTATTTTTTCCCCTGCAACCCCCATTGGAGACTGACAGTCTCAAGGCTCTGATGTGCCTCTGAAGCACAAGCATTCCCCACACTACTTCAGTAGACTTCAGCACTACCCTTTAAGGACCATGTGGGTCAGGGCAGAAGATATGTTAATTAGTCTTTGCCAGCTCAAAGTTTGGTTTCTTTTCAAAAACTGTGGGAGTTTTTCCTTATAAAATACTTTCTGCCTTCTAGTGAACTCAGAACATCGGATGATTTCCTTTAGGATATAGGAACTCCATAGCTGAATAAGCCCTCCTGGTTTACTAGGTTGACACCTGCACTCCATTTGTGCAATATGTGTCCTCATACATATTATCCTACCTTGAGTGTTGGGTGGGCATAGATTTTCGTGTGCTACCGCTGAGACTGGGTAAGGACACCAGCAGGAGTGTGCGTCATGGGGAGAGGACAGGCACTTAGTTTCTCCCTCAAGTGTCCCCATCTAACCCAGGTCAATGTCACTGCAGTGACCTCTCATCCTCTGCCCTCCTCCAGCATTGGTCAAATAGGTTGATTGAAAACACATATTGGCTTTGGCTGTGGCGAAACAACTAACAGCCCAGGCAGAGCTGTCACCTGTGGAGTCATCCCCATGGTGTTGCTCACCAGCCTGTGGTGTACGTGAAGCTGCCTGGCATTCTCCTGGTGGGGCTGGGTGGAGACTGAACACCCGTACAGTCAGGTGCTGCTGCCCAAGGGGCAAGAAGGTTGCAGATGTGCTAAGGTGACTCATGCTCATCCCATCTGCGACTTCAGGTGCTCTGTTGCAGACAAAAAGAGGAGTTGGCACTGATTTCAGCTGAAGGCAGCAACTGAGGGCTCTACTTCTAATTCATTCAGACAATGTGGCTACCTGACTGGCTTGGTCAGGTCTGCTAGCTTTCTTCTCATTTAAGGGGTTGTTGAAGATGTCAGGGTTGGGACAGCAAACCATGGCCTTAGAAAGAGCCAGGTATGAAAGTATGCTATTTGAGCCATGAGAGAGTATTCAGAGAGGTGAAAGTCATGTTAGAAAAAACCAGCTTGCTGACTCATCACATCAATCTCTATTAAATTACTTTCCAAAAAATGAGCGAGGCATCCTATGTCTGCTGAAGTCAATAATGCAAATCCCATTAGCTTGAGAGTGTGTTAAGTTCATAATTGATGTATTTGACATATTAATGTGATAATTTATGTAAACTGGGTAGACCATATGCGTTTCTTGAGAGATGGTCAAGAAAAAGAAATGCAGACTGTATTTAATTAAGACCTCGCAAGTAGGTGTGTAGCGGGTCTGAAAAAAGGAGGGGAAATTCTGTAGAGATGTTTGAACACTTACATATTTGAAAAAGCTTTTGTTTCCCTCCTTACTGTTGGACCTTTTTTCCAAATACTCTGCAATGAGCCCACATGTAATGTACAGAAATGGAAAAATGAAAAAATTTTCATCATCCTTTGCATCATCCTTTCCTTTGTGTTTAACACTTTCTGACCCCAGAGATCTTGAAATGTTAAAAACTGAATTTAAAAAGAAGACATCATTGCCTTACCTGATAAATCTAGAAATTTTCTTCCTATTTTCATTTAATACACAAAGTTCTCCTAAATTCTGCTAACCTGTTTTCCTTGGTGATTTCTGCAGCTGAAATTAGAACACCTGATGGTGCCAATAATATATTTGCTGAATCTTGTCTTTTCTTTCTTCTCTGAATGAAATTCACCCCCTAGGAAGTAAATTGTTTGTGAATGAAATGGGTTTTTTATGAATATATTTATGATTTCAAGCGGTTTGACCCATTCTTATATAGCTGCGGGCCCATTTTCCACACTGGGTTGCTTTTGAAATTGTTTACTCTGAGTACCCGGTAATTGGCGTGATTAATCAAACGGTGTGACCGATTGCTTTAGTCCATGTTGTTGCCTGATTGATTGGCCGGGGTTTTTGGAAGCGGAGGGAAGATGCTGAGTCCTTTCTTTAGGCAGAGCATCTTACTGCAAGGGGGTGAGGAAGAGCGCAGTGGGAAGGTGGCCAGGGCTGGAAGCGGTATCCCACCAGGCTGGGTGGGGGCTGCTTACCCCCCACCCGCGGGTACCCTGGGCAGAAGGGCAATGCCACTGCTGCGGGAATACAGGCAGGGAGCCAGTAAATTAACAGGGCACTGCAGCCCAATGCACAAAACGGTTTGTTTGTCTTAATTTGAATTTCACGCTGCTGTCCATCCGTGGGTAGCTTCTGCTGAGGAGAGATAACAAATCTGACCGCAGGCCTCACATGGCTTTCTTTTTCTTTGGTTTTGAGGCAAAACTTTGACTCTGAGGTGCTTTTGTTCGTGGCCTTCTGACACTACCATATGAGCTATACACTTCTCTCCCCTGCAGAGCCAGGGGAACAGCTATTTTTGTTCCTTTGAAAAATGCTTCTATACCTGTGGTTGGGAAGTAGTACACAGAAGCTAATTTTATTATCTTTGTCTAGGAAAGAAATAACACTAATGCAAAAAGGCTGCTCCTTGAGGCCATTTGGGAAATAGGAATGAAAAAGCACTGATTTAAGGCATGCATATTTATATTTGGATATGGTAACCCCATACCATGAAGGGGGGTGGGGGTGGGAAATTAGCACAGATGCTAGGGAAGAAAAGGATGTTATCTGTGCAAAATTGCAGCTCCTATTGTAAATTTCTGGGGAGAGAAATGTTTCCTGTAAGTATGACTCAGATTTCTGTGAATCAATAGAGACTCTGAGGGTCAGAGGAAGTCAGTATATTTTAGAGGTGAAAGGTACTAAAGTCTGTGGCTGACTGGGGTGAGCCAGAACCCAGTCTTCTGGATGTTTTTCCTTTCAGATTTTTTTTGGGATAGCGAGCCTGGATGGTTCTGCAGTGTAAAGTAAAGTTGAATTTCTGAGGACTACCCCTGAAAGGTATAACTATGTGAAGCAGAAAAGATCACTTGAATTTTTTCTTTTTTTTTTTCTTTTTTTTGGGGGGGAGGCATCTTATATGGCTGGGAAAGGTGCTAAAGATAGTCAGAAATTCCCAATCTCCCTCTTTCTCCAGTGCGGGTGTGCCTTTGACCTGCTCAGATCATAGACAAAAATGGAGGAGCCAGCTGCATCTGGAAGGAAACATACAGGCTACAATACATAATAAGCACGGTCAGAAACTGTGGCAATTCTTTTAATCAAATGTATCTGTTGAGACTTGATGGAGAACTAAGACTAAAAGCAATGGTGCCTGATAACAGGGCTGATCAAATATTTACTAGCTCACAAGAAAGGTAAACGTATATGAATATTTTTCTTGATGTAAAACTCCATTCACAGAACTTGCTGTGTTTCTCAGGTGTCCTGTAACATCCAGATAGCATAGGACAGATAAGTTGCATACACTGTTTAAATGTTAAATAACATCAACATGCCTTTATGGGTATGTTCACTGCTTGCATTTTGAAAAAGAACCCACCCAAAACCATAAAACCCCCATAAACCAACCCAGTTCCTCTCCATACATTATTTCAGCGAACACCGCACAGTGTTAAAAGAAAGAAATACCAGACAAAATCTTTCATAGACTTATAAATACAGAAGAGATTCCATGCCAAAGACAGATTTCTGACTTTTTTTTAAAAGGAAAATGACCTTTTGTTGTATAGTTCACTGCTTCTCTTGCACTGAAAGACTAATAAGCATCTGGAAGCTGGTCAGGTTGTACATCTGAAGTCCGTCAATCATTCTTGCTATGAAAAGCCAGATCTTAAGAAAACCTGTCAGCTTGTTTGTTAGGGGGATGGTGGGACACACTTTTAAAAGTCACAGGGCCTGTACTTATCAAAAAGAAAGCTAAGATAAATTTGCACTTGAACGCATAAGTGGCAACCTGTGCACATTATTCTGGCCACCCTTTGCACTTGTTTTTGTTATTGTTTTATCTATTCCTGTCATTGAAATGAAAGGACTTTAGTTGAGAACATGTTTAAGAAGGATCTACACTTTTTTCATAACAACATCTGTCACTGAAAAATAGCTTTCCTTCAAAAACTTCATGGCCTAGGAATTCTTCTACTTGCCGGGTTGTGGGTTTTTTATAAACCTCATTTCATGCCATATTTATCCAGACTTGCTGAGGCCTGTAAAGCTTCTTATAAATCTGGGCTTATACTGCAGCTAGGAATAAACAGTAATTTACAGCTCTTTGCCCCTAGGCCAGCCAGACTTGGTAGATCTGACTGAGTGTTGCTTTGGGGTTTCCAGGGGCAAGGGGAGAATTTACTGTAAACGTGAGATTAAGTCCTTGGAAGCTACAAGCAGGAATGTTCTTATAAATGTTTGAAACCAGAAAACATCTTCATTTTTTATTTTCTGCTAATAATCTGGGGTGTTATATGATAATAAATGGCTGGTTCCGTTAGGGTGTTACTTCATTAAACCACTGATTACAAGCAACCACAATTGCTTTAATTTATCAGGTCATTAAAGTAAAGGTAGAGCTCTAGCATTGTCACTAGCACAATCTTCAAGCAGCTCGTGGGCTACTGAAGAAGCTCTTGACAAAGCGTGTTTGATGTGGAGTCCTGTGTGTAGGTGGTGCTCTTAAAATGCAAGAAGATTTTCTTTTAATGATTTTTGTCTTCTAGTGATCTGTGTCCTATAATACCTTGAAATACCTTTATCGTGTTCCTGCATACTGCACATGACAAAACAATTCATGTCCAGTCTTTACAGTAAATCTAGCAAGCACAGACAGGGCTCTGGGAATTTCACCTGTATCATAATGCCTTGTTATGCACCTTGCTGTCAGATCCCTCTGCTCCCAATTCTCCGCTTCACCGTAATTCCACCAGGTGGATTTAGAGACAACCAAAGTCCCTTAAACCTGCTCTGATACCACTGCAGACCAGCGTACATCATAGGCCAAGAAAAATTAGGACGTACTTCCAAGTATATGCTTAGAATAGGTTCCTAAGGAAAAATGAGAAGTGCTCATAATGCAACATGCCCTGGCCGTATATCCATGCCATAATGGCGCATACGACCTTTGATAAATTCTGGAAAAAGATGGCAGGGATTCACAAGCATCAGTCTTATGTGAGTCAAGGGGACTTGCTGGTGGAGTGAAGGACTGACAGTTCAGTTAGCTGCTTTGTACTTCAGGAGCTACACAAATGCAAAGGCCAGGGCTTTTCGTTAGTCCTTGCTGTAAGGGCCCTCTTAGTAACTGTGAACATGTTGTATACAGCTTGTACTGTGCCAGGAAAGGGTTTTTCAGATTTCTGGAATGCAAAGAGGAGAAAATGGATGGGACATTTTAGGTCAAATCACCAAAACCACGTTATCTGATTCAGAAAAAGCCATGTTTGACTCCAGGATGGGTTCCCCATTTGAGTTCTTCTTCTTTTTTTTTCTGATTTTTATTTTTAAAATTTTTCTCAAATGTTCGTGTGGTTTTCGTTCAAACAAACGAGATTCCAGATTAACTTGTGAGGTATGCTGCTGAATACTTCTTTTCTTTGTGGAGTGACGTGGAGTGTTACAGAGCCCTTGGGAAGCTTTTTGACTGACAGTGTACCTTTGTTGGATATGGACTTGAAGGACTTCTGGAGTTTCTGGAATACCCTTGTATCAGTATCTTTCACTAACTGCCCACTTGTAAATGCTTACAAATTGCCCCGTTCTTTTTTCTATGAGTAAATGGAAGATACCTAATTGTCTTGTTATTTTTAAAGCTTTGATGGTTTATTAATAGACTTACTGTTTTTATGGTTTAGATGCTAGAAACAAATAAGGTTGCCCTTGTTTTCATAGGTTTTTTTTTTTTATCTCCCCTTCGGTCTGTATTTATTTTTCACGCCTCCCAGTCATGCTCCTCCTTCCCATCCTACCTTCTTGCATTCTTAAGAAATGCTTTGTATGACTTTCCAGGTTTCATCCATTGAAAAATCCTGGAGACAACCTTTCCAGTATGCCAGTCTTTGCCTGTTAGCCTTGCTTACATTATACTTTCTTTCTCTACTCGGGTGTAAGCTTTGCTTGGCAGGAACTGTTCTACTGCCTGTAATTATCACAATCCTGAATAGTTGCTAGAAAACACCTTTTTTATTTAAATAATAAAAAAAACCCTTAATTTTCTGAAGGATTTGGTTCTGTTGGCATATCAGAATCTTCCAAAGCACTGGCACTTCTTGAAAAGGTTGACTCTCATTAGAGCCCCTTAATTTAAAAAGGATGCAGTTCTCGCATTCTCGTGGCTGCATTTTAATTTGCTCCAACAGCCAGACCGGAATGTTTTAATATCTTAGTCCTTTACTGAAGGTTTCAATCCAGAAATGCTTCTCACTTCTTTCAGCCATTGTTCACTCGAACTCTATAGTTCAGATAGTGTTGTTTTGAGGCTGAAATGATACTGGAATTTTATATTTTTTTTTCTTTTTAGGTATCTTTAGTCTTATTTATACCATCATCATTTTAACATCTAAATATTATAAGTGAGTGGAATATTGGAGAAGACTGCGTAAAGTACAATTTTAATGTAAAAAATCATTGACTATTACAGTTTAATTTACTTAGTAAACAAATTCCTAGCCTAAAATTCAACCCACAGCTCTCAAGTGCTGATGACAGTCTTAATTTCCTAAAGAAATTCACTGTTCTGTCCTGCAGATAACCTCTCTCTTTATCCTACACCTGTGTACTGAAGGAAATCTAGGCACAGTTAACCCCTTGCTTACCAATTTCAGATAATGCTCCAAACACCAGTCAAGTGATGGGTACCCAAGAGAGGCCTGTGTCCTTCACTGGTAGCTTTGAGTAGGTCTTTTCTGTCCCCAGCTCCTTATAAATGAAGATATGAATAGCATTTGCCTTCTGGAGCTCTAGGTTTGGGCTTTGAGCCAGTATCTACACAGGACCTGAATTTCTCCTTCATTTTCTGGATTAATCCCCATCAAGTGTGGCAAATCACTGCTCAAGGGCTCATTTCAGTACATCCCTCTGGCTTTGGCCACTTTGAAATCAAGCTTTTGTTGACTGAAGGCCCAAGTTACAGGAAAATCAAAAATACCTCATGTATAAGCTGGGCCGGTCTCTGAAATACAGATTTATTATTGTCTAATTTAGTAACACTGTTAGAAAACAGTGTTTGTAATTGATCAGTTTAAAGGACATTCCCACAAGAAAGTTCATCTTGCCTAAATGATTTAGGAAATTTGAAAACAAACCCTGGATCTCCTTTCAGCCACTATTTTGATTTTTGGTTTTTTTTTTTTTTTTTTTCCCCTAAGGAAAAGCGAGGTGGTGGCCCATTACTATAAGCAATGGAACCACACCTAGATCCAAAGTTGCTGTGAAGTTTAATGCCCCCCCTTATTATATTTAGGACCCTATTTTGTTCAGATCAATATTGGCTATAGCTCTAATAGCTGGGCTGTGGATGCACCTCAATTTATACTGGTGTGAGTGAGAGTGGGGTCAGTGACAGACCAGATTCTGATGTAGGTGTCTTGCTTTGGAAAGACTTTTCATCATAGTGGGTGAACAGGGGGGATGTATAGGTGGGTTTGGGTTTTGTTTGGTGTCATTCCCCGCACACACATTTTTTCCTGGGGGGAAAAAATCCTTTTTTTTTGCATCCGCTTAAGCAAGACTCTTGAAAAGATGAATAGCTTGCCTTATCCTTAAGTTTGGAGATGGCCCTGGTCAACTTGCAGGATTGTAAGGTGGAGTGTGGGGAGGGAAGACATGACAGGGGACGTGACCTCAGGTTTCTCCATGCACCCCTCTAATTACTGGGCCTGATTATTTTCGCGGGACAGGATAAGTTCTTCTCCACCCCTTGCGGGCTTAGATCTGTACCTTGACCCTCTGCAGAGTTGTCCGCACGCTTTTTCCCCCCTACCCCCCGAAGAACATCCGTGAGAAGGTCCGCGCTGTTTCCAAACACTGTGTCTGCTCCTGGTGCCTGGGCACCGGCTCCAGCTCCGGCAGCCCCCGCACCTCCCGGGGGAGGGAGGCAGGAAAAATGACATGGGGGAGGGAGGCAGGAAAAATGACATTGGGGAGGGAATGTTGTGCGTGCTGGGGGCCGGGGGGCGGAGGAATACGCGTTTTTGCCTGCCGCCTCGCTTTCTCTGCCGGCCGAAATGCTGTCGCGGGGT
>VZSF01006454.1:1141366-1157144 GCA_013398295.1 Chionis minor
GGGGGGCGCCGCGCTGTCCTTCAGCACCGGCCGCCGCCCGGGCGCCGGGGAAGCGCCGTGTCTCCCCCCCGCCCCGTGATATGTGTCTTACCTTCCCATTCCTCCTTCCCCCCATCCCAGTATGAAAATGGAGCTAACAGCGGGGCGGTGTGTCGGGGGGGTTGTGTGGCGGCAGAATGGAGCGCTGCTTTCTGATCCCGTGCCGCGCTGCGTTCCGGCTCAGCCTGGCTTCTCCCCAGATTAATTCTTCAAAGTTCTTCTTAATACATGACATTTTTTTGTTCATTTATTTATTTTTACATCTTTACGCTTTCACCCCTTTAACGGTTTCTCAAGCATATTGAATACGCTTGGTGTAACTTCTAAAAGAAAATGTATGTGCCGCCTAGGCGAGTGCCGCTGACTCTAAATGTCATTGCCCTAAAGTACAGCGTTCAGCGCTACTAAAAACTTTGTTGTATATTTGTCAGTCACAGTTAAGGAGAGCTCCGCAACGAAGGACCTGACCTTTAAGAGTCTGATAAATGTAAATGTTCTATGGAAATCAGCAGGACTCCCTGTGCGAATAAGAGTTTGCGGGATCATGTCCTAGAACAGCAGTGGTGTCACTTCTAAAATTGACATTGCATTGACAGAACTATTTAAAGGGAAGCTTTCGCAGCATCTGTTCTCATATAGTAGTCAACTGTCAGCTGTCTCATTTTCATAACTGCTGAAACATATATTTATGCAAGATAAAATGTTAATATACAGGCAAAATTTTGTTCCTTGGAATTTGGCAATTATGTTATTTATTATTTTATTTTTAAGAAAGCAAGACTGTGGATGTTATGACCCAGCAGAAAGCACTGCAGTTAATTTCTGTTCTAGGTTGTGCGCTAATGTAGAATTGCACATGGCTTTAAGTAGCTGTTTTATCCGACAATCACAGAGTTCATATTACTCTAAATCCTGGCTTTAAAAAAAAAAAAAAATCAAGGTGTTTTGGTGGTGGGCTTACTAGCACTACTGTGACACATTACTGTGGCAAAGCAAGACAGGAAATAGATTGTTTAAATTTTTAAAATACTGTACTTGTGGAATAAATAATAAATCTCAAGAAATTTGGTAAGGATTTGAAGGTAGCCTAGGCCTCAGGTTTTCATTCTGTTGTAGAGTAACTGTCACTTCAGAGGCAGATAAAACTCAGACAAACCCAGGATGGAATGACAAAGAAAGCTGGTGAGCATTATCAGAATTTTGTAGCATAAGAGTAAGTAAAGCTGCAGCTCATGGTAGACGTGCATCAGTGATGCCGTGTGTGACTGGATTATGACTTTGGTTGGATAAAGAGTCTACTGTAATTAGTTATCTTGCATGTTAATATCAGACGCTATAATGAGAGGAGAACTGAGACTTCAGAGGATGCTCAATGTAAATGTGCTTTCAGGACAGAAGCTGGGGGTAGCAAGAGCAATGCTTGTTTCAGTTCACTGGAATAGGACTCTCTTCCTGAGCCTGAAATTCACTGAGTCTTCTGTAATGTCTATGTATTTTTTTGCAGTGGAAAATAATTGGAAACAACTAATTTCAAAACAAGGCGTTTCCCTAGTTTTGTGCTGTTTAGTTCTGCCAACTTGAAGCAATATTCAAATTACCCAGCCTCAAGTTATTAAACTGATGTTTTGCCTGGAAGTTAATCTGATTGAGAAAGCAGCGGCATTGAACTGATGAGTCTGAAGATGGGCAAAACTGATGTCTGTGTGGTTGCTGCTTCGGCATCAGCAGCCCAAACGTCACTTGCTAAGCTGTATCTGCTTTGTGTGGCCTTGATGCCCATCTGGCAATTTGTAAAACCATCAGCAGACTTTGCGCAGTGATAAAACGGCTCAAAGCAAATTTTCTCTTCCCTTCCAGTTGTCGTATTTCATTGTTTAAAGTGATAGTGCCAACTTGTTCCAGCTCCTGACGTTGTCTGAGGTTGCTGGTACGGTCAGTGACAAAAGGAGATCGAACAGGGATATTGCTCACTGCGTGGTATGTGCCTGATACTGTTGCCTATGGGCAAGTAATACTTGGTTTCTTATTTCACAGTGCAATGTGAATGCTTTCTGGGCCCCGAGGCAATACCATAATCTTTCCTGAATATACAGCAAGATGATCTTGAAACCTTCACCATTCTCTTCCTTCAGTGGTTTTCTTACCCGAATGCTAGTTTAGAAACTAGCAGAAGAAAGGCATTGTGTGTGAGCTCAGATGTTAATATGGATTTACAGTACTTGAGAGAGGAAGAGGGTTGTGTTTTGCTTCAGAGAAAAGCGTCCAACTATTCTGCTGTAAAAATCTCTTAATATATTGCCATTTTGCAATGGCTCTGTGTTCTCCAGCATTTCAGTCTCTGAATGGCTGGAATGCGTAGTCCTTAGCAGCTTGCTTTGTAATGGTCTCGTTTTGGTGTGGCAAAGGCACGGCTGATCACAGCCGAAAGGAAAAGCTGTGCTTCAGCTGAATAAAGAACAAGACAAAGTAGACACGTTTCCTGATTCCACTGACCGATGTTGTTTCCCATCTTTTCTAACTGTGATCCAGCAACCTTCCCTTAGCTGTGCCTACACTGAGCTTCGACCAGTTCCAGTTCTGCCCTGGATTACGTGACTGGTATGTCAGATGTCCCCTGTCGTTAGCAGCTTGCACCTGGGTGTTAAAAACCTGGGGTTTTCCTTGTTGCATTATTTGTGTGGAACAAGGTAAAGCTTCAGTAGGGGACAGAAGCATTTTAAATGTGCCAAACCTGGTGCTGGGACATCATTTATAATCTGTTACACCTCCAAGAGGGTCTGACCAAGCAGTGAGAAAAGTGGTTGTCGCAGCAGTTCCGTGTGCAGACTAAATAGGAGGAATGATGCTCTTCAGGAAAATTGTCTACAGATGCAAATAAAAAGGGCATCTCTTATTTCCAGGAGACTGAGGTCTTTGTATAAGTGTCTTATGCTCTTCAGACTCTGCAGATAAAGCAGCAACACCTTCTTTCTTTCTCCTAGTGAGGACAACTTTTTATGTCGAGCAGGGGAGACTTTAGTTCACTACTAAATCAGGTTATGGAGTTTGGTGTCATAGTGAAGTCTAAATTTAGGTTTACATTAACCAAGGCATTCAAAGAGATTTAGGTTCTATAAGAGTTTACTCAGCACAACCTTACCCAACAAAGGACACGTGTTTCTGTTGGTGTAATTTTCAAGGATATATGCATCTAATGTTAATAGTCTGAAGCAAAAAACATACTGTCAGGACACCGCCTCTTTCTGTGGGAGAAACCTTTTTAAGAGAGGTTGATTTCACAGCTGGGAGCCTCAGTGCTTCACCGCTGTTTCCTCCTGGCTGGAAAAGGACACTTAAGTGAGAATTTTGATACAGAGACCTTTCAGCATCTCATCTCTGTCTAAGAGATGCTGACAAGCTCTTACTGAGAAAACAAGTTAGTGGTTGTCTTCCCCCCTCTCCCCACTGACAGTGTTCTGCCAGTGTCAGAATAAACCTCCCCTATCTTAGCAGGTAATTCTTGTTTGCAAAACTAATGTAAGATTTCCTCATCATGGGACAGACTCAAAGGAGCTATTGAGTTAAAACAGCCTGAGCCTTGCTGCCTACCTCTAGTCTGATACTATCCAGGTCATATGGGAGAGAAAAGTGTCCTTCCAGCAAAAGCATACACTTTTTTTCTTTTTTAAAAACTTTACTATGAATGGCCATCCTTATCTTAAAACTTTTACAAGTCCCATTCTCTCTAATCGCATTATTGTCATGCATTATTTCTAGTCTAGGGTGACTCTAGAGGGCAAAGCTAATGAAGAGGATGCTTGGATGCCACCTTATGTTTACAGACCTCATAGTAGGTCTCTGCCTATGGAATAAGGATCTACTATTACTCTTGGGCAAATTTCTGATTTTTTTTTTTTTTATGGTGAAATGGTAGCAGACCATTGAGAAAAGGTCTTTCATCTCTGCAGGAGTTATGAGCCCCAGACTCAAGTTGCAAAAGGTCAATAAGGCAATTTTTAGGTTGCATCACCTCAGTCGGAAGCTGCACTCAGGGGTGATCCCTTGATTTGGGTTAAGACAGGGATGATGCTGAATAAAGACTTACCTGTGGTGATCCCATGGCAATCATTAAAGGGCTCACAGACATTGTGCTGACTGAACTTGAGAAACCCACTAATCTCTGCATTTCTGAAGTCACCATACAGAGCAATCCAGGCAGATCATGAAATGACCTTACAGAGCTTCAGAATAAATGTTAAATTGAACAAAGTCTTGTCTGTATCCATCTTGAGAGTCATTTTACTTTTTTTTTTAACTTAAGGCTATGGGTCAGGGTAATAAATGTAAAAAAAAAAAAAAAAAAATTGAAAACAAGACCTCTTGGTGAACAACTTAAGACTCATAGTTAATTTTAAGTGTTCTTTAAAATTATTTGCCTTTTCCACTGGGGAAGCATGTATCAGTTTTACCACCCTAAGCAGTCTTATCCTCTAGTAAATTAGTGATTACACTTTCGTTACTCAAGAGTTTAAGGATTCTATTCTTGCAGCAAAATGTAATTGGTTGCAATGTAAAGAAAAAAATCAAACCTTGTTAAATGTTAAAAATGTTTTCAGAAGAAAATCTTTCCACAGAGTTTAGTGCATAGGAGTTCACTTAGAAAATTGAGAATGACTTATTAAATATCTTCCGCACACAAAAACTATTATAGCTTTTTTTTTATTAAGCTTCCATCAATGTATACTTGAAAAGAGAAAAATCTTTATGAAAGAAATATGGCAACACATACTAGCTGCCATGTGTGCAATATGTAACAGAAGAATAGAGAATGGGAGATGCTTGTAACAGGAAGATTACCTTGCTTTTCATAGCACTGTGTAATCTTGAATGAATACAGCCAGTGAAGGGAGCAACTCTAAAGGAAGAAGCCTGCTGTCTTTACGGTAAGCCAAACGTGATGCATTTAATTTCTGGAACTCCTTCATCCTTATGCTAGGAAATTACAGTGGCTTTTAAATGAAGGAGTTCCAGAAATAAAACGACGTGCATCATGTCTGGCTCGCCATAAAGATAGCACATTGTACCAGAGCAAAAGTAGTATGTGCTGTGCTCAGATTACTATGGTTATCTTTGCATTTTCTCTTCTGGTTTATGTGTGTATTTTGAGGAGAAATGCTTTGCAGTAAGCATCGGTGATGGGAAAGTTGGTGACACAGGGAAGAGAGCTTTCCAGAGATGTTTTTATGGGAATTAATACACTCAGCTTTGAGTGTGTTGGTCTTGAGGTGGCAGCATGGACATGAGAAGAGAATATGTGGGATAGGCACTGTGAATGGGTAGAAAACACAATGCTGGGGATGGAAAAATTCGAGTGGGACATTGAAGCACAGGCATTGAGTGCTTCAGAGGAGCTGAATGCAGGTAACAGAAGTCAACAACTCTCTGCTATTCTATGACAGCCAGAAATTCAACGCAAGGTAGCTGTTTGGTAGACATGAACCTCTTGGAGGATAAAAATCCTAAATTCCTTTTCAAGTACTTTGGCAAAATTAGATAATGTTGCCTATCAATCTAATAGCTGTGATTTTGAAATGATTTGGCCTCAGTGCTCTTTAGGAGGTTGAGACATGCGTCTTCCAGTCACGTCAGAAGGGTTTGAACAACTGTGGCTCCTTTGTGTGCTATAAATCTGTAGGTCCCCAATTTAGTTATGTTGACTTCTGATTATATAATGCAAAGGCCAAGTCTTTGGCATAAGAGAAGTAGGTCCCAGTCACTAAGTTGGCGATCAGATCACAAATTCCTTCAATTTTAACAGCTCTCATTCATTTCCTTTACACATTCCCTAGACTCAACCAAGAAGGGGCTGTTCCTCAAGGCTGAGAGGAGTCCCCAGGCAGACCACAGACTGTCCCAATTGCCTCGTTACCTTGGTGCAGTCTGCTTTTTGGCATGTGTCTGTTTTCTGCACCACAGCTTCTCAGGATCACTTCTTTGTTATATGGAAGTCATTTTAACCTGAAAAGTATTTACTCCTCATTGACCTACCAAATGAGAAGGAAGGGTCTAGTTCTCGTTCCGCTTACAAACAGCGAAGAAATTTTAAACTCAAGCAAAAAACAGCCCCCCCCTCCAAAACCCTAACACCCTATTAAAATATGTTGAAGAACAGTAGAGAGAACTGGTGGAAAAAATTTCACAGAAAGAATGCTAATTAGTGTTTTCCCAAAGCACTGCAAGGCAGACTTAAGAAAAAAAAAATGAACATTTTCTAACAGCAATGAAATTAATTTATTTATTATTTGCTTAGCACTGCTGTGCCTAGCTTTGTTCTGTATGCAAAATATCTGCAAACTCTGCCTGAAGTCTGAAAGATAGACACATCAAAATAAGGATGCTCTAGATAACTGAGAAATGATTATCATATGTGCCAGTTGCTGGTATTCTCCAAGGGGTGGTATACCTTCCAAACAGAAACAAATCACAATTGTTCCCCCCCAGGAGCTGAGCAGAGGGGTTTTTTTTGTTGTTGTTGTTTGCTGCTTTTGTTTTTATTTGGTATTGATTTCTACAGGATGTTGCTCATCAGACCTTCTGGACATTTACATCAGTTTAAAACATCAAAAAATAATTAATAATCAATGTGACTTTAATCCCTTCAAAGAGAACCCATTAACCTACAAAAAAATGCTCTAGCTCACAATAGTTTCATGAAAGTAACTGTAAGCAGGGCAAGAGATGAAAGAGAGAAACATCACTCACTTTTAAAATTTTTTTTTTAAAGAGAACTTTTATTCAAAACAGAGAACACAGCTAATATTTTATTGCAGTCTGCTTACTGTAAATTAGGTGGTTTGTTTTTTAATAATTTTCTTTCTCTAATTTGCCTGCCTCTGCCTAATCTTGTACTGATATTATCTTGAGTCATCAGAGTCTTCTTTTGAGGAAAAGATTATGATGTCACAAAATCAATATCAGAGGATCCTATACTGTAATCCCTTTTCAGGGAAGTCCATTAAATCAATGCCTCTCCTTCTGTGAGTAACGACTGTAGAATCAAGCCCTCTAATTTTGCTGTGTGAAGGAATAAGCAGATGGGATGGGATTTTACATAATTAACTAGCAGTTATCAAATACAACAAGAAAAATTATGACATTTTCTGAAAGATAAATGAATACATAGTGAGTACTTAAGTGTATTTCAAAATGATCTCTGGTATAAAATTACTTCTCAGTGGGTTACAAAATAATGTGTTAAGCCAAAACCACTTTTTTATTTCTAAATCTTTTTTTGAAAACTAACTCAAGACTCCATAGGCTCCAAAACCCCTGTCAGGTTTCCTTGGCAGCATTGTGAGAAAGCACGAAAGCTACAGAATGGTGATACCATATGATGTCACCGGCATTTAACTGAAACAGAGGCACTGCATGAATACCGATAACAGTTTTGTCATCTCACCTGTTGTTTATGAGCAACATCGACCTCTGTTAGCTGGAACCAGAACTGACGGGTTGCCTCTAATTCTTAGGTTGCTGGGAGCTATCAGAGAGTCTACTGTGCTTCTGGGAACGGGTCCAAAGTCCAAATTAAGTCAATGGAAGTCTTTATGTTGCTTTAAATGGGCTTTGAATCAAGCTGTAGCAGGAAGACCTGCCATCTCAGCCGGGTGACGCTGTGAAGTTTGACCTGGAGCACAGAGCTCACCATGACGTGCCGGTGACCTTGGTCTCGCTGCAGTGTGGGGAGCGTGAACGGGAGGCTGCAGGAAGGTTCTGATTTTTGGGATCTTGAGAGTCTGGTAGCTTAAAGAAACTCCCCATCAGATAAATCTTGAGCATCCTTTTTGCTTAGGGAGTAGCTGTATTGTCAAGAATTGGTATGTTGTAATCCGCTGCTGGAGCCACTGTAATAGGAGCAGACTTGAATGCTTCTGCTCTTACAAGAGGAGCTTCTTTGTAGGAAACTTAAGTTATGTAACTAGCACGAGGCAAAAATTCGGGTGGCTTTCTCCAGGCAGGCAGAACTGTCAGTCTCCTCTTTCTCTTCCTCAGCATATTTCAAGGACTGCTCAAGTAAGAGTTCAGATTTGTGTAGGTTTCAACCTACGGCTACTTTTGCTGGCATTGCAGCATTAACACAGGTACCTGGATGGATGAAAACCAAATTCTGCATCAATACGAGATGCACTCTCCTATATGGATCTGAACAGTACAGCTGGCCCCTACATCTTTAATTGGCTAGCAGAGTCAAAAGTAGTCCCAAAACCCAATTACGATCTGCGGCCTTTGAATTTCAGAACATAAACTCTTATCCTGCTCTGCTTAGGCGCAATCTAAACCCAGCCATTATTTCCTACACTTTCACTTGCGCTCTCTCAGTTAACAACAGAACAGTAGACTTTCATATCTGATCACACAAATGGAAATACCAGTTCAAAATACATTCACGTGCTTATCTGAAATGCAGAAAGGAGCCAGGATTTGAAAAGTAATTTAAGATAGGTGTCTGGAAAATAATTTTTCTCTAAAGGGCAAGCGCACAGTCAAATTAAGAGCTGGCAATGAGTCCAAGTTATGTATTGAGTAGCAGAGCTGCTCTTGCTTGAAGGAACTCATGGTGGGGTCAAATCATCTGAATTCCTTCTATGAAGAGAAAAAACTGGATGAATTCTTAGATGTACATACAGAGCCATTGTGGAGATTAACAACTCTGTCTATTTCTGCATGGACATAGTTGGTTTAAAACTTGAGAATTAAAGAGGGGTGAATGGTCAAAAGAAATTAACAATGGCACCAAGTGTGTGTGTGTGGNAGTTTTGGCCCTCTGACTACAGTGCTTCTCAACAGCTTTATATGGGGTCTGTATCCATAGCCACATACTGTACATCTTCTTTAAAAGGAAGATACTTAGTTTTTCCTTTTAATAGGTTCTCATCAATGACCTGAACTTTGCAAGAACCTTTTAGCAAAGCAACATACCAGAGACCAGTTGGCTATGGCAGACATCATGCTTGATGCTGGGACAAAGGGGGTTTTATGCAGTGGCATAACAGCCTAGCTGTCAGATATACCTGTTTTTCCTAGTAGGCATTGCTACGTCAGGTGATAGACGGTAGCAATTCAGGATACCCATAAGCCTCCAGGTGGAGGAAACAAATTCTGAAAAGTTTGTTACATGGTGCATGAGCATTCAGCTTGGAGCAGAGCCAGAATGCCTTCCCTACGGCCTCACCAGAAGGACTGGCGTGACTGGAATAGTTGCAGGTGACATTATTTCATGCACAATTAAAATAGGTTTGTGAACATTATGAGGTTAGGAGATAAAATGGAAAAGAAACAGAAGCATTTTGGAACATGCCAGAGCATATCTTGCAGGCTTCGTCTGTGCCAGTTATACACACAGTTATTTCTGTATCGCTTTTGTTTCTGTAGCTAACCTTTAATAAAGACATGGCTTTTTGTAATGGTATCTTGGAATGGTTGTGTAGGATCAACTGTTCATTATCAATATGGAATGCTGGGTGAACTGACCTACTGATCTGGGTATCTATTTTTATGTGGATTTTTTTTTTTCTTTGATTTTTCTGGAGGTAGGGATTTGTTGCCCTTCTGAATGCTGGTTGTGTGATTAAAACATATGAGAGCTAGTGGATACCCAAATTAGTATTAGTTTTAACTGGAAGAATCAATCTTGCCATTGAAATGTTCTCTAAGCTGGTAGTTTACCATCTTTCCATGTGTCTGCTGTCCTGTAAGGTGTATGAGTCTCCTATGGTGCTTAGAAAGAAAGGGTGAAGTTTTTCCATTCCCAGTGCAACAGCTTTTTGAGTTGAGGTTCAACAACACAGCGGAACTGGGCTTGCAGCAATCTATCTCATCTAGAGCGAGGAAAGCCAAGGGCTTGCTGCGTTGGACCGCCCGTAGATGCAGCGACAAGGCTGCAAGTCAAAAGCAGGGAATGGTTCTCCTCAAAAACCGTGAGCCGCAAGTCCCAACTGTGTGAAAAGCTGGGTGTGGTCTGGTTGGATATCACTGGACAGCTTTACGTTTTGCTGCCCAGTTTTTGGACTATGGTGGGTTTCTTCTTGTTTATCCTTCTAGCTGGCTTTAGGCTGACAGTAACACTGGCATTCCTTGCTCCACCGCATGGCTGGGACCATGTGCAGGGCACGCTGCCTGATGGCGGCATGTCGGGAAAGGGGCTGGGGGGGCAAGAGACTGCAACAGGCCAGTGGAGAAAGCAGGAGGTTCAGAATTGTCCCCTGGTTGCCAACAAAATGGCAAATGCTGTAGTACGGAGCGGTGACCCTGTGCATCTCCGAGGATACAGGGAAACGTGTAACTGTGTCGTATCACAGAGTAATTTAGGCAGGAAGAGACGCCTGGAGCCCATCTGGTCTGAGCCTCAGCTCAAAGCAGGGCCAAGTAGGTCAGGGGCTCAGGGCCATGTCTGGATAACTTCTGAGTATCTATGAGGATGGAGATTCCACCTCCTCTCTGGACAACCTCTTACGCCCCTGCAGGAAAGATATGACTGTCAATTAAACCTTTTTAAAAACCATGAATTGGGACTCAAAAAAGCATGAAACTGTCTTATTAACCTGACTGGTGGTGCTTTGAGGGTTTTTGTGTGGTTTTTTATTTTATTCTTAAATTCATTAAAAAATAATTTTAGGCTATCTTTCTTTTGTAGAATTTAAAACTCTGGGTTACAGTCACAAGATTTTTGCTGAAGTCTGCTGGTTTTCTTGCATTCACAAGCTCCTTGGCACTTGAGCTTTAAATATAACATCAAGGATAAAATTCTTAGAGCTGCCATTGTTAGAAAGTGCCTTAATTATCACTTAAACTTTCTGCAGAGTCAGGCAGGTATCTGCCATCGCTGCACTTTCATTTCACAGGTTCACGTTTCTCAAGAAGGCTTTTTGATTGAGATCCCCCCCCCCCACCGCTCTTCTGACTCACATTTCTGGGAGGAGAACCATGTCTCTGTGTATTTTACAAGCTTAGGTCTCAGGCATGCAGGAAACCATTAAAGCTTCACTGCAGGGGTACTTGTGAGCAATGTGAATTAAAGGCTGTTGGGGCAGGGCTGGCCTCTGTACTGGCTGGCTTAGCGCTGGAGCAGAGGAATCAGTTATCACTGCATCCACTTAGAAAAACTTGTAAAAATCAAGGTGAAAAAATACATATCTCAAGGGAATATGTGTAATCCTTTCTGGAAGTTTCCCTTATGCTTTTTTGTATTGATAACTGAACCACTGCTCCTGAAATCAATAGAAGATTACAGGGACTCGATACACTTAATGAGCTCCAATGGAACAGTTACTTTGGACTATGATTACCGCTTCTGCTGCCTGACTCTGCATCATACTAACATTTTATTGCTACTGCTTTATAATGTTGGAGGGGAGGCTGAATTTGGTGATTCATTAGGGTTTTTTCCCCCACAGATTTTGCCTTGAAATGATGTTAGCTCATGCTGTCAGATGTCTACTTGTTCATGTTAGAATACAATATTTTTTTTTTAAACTACAGGGTACAGAATAATAAAAAAAAAAAAATACCCCACCCCAAACCAAATAAAAAACCACACCAAAAAAATCCAATCAAAAAACCTCCCCCCAAGTTTAAAAAGTTGTTAAGATGGTGGTTGTTCTAAGGCCCTTACTTCTTGCAGCTCTGTTCCTTGAATCCTGATTTCCAAACAATGTCCCTATAAAAAAGCCGCCTGCTTATAGTTGAAAAAGTCAGATCTTCTGATGAATAACACGAAAGCATATCTTACAGTTCAAAAAATGAAAAGCATGTCACCTGTTAGAGAAGCAAAATGGTGCTTTTTCCCCTGAAGACCCTACAATGCCAGATTTCATTTATTTTGGGGAAAAAAAGAGACTATTCTGTGGAATGCGCTTACTGCTTGTGAAGTGAAAGGTGTCGGCAGAGAGTGTGAAGATATCCTGGAGAACAGAGTTTACACAGAACGAGCCAATTTCATAGAAAAAGGAAAAACCTCTGCACCTCTTCCTATTTAGCATGAAAGAAATGGATGGAAGGGATTTTGAGATGTCATGCATGGCCTAGGGCAGATCAGCTGTGCTCAGACTGTGGGTTCAGAAAGTTGGTTCTCTAATCTCAGCTCTCTTCAAAGCTAGGTTTAGCTGTGCCAAACTCTCTGGTGTCCACTGCATGGGGAAGGGGGTGTGAAGGAGGAGACCTGGAGGTCTGCTTCACAGGCTGCAGTGCCCAGAGGAGCTGCAGGGTGTGTGGGAAAGGAGCTGCAGACTGAAGTGGCTCTGCCACAGGGCCCCTTGCCTGCAATGCAATATAAATGCACAATTTCAGTTGATATTAATAATTTGGAAGGCTTATAGATTATTAAAGCAGGGATGGTCTGACAGTTGCATGTCATGTGGATTCAGGAGTTTCACATATACCCTGGTTTTCCACAGTGTGGTGTTTCTTTGCATCTTTTACAAGTTTAAGGAACAAAGTCTAGTGTTGTTAGATGATGCCTGGGATGGATCTTTTATGGTTTTGTCCAGAAATGCTACCCCTTTTTCCTACAGTACTATGTGACAGATGACTGGTGCCCACTGTGAGTTTTTGCGATGATAACAAAATTGCTTTTTGCATTAGGAGATGAGCCCCCATCTGAATGAGGGGAAGCAGATGGACTGCAGAGATGTGTCTGCATCCTGCACCCAAGAATGCATGTGCTATGCTAAGAAGGCTAATAGAGGAGAAGGGGAATGTCCCTTTCTGCCCCCTGATAAATCCATCTTTGTGCTGTCAGAAACGGCTTTAAAATGGGACCTCTGGGATTTTTCTCTGCTGAAATGGTCTAGTCTCGCTTATCTATTTTCCTCTTTGCATATTGGCATATTCCTTCTCTGCAAGTATGAATGTTGGTCATATCCATTTTTTTTCTCTCTCTCCTTTTTTTTTTCTCTCCTTTTTTTTTTCTCTAGTCCCTCTGTTTCTAAAGATGTCAAATTAAATAACTGATGATTTCTTCTGATGCCAGAAGGCCTTCACAATATGCATATTAGGGTTTAGTGTATTTTTCTTTTCTGCATCTTGGTGCTTTCAATTTGTATGCAGAGCCATCCTCTTACCAAGAACTCCAATGCCCAGAGCTGAGGATTATGTTCTTATCCAACATATGTACTCAGCCTGAAATGCTAAATCTCTGCTACTGCAGGAATGGAAAGATGTTATGGTTAAAGGAGCTATGTCAAGTAACCAGTCAGATCAATCTATAAATCGTTTCTGGTGAGAGGCAAGATAAAGATACTCCCTGAACGTTTGCGTCGCCTGACCGGCACTAACTCATAAATTTAAATGTTGCTATTCTGACTGTGAGAGATTAAACAAATATGGCTTTTCATAATAAAAAAAAAAAAATCAGTTTTGTGGCAGTGATCGAGGAGTCTCTGTGGATGCTGTTTTTTATGGCTTGTAGATGTTAGGAGCTATCAAAAGATTTTGGTGTCCTGTAGCATGAGGACTGTGGAAAAAGAGGATGGCAGTGGCAAAGCGGCACCTGGGTTGTTCCCCCACCCCTTCAGCCAGCCTGGTCTCACTGGGACCCCAGAAGCAGTTCCTGCAGGACTCAACCTGCTGGTGTCTCTGTCCTGTTCCTATTCCAACAGTCCAGGTAGGAGAAGAGGGGATGGAATAACTCACCTGGCTTTATAGCTCCCCCATTATATGTCAAGAGTTGCATGCTGATGTTGGCTGCAGTGCATGGGTGGCTTTGTGATGGGGCAAGGGAGGGTGGTGTCTGGGACCTATCCAGGTGTTGGGAAGGATCCAGCTGCTCTTATGTCCCAGCCTGTGAGTTGTGCCATGGATTGAGGAAGCAGGTGATCAGCAAGGTTTGCTAATGTTGCCTTGCTAACAGTATTCCTCCATCCCTGCAGCTCTGTGCTGCAGAAGGGTGCTGTATCTTCCCATTTTCAGAGAAAGGCAGCCTTGCTGGCTGGAGAGAAGGTGGCAGCATCATGCTTTTAGCTGGTCCTTTCTCTTGGAGGTCACTTCCTTCCTGAAAGGAAGGAAGCAGACACTGTGTCCTCCTCCGCAGTGCCACTGGACTGTGCTAGTGCATCCCCCTCTGATACACCACTGCTACAGGCCACAGAGGGATTGCTATGGTACCTCAGCTCAGATGTTTTCCGAGGGCTTACGTTACCGTTCACTTTATCTCATTGTCATAACGGAGTGCTGACTGGTACCTAAAATGCTGGTGGGGAGCTTATCCGTGCATAAACTGCAGGCTACTCTGGTTTTCAGTATGTGAAACTAGGCTCAGGACTTGCAGGGGAGAAGAGGAGCACCTCTAAGGCAGCATCTTGTTGGAGACTCAGAAGAAATTCCTAGGAAAGTGCAAAGACAAAGAATCTTTTCCTTTCCTTCATGAATTAAATAGTAGATGATCTTGTTTTTTTTTTTTTTTAACAGTAATGGGCAGCGTGTGTGGATGTTTTATTTATTAATGCTGTGCAAAAAATATTGTGGAGGTTGGGTATTCTGAAGGTTTGAGAGGCAAAA
Organism: Chionis minor; assembly: GCA_013398295.1. NCBI lineage: Eukaryota > Metazoa > Chordata > Aves > Charadriiformes > Chionidae > Chionis > Chionis minor. The sequence goes on from VZSF01006454.1 coordinate 1,155,938, forward strand.
TAATCATTTGGATTGACCACAAAAAATATTTTGTAGTTCTTGCTATAAGAGAGAAGCCCAAGAAGCTTCCCAGCAAGTATTTCGATTCCCTAGAAGGAACATTGCAGTCCTAAGCTTTCAGCCCTCTTTAAAGAAAAGAAAAATGGAGGCAGGGATTGTCAGTCAAGGAAGACGTGGCAACTTTAACAACCATTTGCAGGTATTCGCAAATAGTTGCAATTGTCTGAGATCTGTATTTTTTCAAGAATAAAATGCTAGCCCATATCTCACATTTATCCTTTCCTAGTGTCTGTCCCCTCGCTATTGTTTCCTCGGCCTCTTTTCTCTCCAGCCCACTTCTTCCCCTTCTGTTTCACCCGTCATCTCCTCCTGCGCCACTCAGCCCTAATTTCTCCTCCACCTGCGCTTAACCCTGCTCAAGTCCCTTTGGCTTGCACCTAGCCTCTAACACATCCTCCTCACCTAAACTCTGTAACCTCATTTCTGAAGTATTTAGCTTTTCACTTCTATGTGAAGTTGTATTTCTCCAGTAAACATTCCAGATTGCGTTTTATAACAGTCAAAAAGGCTTCTTTGCACACACCATTTGCAGCCATTTAGCCCAGCTCAATAGTTAACTTCCAGGGGAATGCTAAATAGTCACAAAAAGACTATGATTACATGAAAAGACTATTTTAGTGAAAATAGCTGCTATTCAAATAGAGATCATATTTCTCAGGGAAAAAAAGGGCCAATTACTGTGCTTAGTCACCTACACTGTGAATTCAAATGAACTTCATCTAAAGCAATGGTATTACATGGATTTTTTTTAAAAAAAATTTTTTTAACCAAATGTAACTAAAATCAACATCAGTCCCTGTGACTTTCAGCTCAGCTGTCCATAACTGTGCTAGGGTTTCATAACCTTGTCCAAGTTGCAGTTCATGGAATCACAAGATGGCTGAGGTTGGAAGAGACCTCTGGAGGTCATCTGGTCCAGCTCAAGCAGAGCCACCTAGAGCCATTTGCCCAGAACTCTGTGCAGAAGGCTTTAGAGTATCTCTAAACATGTATCTCCAAAATCTCTTTGGGCAATGTACCACCACCAGTTGGCCATATACCACTATCAACTGGCCCTGGGATACTGGCACAGGATAAACACATAGCTGACCTTTGATATAGATACACTACTGTATCCATAGATAGAGCAACTTCCCCCCCCCCCCCC
>VZSF01006454.1:1157159-1221384 GCA_013398295.1 Chionis minor
CCCCGCCCCCCCCCCCCCCCCCGCCAAACTAAAAATTACTTCTCCCTTGGGAATGTGTGGGTGGTTGTCTTAAAAATACTATACTGTAATCTTAGAGACTTGGGGGCTCCAAAGCCTTTGTGAAGAGCTTAAAATTGATTTCTATGCCTGCCCCTCTTCAGCTTTTCTTGGAAAGCATTTAATGCAAGTTTGTTTGGGCATTTTTGGCTGTCTGAATTACATATATTCCTTCCATTAATCATACTCCAAGCTTTCTGGTAGATAAATTGGTCCTTCTCTATGCCAGGACAGGTTGATGGCCCATAAAATAGATTTTCCAGGACTATTGCTATGGCTATGCAATTTACACCAAGGCCTTCCCTAAGTTCTAAACTCACACTTACTAATAACAGTGGTGCTTCCACATGACAGATTGGGATTTAATCGATCACGTTATTAGCAATCAGTAATGCTTTCTCTGGAAGGTATATGGCCTTGCTTTTGAATATTGCTGTTTTAAGTTTGTGTAGTTTTGCTAGAAAACCAGTCACTCCACCAATTTTTGAAAGCAAATAATGAACTAAACCCACAAACGCATGTTTTATATAGGGTGTTTTCAAAGGGTTTCATTGGAGGCCCCCGATCTGTAGATGGAGTGCTGGTGGTTCGGTGCAGGCTGTGATATAAAAGGAATTGAACAACAGTTGTAAGCTGCAGCTGGGGATGTTGCAGGGTCCCTTTGAGAGAGGTGTCCCAGTAATGACACAGCCACTCTGTGGCTTCACTGACGTGCGGGGTCCCGAGCAGGTGGTGCCACCACAGTGGTGGCTTTGGAAGAGTGTTGGGTGGCACGTGGGTCACGTAGCAGCAGAGGGCGTCTGAGCTGCAGAGGTGAAGCAGGGACACAGTGGTAGGGACAAACGAGCGAGCCTCAGGTGGCCATGCCAAGAGTCAAGTGGTTTTGCAGATATTTCCTCTGGAAATTTTGTCCAGGTGCATTTACACAACTTTACCAATCTTCCTAAGTTTCTGAATGTCTGATAGCCAGCACAGCTTGGATGCTGCTCGCAGGAGCCACTGGGCTGCAAAGCCTTGTGCACACAGTAGGTCCAACTTCCCCAGACTGCTGAGATTGTTGTGCACAGGCAGGATAATTTACTAGGTTAAGAGGAAATTGTTGCCTTTATGCTTCTGAAGGAATTAGGAAGCATCTGCATACCTGTTTCTGTACAAGACCAATTGTTGAGTTTCCTTAATCCCACACACTAATATAATTAAAGGTGGACCAGCAAGGCACTAGCTGGCTTCCACTGAAATTGGTGTCAGTCTTTCTACTCTATTTTCACCTATAAAAGGGGTGGGATTGGGCCACAGGTAAGGGTCTTTTCCTCCTAGTGCCTACTTGCAAGCATAGACCTTGTCTGAGCAAAGCCCATGAGGCTGTGCCGAAGCTGGAACGCGTGGCTTTGTCAACGTGACCGGCATCCTGCAGCCTGGGGATGTCCTTAACTACCAGGCTGCACTGGGGCTGGAGAACTTAACTCTCTTCAGTGATCACATTGAGGCCTGCAAAACAGCCTGAAGTCAGGGCTGACTGGAGTACAGACTGCCAGACCTGTCTATGTAATGAGCGGAGAGATAAGGCATTTTTCCAAAGTATAATGTCTGCGATGACATTACTTCATTGCATGACATTACTTCATGTGTTTAGTGGCAGCACTTATTATAGTGGTGTCAGACCTCAGGTTCACCTGGCTCGTGTTGCTTCATCCTAACAGTTTGCTGGTGCCAGGAGGTTTCACTCCTTTTGGCTCCAGTCCTGCCCTGTGCAAAGCCGCTGGCCCCCCTCTTGCATCACCTCTGCTACTTGTCGGACCTTCTTTTGGAAGCAGGCCTGCTCATGGCTTCAGCTGGCGTGGTTTTGTTGGAGGGTTAGCAAAGTTCAGCCTTCACACCAAGTGGTCCAGCGGGCAGTGGGAGGGGTGGGAGCAGGCGGCTGGGAGAAGGGGGAAACAAGGAGCAGTTCCTCCTTCTTCTGCTGACAGCAAGCTGTTGGGTCTGCACAAACCGTCTCATGTCTCTTCGCTATTAGAAATAAGAGCAAACCCAAGCGGTACTTGAGCAGGAACCCATCTGGAACCAGCAGTTTGCTAGGAAGGAAATTTTCATAGAATCATAAAATGGTTTAGGTCGGAAGGGACCTTGCAGATCATCGAGTCCCACCCCCCCTGCCATAGGCAGGGACACCTCCCACTAGACCAGGTGGCCCAAGGCCACATCCAGCCTGGCCTTAAACACCTCCAGGGATGGGGCCTCAACAACCTCTCTGGGCAACCTGTTCCAGTGCCTTACCACCCTCAAAGTAAAAGATTTCTTCCTAATGTTTAATCTAAACCTGCCCTCTTCCAGTTTAAAGCCATTCCCCCTCATCCTAGTGCCCTAGTAAAAAGTCCTTCCCCTGCTCTCCTGTAGGCCCCCTTCAGGTACTGGAAGGCCGAATTTTATTGAGTTTCTCTTCAAGAAGAGTAGGAACTGTGCTTGGAGTTTTTGTTAAATTCAAAGTCTTGTTGGTTTAAACATTATTCATGGTTTCAGGCATGCACAAAGCCCCTTGCCAGTGGAATTGGTGCTAGCCAGTGTCACTGCAGGCTGCATGTTGGCTCTGGTTTCTCTGTCCCAGGGTACTGCTGTGAGTCATGTATGTGTTTTTATCAAAGATAGTGTAAAAAAAAAAAAAGGGCAAATGGAGATAATTGCTTACTTGATGAATAGGAGGCAGGCGGGAGCATCTTTTGTAATGTAAATAAAAGTTTCGGATAGGTTTCATCTTGCAAATATTTCAATGTGTCTTACATAATTGTTTTTGGGAAGGCTGAGGAACACTATTGGGGGAAACATGGTTTCGGCATCAATGTAGGGTGTTATAGTCCTGGCCTGAAATTTGTAAAGGGGGTTACATGCTGTTATTTTGATGAAGACCAGACCAATTTTATCCATGGGAGGTCTTTTGCCTTCTGTTAATTTTAGTAAATGATTTGTAGCTAAGTAAGACCATTCTAGATATACATCAGTTGAAAAAGAGTCTGGAGGTGCAATAGGCTTAAAATGTCTGCCATTATTAGGTAAATAAAGTGACCTGAATTGGAAGCTTTCACTTGATCAGCAAACCAGTTACTACGGTAAAACTTGCTTGCCTGCATTTTGGTAAACTACAGTTCTGCACTGGAAATGGTTATTTTTATGTTTTTACTTCAAGACGGACAGATAGTAGATTCTGCCGAAGTGGAAGCAGCTCTGCAGATTAGCATGGGACAAAGGATAATTAAATCCTGGCACCTGAAGATGCTGAGGGGTAGAGAGCATTATCACTGGTGTTCACGTACTTGTTAATGTCTATCTTATCTCCATAGGAAAATGAAAATTAATGATGCAGTATTTTATATTCTAATGATTCCATACCCATGTTTAATTGCAGTTTGTAAACGACAAATCTTATCTTCCTGTCATTAATATACAAATGAAGATGCGTTTTATTTTCTAGTTATTTTTTATTATAGATTAACATGTCCTTTTGAGACAGCTTATTGGTAATCAGCCAAAAGCATTCTCAGGTTAATGTACACATTTTATAGATGTGTAAGGGGGGCCCCAAGAGGAATGTGAACATGGAGAGTTTCATACCTAGCTGCTGTTTGTCTTCAAAAATATATGCTGGGTGAGCTAAGTAACCTGGCCATGGCACACCTAATGCACTTGCAGAGAGGGCATTAAGATCCAGGAGAGAGAACTGCTGCCTGTTCTGATCACAGGAATGAGTGAATTACTGAATACAGACCAAATCTCGGTCATAAGTAATGCATTAACATTGCTATTACACCATCCACATTGCCCTTCTGCCCTTAGTGAAACTAAAGAAAGTTCACCTTTTAAATTGCATTCGGATTTATAATTGAGCATTTTGAGTGATGGCTTCATCTACTGCAAGCAAAAGGCAATGATTTACAATGTGTGTCAGTAGAACATTGTTATGTGAGGAGAGATTAACAATCATAATTTCAGACTCAACAGTATTTATAATTCTGAATTGTCTGCTTTAATGCAAATGCTCTCTCTTAAATCCTGTGCTCTGTCTTAATTAGATAAAATAATCCTTCCTTGCTTGGGTAGTCCTGTAAATTAGCAACTGTCCTAACTTCCTGAGGATCATGCTTTTGTATTGTTTAATACATACCAATAGCACAAATGGAAAGAAAGAGCAGAAACTGGTCTCTTACGCGTGCAGCACAAAAGGCATAGCTTCAGATTTAAATTTTTTTGGGTTCATTGCCAGTTCCTCATTTCAAGAGGAGGCTCCCGCAGGCATCAGTGGGCTCACATCAGACATCCACTGGTTGAGCAACTTCTGCACCACGCCTTTGGGGAATTTCTGCACTGCAGAAGTGGTGTCAGTCGAGAGTTAACCAAGGAAGCATCAGCCTGACCCAGTGCACCGCTGACATAATGAACAGTGTACGCTCAAGCAAGGAGGCAAGATCTGGGACTGGTCCCCTGCGCCCGCAGCAGTGACTCACTGGCCCTTTGGCTGCAGCGCAATCGGGGTGCATGGCACATCTCTAAGGTGCTTATGCCTAAACTGGTTTTAATCTAATCAGGTCAGCCACCGTTAGCGGCGGAGCTGCGGTGATGTGGGCTTCAGCCGCTAAGCGCGTGCAGCTGAGGTGCTGCCTGCACCGAAAGCGGTGTTTCCATGGCTCCGTCGCTAGTGGGCACGGGGCCAAACTCCCTTCCACTTGTGTAATCCTGTTAAACTCAGTGGGCCTGCTTCCATGAGGGAAAAGAAGCGGAATTACTCTATGCGATGTAACCGTATTAAAAATGTTTGGCAATGGAGAGCGGCTGCGTTTGCAATAGGAGCGCCTGGGAGCGATGGATAACCAGCCACCATTGGCATCAGGTCCTCCCCCCGCAGAAGGAGAAGCCGCTTTCTGGGACTTGTCCATTGCATTGTGACTGTGGTGGGATTTGTTTTGCCTCACGTTAGCCATTAAAGACCTGTGTATAGCCTGCGCCTGAGCTGTAGATTTTGCTGTCTACGCAGCGGGGAGGAGTGGTTTGTACATCCCAGATGTTTTACATAGGTGCTGAGGGGTGAGAACTTACCCTCCAGACCTGGTCATCTCTGTCCAGACAGCACGACTCTTAACTTGCCTCAGACCATATGCCCAAATTCTGAATAGTTTCAGTTGGGGGTGAGATGAATCCAGTAAGGCAACTCAAGGCTTTCTGGCAGCAGCTCTGTGCCACTCTGGGGTCCAGCCAGCCCCCAGTGCCCAGATGTCCCTTCCCTTATGGCTTGGGCTGTCCTGTGCTGGCTTTTCTTGCTTACGTGACAGCACAGGCAGAGGGATTTGGGGGCAACAGATACTGAACAAAACACAGTGATGGAAATTTCCTGGTGTCCTTGAATACTGAGATTCAAATGAAATTTCATTTAAAGAGCTTTCTGTAAATTATGTAGAAAAGTGAGGGGTACAGATTTTCACGGCAAGATCTTTGGAGGTGTTTTTGTGCTTCAAAAACCATGACATTTTGAGAACTGACAATGGCTTTATTAATAGCACAATTGCTCCTAGGGGTTTGGTAGGTAGTGCTGGAAGGATAGATGTCTGGAAACATTGTACATTCATTATCTCCCTGTTATTCAAGAAAAAAACTTTCAGCTACTGGGGAGAAGGGTTATTAGTATTTTCTCAATGCCAGGTTTTTCTCGGGTGGTGTTTCTGTTTCTGCCCCCTTTCATACAAGGTGAAATACAGGACTGTGTTCTGTATCAGCCTACAGCATTGCCAAAACCTGACATAGGATTTGCACAAAGTTCAGAGCTGATACTAGAAGCTCTATCTGTAATATTTATTAGGGAACACAGTGAAACCTACCTGGCCTCTGGTTCCACTATAATTTTGAAACTCCCATTAGACTTGTTGGATGTTGTTACTGAAGTTCATATCTCTTAAATGCACCTTTCAGGCTGCATATGATTTTATGCTGCAGAAAGCAGAGGAATTTCAGTGTCTGTTGTTCATGAAAGCTTCTGGGTAATTTCAGCGGTTTTGAATGAAGCCATTTGGACTAAGGTTTTCAAAGCTCTGGAAGAGATTTAAGAGAACATTAATGTGAGGTGAATATTAAAGCATCAACCCTATGTTTTAAATCCAGGATTGACTTCTGCTGCCTTTGTAGAGTTAGGATTTCACCCTGAAGTCTTAGTGATGATGGCTGAACCCTCATCAGTCCTCTTTCCCTTCTGTGTATTACAGGTTAAGGCAAGAAAGCCTGGATAAAATAAAAAAAATACCTATTGGTGACTTTCCACTTCCTTTTTTTGGGTGCAGAGAAGGGTTTGGCCAACATTTGTTTTTTGGTTGTGTTTCCATTTCAACGAGCACTTCTTCTCCAAATAGATGTAGAAATACTGAAAGAGCAGGAGAGAAACAGTTCTCTGGCTAGTGGCAGAAACTGTCTGGAATCATGTAAAGCTGCACGTCCAAAAAGTCTGAACAGACATACAAACTTCGAGTTGCTTAGCTAACCTGTTAAAAAGATTGTCCATTTTATGTCGTTAGTTTTTAATCTCGGGCATCCAAACACAAAGCTTTCTTATGCAGAAGAAAACAAAGCAGACAATTCGTATCTGGGATATGTTATAATGTACCTGTTCAAACTGTGTTGCATTGTTCATCTAGAAGTAAACAGGAGGCTTCTTGTCAAACACTTGATTCCCTTTTTCTCTCCAGAAACATTAAAGTCTTTAATTACATGTTTTAAAAACCCCCTAACTTGGTTTTTAGAGAGCACACAAAGCCCTGGGATTAGTCAGCTCTGACTACCGAAAACATAACCCGTGTTGGATTCTCAGTATCACAAGACAAATGCATAAGGCTTGGAGTACAGTTATAAGGTAATTAACTCCATCAGCCTCCAGCTTTTGGCTCTCCACAAGATGTAGAGGTTTCCCAAATTATTTGTGTTGGTTATTATATTGTTGTTTGTAGACTCCTACTTCTTGTATTAAACCCCATATAAGTAGCTAAGAAAATTTCGCTTCTTCTGGCAAGCAGTTCATTAAATTTCTCAGAAATCTTTTAATTGGTGTTATCCAGTCCATGAAAGGTGCTGCACAAGTGGCCCAGATATCTCATGTTAAACTGAAGGAGAAACAATAATATCGGCTCCTCCTGTGCTTAATCTGCTTATCACTATTAAAAATTACTCTCTTATAAGGCTCATTTATAAAACATCCTCCTCGTTCCTCATAAGTTGAAATATTAACACCAGAAATAAAATCAGCTTTAAAGTGCTTTCTTTTTCATTCATGTATTTACTTCAATGCTTCTTACATTATGCAGTGAAACTACATTGTTTCTCTTCGTATTCCTTCCTGGGTTCCGTTCAGTAGTTTTATTTACTTTTTTATTTTGTTTTACTTGATTCTTGTGGTCTAACATAGTGTTGTGGTGGTTCCTTTACAAAGGATAAAAAAGGTGGGGGTTTGGGGAGGTTTCTTTTGTTGTTTGGGTGTATATATATATTTTATTTTATTTTGGGGTTTTGGTCAAGTCTACTATGTGTTCTTTAAATTTAATAAGCGTTCCTAAAATATTTGCATTCTCATCAGGATACATAATCTTTTTTCTATTCTCTGACTCTATTATTGTTGCTATTGTTTTACTAAACACAGTTTTGAGACTCAAACAAATTGGTACGCACCTTTGAAAGGCTGAAATTAGTCTTTGAAGTGCGGTGTGAGATGAACTTGACAACTCTTTGAAACAAACAAGGCTGGAGATGTGGTTTGCAGAAGTCCTACTGGATGCAATCCATTTCTGGTGCCTGGGCTTCAGAGAAGTGGGTCAGCAGATTGTGTCAATGGATAAAATATGTGGATAGGATTGTTTGGTTGCTTTGGCTCTGGGGATGGGACAGATTGTGTTTCTTCTATCTCCTTTTGTTACAGGCAATTTTATTTTCTAGATGTTTGGTTCAGGTGTCTTATTCCTTTTCAAATCAGAATAATACATTGCTTTTATTACAAGTTGCATGTACTGTATGTATTTCTATTATTCATATCATGGTGTAAGAAGTATACATAAAATAGTATAGGTGAAAAAAGAAAAGCTCCTGCACTGCCTGATAATTAAACATGTGTCAAGACCCTTCAGCTGTGAAATTTCATAAAGTAATGCCTGAACCCTACGGTAACATGATTTTAAACAAATATTTCTTGAATAAACTGGGTGACTAGGAAAGGTTTTTCTCTCTCCAAAACTGAATAATAGCAGCAGTAAATGATAATAGTTAATACCCATGTGAATATTTCCATTTCACCTGCCAATCTCGCACTACTTTACAGAAAAGAGTAAGTAGCTTTTCTTGCTGGGTTTATCAGAGGGAGTTTGCTGTACTGCATACGTACCTTGCAGATGGTTATAATTTCTAGAACCGTCACTCAATTTAGCTTGATAGTAATTTAGCCTGTGGGAATCCTTCTCACTTATGTTGCTCCTTCCCTTTGTTAACATGAAAAAAATGGAGATCTGGGTAACAGACACCAAAGCCTCCTTTCTGTGGAAAGGCAGAATTTCCATCCTGCTTTGTGCCACGGCCCTGGCCCATAACTACATCTCCGTACAGACATAGCTTTAGTTAGGTACCGCACTAGTGAAAGCTGGACTTTTCCTTAGTGCGGGCAAGGGATACACTTCCCTTGCTGGTCCCACCTTTGCCTCTGCGGAGGCTGCTGCTCATGTTGCAGCCCCCCCGGTGGTTTTTAGGGATGAGCCTTACAGCTGCAGGTCACAGACCAGTTTATCTACTGCCACAAGAAAGCAGCAACACTTGCCCTCTGAGGACCTCAGAGCTGGATTAAGTAGTGACCTCTACAAGAAGCCATACATCCACTTCCCAGTCCCTTAAAGCCATTTATTCCTATTAGCGTAACTTTTTTGGCATCAACTTATTTTCACTCAATGAGTTAAGATCACTATCAAAATGCATTGAAATTGATTCAGAAAAGAATATGCAAAGGAAATAAAGTATGCTAATCCCAGGGAATTGCTATTTCATGGTTCAAATAAAAGCAGTGTCTATCTCCTTTTTCCCCCTGCCTTTCTGCTTTTTATTTCACTTTTATGACTGCAATGTAAAATCTTAGGCCCTTATTTTTACTAAGCGTAAGAACAGCCTACACGTTTCACTGGCAAGTGCTGAGGTCTTAATGTGACTATATCTTCACCTTGTCAGAGAGGTATTAAGAGACCTGTGACAGATGTCCTGGTTCTACCAGAATGAAATTTTAAACAGGGTGCAAGTGAATATGGCATGGATATTGTAATTGGTTTATGAATGGTTTATGCCCCCTCTCTTTTTCCCTTTTTTTTTTCCTTTTTTTCCTTTTTTTTTTTTTGACTCCCCTCATAATTCTTTTCTGGCTTTCTTTAGAAATCAGTGGGTTTATAATTAGCCAGGCAAATTAGTGTCTGAAGCTCCTGATTTAGTGCAGATATACGTGCTGAGGTTTGTAAATACAAGTGGAGCCAGGGACTGGTAACAGTGGCTGAATTGAGAAAAAATTCACAAAAATCAAGGACATAGATCATAATCTGAGTAATATATGGGAGTCCTATAGGACCTCAGAGTAGTTAATTGGAGTTTCATGACTTTTAGTACTGCTGATGTATTTAGAACACTTTATTGTCTTGTGGAGCACCAACAAAATTTGATTTTTGGCTTCAGGACAGAGGCATCTGTGATTCCTGTTTTGCAAAAACATCAATGCGAGGGACCATAGTGTAAGTCAGTGCCAAATTAATTTCATTCCCCATGTGTTTACATGTTGAGTGGGTGAGAGCAAACATTCAGCACCTTGGAATTCTTCTAGTTACTTGCCATTTAATGCTCTTATCAGACAAACTGTAAATAAGAGTGTAATTAATTAGTCTCTACTTACATGACAAGTTGCATATAAGTTCCATTCCCCTGGGAGTCTATTATTTACCTGATTGTAAGGGGAAATTACTGGAGGGTTATCTGGAGAGTAACTGGAAGATGAATGTCAGTTTTGCATTCAGTTATTTGTGCATCCTTTCCTACCTGATAGCTAGATTTTGGTGAAGACCCCACACAAAGAAGGAAGAATTTAGGAGACAACAGCTCTTATAATTGCAGCTGGCTCATTTTCACATGCCTGGAAGAATCAACATGTGGCAAATTCTTTATTCCTAACTCAATTTGCTGTGTAAGAAAGCTTCCAAATTCATAGTTCTGGAGACAAAATCTCCATGCCTATCCACACTGAAGGTGCCACTGAAAGTAATGCCAACTCCATGTGCTGCAGTTCTTTCCCAGAGAGCACTTTCTTGTGGTGAATCGAGTACTTTGTGTCCATCACAAGATCTTCTGCTTACTCCTGCTATTACTGTTGGGAAATTAGTGCTGTCAGGGTCAGGGACTGCATCGTGTCACTGCATGGTTCATTCATGGTGTATATATGAAACATCATCAAATTTATTTTTCTCTAACTGTAGTAGAACTGCAGCCTGTCTTTTCAGTTCCCTGGTTTTGGCCACTCTCTGCCCCCTGAAGTCCTAAAAAAAATAATTTTAGGCATAAAATTATAAGTGACAAAAGTCTGAAAATTCCTCCAAAAAGTGAGACAGGAGAGGCGTTAAGACAAAACGGCAAAAGAGGAGAGAAGGGAAAGGGAGTAAGTAACTTTTTGCTTTGTCATTTTCATGGCTTTGCCTTGAAATTTTGTGCATCTTCCAAATTTCAAAACAAAGATCTAATGCATGAATAGATACAAAAGTATCTTCTTCCCCTGGGACTTCAATGTTTGGGGGGGAAATCAATTTCTCCTGTAGTATTGTAAGTTAGAAGTGATTACATAGAGACTGTAGAAACCTTAATTAGACCCCTCATTAATAACTACTGTAACCTTTATAAATGTTTTAGGATGACCCAAGTATTCAATAGGTAAACCTTTGTATAAAACTTTTCCCAAGTGAAGTTGGTGGGTGCATTACCATTGACTGCATAAGAAGTAAGACTTTACACTGTAGCTTTTTAGTATGCAATCAACCTAATTCAAGGTTGTGTGGCATAATGATTTTTCTTATCTTCGTCCAGCTATTCTGTCTTTTTTGTAATTACCTACTGCTTCTCCAGGCTCTGAAAACAAGATCGTACTTCTAATAGATATTGAGAGATTTGGAGCTTTTCTTAATAGAATATAGAAAGACACTTAACATGTTAACAGTACTCTGTGATCTGAAAACACTCTTTTTTTTGTTTTTTTGTTTTAGAAATGGAGCTCACAGTTAAATCGCTTAAGGTGTTTTCATTTTGCTCAGCTGGGCTTCATCAAAAACAATCTTGTAAAGAGTAAGACTGGCTCTTTACAGGAACTGCCATTTTGGTTTTCATCTCTAAAGGAAGGAGATTCACTGACCATCTTACTGATATCACATGTACATTTCTTGCCATCCAGACACAACCATCTTCAACTTTTGGATGACAGAGTCATGCATTGACTTCTCATCTTCTTACTCTTTCATCTTCTTTAACACCTCATTACAGAGGAGCGCAGGTTTTCAGCATTTTATCCACCTGCATCACTCAATTTAATTGTGGGATTTCCCTTCTGGTTTCCAGTTAATTTTTGCAGGTCCCTAACCTATTGTTCTGGTCTGCTTTTTGACTTAGTAATCAGTCTGGTGGCCTCTACCAGACAAGATGTCTCTTTTGAATTTAATATAAGGATGGTTTGGAGCCAAACATTTTCTGGAAGATACCATCAGAAACTGAAGAGCAGTACAGGGAGGGAGGGTAGAGAGGAGAGGTGATGGAGTTTGATCTATACTCTTGAATGAATATGTGGTAGATAAGATACAGTAGGATAAAGCTATCCATTTGGGAACTGCAGGCTACATTGTCTTTGTTAATAGCTTTCCCGTTTCCCTCATAGCTTGGATGTGAGATTTCTCTGATAAATCATCTGTACTTCAGAGGATTAAACCCTGTTGGGGGTGGTCTCCAAGACTGAAAGATGGATGCTGTGCATCCCTCCAACTACTTCGGTGCCTTTCAGGTCTGCAGGTTTACAGCACAAGCACGGCTCTGCGTAGCAGGCTCTGTCAGGATCAACCGATATGGTAAAGCCAGCTTCTCCACTCTGCAGTTACCAATTTTCTAGCTCTTTCTCTTCATATAAACTGGATATTCACATAAGTGTACAAAAACAATGTTCTGTGTCTTTCTGTCTGGAGAAATTTTCCCTGTCTGATTATCTCAGTACTACTGCAAATATCAAACACACACACACACAAAAGTGCTGTTTGAAAGGAAAGAGGTAAATGAAGCAGAAGAAACGCTTTACACAATAGAAATAGGCTAAGGAAAAGCAGCTTAATTCAGTAACCAATTGCCCAAAGTCAGTTTTAATGGTGAAAAGGTTTGTCAGTTTAGCTTAGAATAAAATTGGATGGAAAAAAAACCCCAGAAGTGGAATGGTTTAGCCTTCCAGGATGAGGAGAGAGCTGTGAGACTGCAGCAAACCAGCACATTTGCACACCACCGGATAGCAGGAAGCAGCCAGAATAGCATTTCTCATTTACCTGCGTGCCAGGGCATGATCCCGACTACAGCTTTCAAGGTTTATGGGAAATAGGTCCTCAAATCTCATTGCAATTCAATTGGAGCTGGCTGTCTAATTTCCTCCTCTGCAAATCTCATTTGATATGAAGCCCTCAGCCACAGAGGGCCAAAAGCAACATCCCTCAGGTAACAGCACTGTGTTCAGAGTGCTGCGCTCCGCACTCAGAAATTCACCCTAAGAGCAATTGTGGTTTAAAATGACAGTACCAACAGGGATGGGACAACAGGCTTTATTATTGTTTAAGGCTGTGATTCTAATAGTAATTTCCACAAAACAAAATTTTTGCGAGAGAGAAAACAATGTTTTACACAGGAAAGGGAAAGTTGCTGAATGAAAATGCTAAATTTCCCGTCAACCCTTCAGCGGTGAAAGGACATCTTAGAAGCTTCAAAGTTCTCTGTTATTGTATATGAATTTGCATAAATCTCTCATCCCAGAAATGAAAATACCAAATGCCTTAAGCCACAAAATACTCTCAGTGTATTTCTGATTTCACTGTGACAAAGAAGCATTGGAAATCTCGAGGAGATGAGAGTGGTCTCCAGGGACTGTACTCCGATTTCCCTTAGAAGTTGGCACAGCATAGGTGTAAAATGGCTTCAGATGAAATGACTTATGAAGAAATTAAAAAAACTGAACTGGTAAAAGAGGTATCTTCAAACCATAGTCCTGTGATGTAGATAAGAATTTAACCAATATTCAGAAGCAAATTTTATGACTTGCCTTTTTCTCTGGATTAGCTCACGGACTCTTTGACCTTCACTCTCATACTTCAGGGACTGAGTACTCCCATTCTCTTTGCACTGCAGTTGGCTCTTCTGTTGAGTGACACCCATTTGTCCTTTTTCAGTCCACGAAATGGCCTTCAGCTTCTTATGAAGGTCAGGAAAATGAAGAGGATTGCAATAAAATAGCATTGTTCCAAAATACGCCTTTTTAGTAGCATTAAATCGTGGAGCAGCTGCTAAGAGGAAAGGATCATAAACATTATTGGGCACTTCTAATTACAGTAAAAGACAGTTCCAGGTCCTTCTCTACATTCAGCATGAGTCTTTCTGGAGTAAGACTGTACTACTGAGCCTTATCGATGTAGTCTTACCTGAATTCATACCTATGGAAGCCAAATTCTGTTTGCTTTCAAACCCAGATAAACCTATCAACATCAATAGAAATATCAAGTAAGTTAAGTGAAAGGAATGTGACACTTGCTTTTTTTTGGCATGAAGTGAACAATTCAAATGACTATAATTTACAGTTTATAAATATTCATGAGGAAAAGCTTAGATTCTGTGACACATACTAAAACTGGGCTGTTTTGTTGCATTTTTGCACCAAATTCTGGGGAAATTCAGGTAAAGTAAGATTAAAAAACAAAAAATAAAACCAGAAAAAATGGTTTTATCTGTGATTAGTCTCAGTATGGCTAATGTACGTTCATTGGATCAGAGTCTGGGGTTTAGACACAAACTTGACTTGTGTTTAAACTGCTGAAATGACAAGCATGGACTCCAGTTCTACTGACCCAATTCTCTCATTGGAAAATCTCCTTTCCCTGCAGAGCAAGCAATATGTCTGTGGCAGGGCAAGCCTGTGCGCCACTCCTTACGTGATTAGAATTAGCTAGTATTTTTTATATATTTTAATTTTCAGGCCACTTAACTGATTTTTTTTCTGCTTCTCTGCCACGTGCATTTATCTTTAGGCTGACTTATTTCTCAGCATCACGAGTACTTATCTGCCGCTTCGCAGACTGATTTCTCATGCACAAAACCAAAACAAAGCTTGATGGACTTTTAAATGAAGTGTAAGCAGGCAGCTGAAAATTAGCAGCTATATGCCTACCCTGAGCTATGAGATACACAAGAAGAATGGACTCCTAAGTCACTGCTAAGAAGGACTGGTCCAAAGATCTGTTGGTTGCTCTGTTCCCTTCAGCCCTGTTCACTTAATCTCTGCCCAGAGGGTCAGCAATCATTTAACTCAGCAATTAGCCAACCAATACCCCCTAGTATGCAGCAGCAGCTATATGTCTTTATGGGATATTTGTGCCTCATTGCAAGGATTTTGCTACATGGTTGTATTTAGATGGTAGATAACCTCAGATGCAGATATAACAACCTGGGGACAAATGACTGGGTCATCTACTTCCATGGCACACATGGAGTGGGATCCCATCACAGCTGCTCTATCAGAAGTATCACAGTGCAAATTCTGGTTCCCAGCTTGGCTTCCTCTAATCAATACTATATGACCTGTTAATGACGTTTTCAAAATGGAAAGTGTGATAGTTTTACTGAAGGATACTCAATGGGAAATTGAAGCGGTATTGGGGGTTTTGACCATGTTAAATATAATTCTGTTTCCTTGTAGTGAGATGGTACCTTCCCCCTTTCAAAGAGACACTGAAAAAGGGCTTAATAATGTTTAGTAAATTGTAAAGTAATTTGTTTTACAGAGTATTTTAGAAAAGATCTGCTTGTGACTTATCAGAGCTTTTTCTATATCTTGATGAAAAGCATTTTCAAGGGCAGCTATAGGGGAAGAAAAAATATTGGTTGCCTGGTATTAGTTTCAGACAGAAAGGAAAAGCCAAGTGAATAGAAAGAGAAAGTCTTGTCTGAACGTGGCCACCTCTGCAAAGCATGGGCACTGCTGCTTACAAGTGATCCTTTTCTGACAGCACCCTGCTGCCAAATCTGTCTGCAAGTTTTTGGATCCTTTTCCCCAGATGTTGGATCTCCTCAGTTGTCTTCAACACACTTCCCAGCTGCCCAGCTCTTCTGAAGCCCAGCAAATCATGCCAGGCCAATGCCTTGGCATTGGCACTGAATCGGTGACGGGGGAAACACTTCAGTTTTATAATTTCATTATGGAATTCAGTGGGACCCTAGGGTGAACTTCTGTCCTATAAATCATCAGTAATGTAACCACTGTCTTGGTGCAGTCAGGATTTAAACTCGTATTTTCATTGTTTGTAGCATGGTTTGTTAAAACTACTTGCTCTTTGTTAGATCCTGCCTTTCAGCAGTAACTTGGATAGAGTCCTGGAGGCATGGAGAGCTTTAGGAACTGGTAATGTAGCTGACTATCTATCATAACAAGGTGATTTGCAAATAAACTTTTTTTATTTATTGGAAATCACAGAATGGGTTGGATTGGAAGGGACCTTGAAGATCATCTAGTTCCAACCTCCCTGCCAGGTGCAAGGACACCTTCCACTAGACCTGGTTGCTCAAAGCCCCATCAAACCTCGCCTTGAACACCTCCAGTGATGGGGCCTCAGCAGCTTCCGTGGGCAACCTGTTCCAGTGCCTCACCACCCTCGTAGTGAAAAATTTCTTCCTGAGATCTAATCTAAATCTACCTTTTTTCAGCCGTTACCCCTCATCCTATCACTACATGCTCTTGTGAAAAGTCCCTCTCCAGCTTTCCTGTAACCCTCCCTTCAGGTACTGGAAGGCTACTATAAGCTCTCTCCAGAGCCTTCTCTTCTCCAGGCTGAACAACCTCAACTCTCTCAGGCTGTCCTCATAGGAGAGGTGCTCCAGCCCTCTGATTATCTTTGTGACCAAGGTTTGACCTACAAGAGGGGAGGGCTGAGAGAAAGTTATTCTTGAATGCACCAGAAAATAGGGCATTTGTTTATTATCTGTTGGTTTCTTTCTCTTTTTTTATTTCATGGGGCAGGCCATGTCTACCTTACATGTCAAGTGCAGGTCCAAGTCTGTTTTAAAGTCCAACTTCTTTCACCGTGTTTATTTGCTTATGCAGAAGCCTGAACTTGGGAGGGGCCTGGGCTGAGCTCCTGTGCTCGCTGAGAGCCGGGCACCAAATGCATCCCATGCTACATCTTGAACCACAGCTGCCTCCTACTCATGGGCAAACTGGCCCATGAGTAAAGGTGCAAGTGAGGACAAGCATTGCCTTGTGAAGGAGGTGTTTGCTGAGTGCCAGGTTCACATCCCCTGGCCTGTGTGAAAGGGGGACCTTGCTTTTCGCCTTCCTCTCCTCAGTTGGTTGTGGTCTTCCTCCACCAGACAGGGGGAAGTCAGACAGTACTGCAACAAGCTGGGAGATGGTCTTCAGAGCCATGGTGAGATCTGGCAGATAGTTCTTCAATTTCAAATAGTGGGATTTTTAATATGTATAATTTCAAATAGTGGGATTTTTAATATGCTAAGTTTAAATATTGCCTGCCATCTTCCATGCCATCACAGACCAGTGTGACAAATTTAAAGATACTGTAGTTCTTGTTCCCATTGGTAAAAAACTAACAGGGGAATTTCTTAGGGGGAAGGACGCAGGGAACATGGGCCAGAAGGGAAACTGGATCTTCATGCTAGTCCTAAACTAGAACCTGCTGAAGTAAATAAGAGCTCTCTATGAACTTAAGTGCGTTCAGTCAGGAAGTGTAAGTGCATTTGTACGTGCTGAAGCACAAAAAGAGGCAAACAATCTGCTTGTGTCAGCTCTGCTTTTCCTGAAGATATGTGAATGGTTTTTGCTTTTTTTCCTTTTTTTCTTTTTTCTTTCTTTTTTAAATAATTTTTAACAAGAGTATGTGCCCTAGGGGGTGATACAAACAATAAAGTATTTTATCTGGGGATTTTTGTTATGGGTTCATTCTCCTGCTCATTAAAAAACCCACTGACATGTGAAAATTTTCAGCCATCTCATTTCACTTATCTGTGAGCATCCAGACTCCACACTGAGGTCATTAATATCTCAGGTGTATTACCTCACCACAGTCTGTTGCTATGGAAATAGCTCCAAGCATCTTCGGTGCTTTGGCTGTATACTGCACATGCCTCTTGGCAAAAACCACTGTGTACAAGGGAGCAAATTTTAGTTTTAAAACATACTATTACAAATTGAAATGTTCACAGGTTTTTCAAATTCTTTACCTGCCTGTAAATCCACCAATACTTGGTGGTGATTTTATGCAGACATATTTCCTTCTTACCAGCTGGGTTTTTGTCCTTTCCATTTGTGTGTAAGTAATTTCTGAAGAAAAGGAATGGCCTATACAGAAAATAACAATCATACAAAGGAAAAGTTTTTCCCTCCCATGTGTTCCCTCCCTCAGGCCAGCCCTCAGGACCCCCGGACTTTACAAGTAACAGGGAAAGTCTGGAGCGTGGAAGACTCTCCCTTGATTGGGGAGGATCAAGTCAGAGACCTGTTATGTAAAACGGACATCCAGAAGTCAATGGGTCCTGATGGGTTGCACCCATAAGTGCTGAGGGAGCTGGCAGAAGTCATTGCTGGTATGCTCTCCATCATCTTTGAAAGGTCCTGGAGAACAAGCAAGGTGCCTGGGGACTGGAGGAAAGCCAATGTCACTCCAGTCTTCAAAAAGGGCAAGAAGGAGGATCCAGGAAACTACAGGCCAGTCAATGTCACCTCCATCCCTGGTAAGATGATGAAACAGCTTGTTCTGGGCGTCGTCTCCAAGCATATGGAGGAAAAGAAGGTTATCAGAAGTAGTCAACATGGATTCACCAAGGGGGAGTCATGTATGACTAATCTGATAGCCTTCTACTGTCTGATGGCATGACTGGATGGATTGATGAGGGGAGGGTAGTGGATGTTGTCTACCTTGACTTCAGCAAGGCTTTTGACACCGTCTCCCACAGCATCCTCATAGGCAACCTTAGGGAGGGTGGGTTAGATGAAAGGACAGTGGGGTGGATTGAAAACTGGCTGGCAGGTAGGTCTCAGAGGGTTGTGAACAGTGGGGCAGAGTCTAGTTGGAGGCCTGTAACAAGTCGTGTTCCGCAGGGGTCAGTACTGGGTCCAGTCCTGTTCAATGTATTCATCAGTGACCTGGATGAAGGGATGGAATATACCATCAGCCAGTTTGCTGATGACACGAAACTGGGAGGGGTGGCTGACACACCAGAAGGCTGTGCTGTCATTCAGCACAACCTTGACAGGCTGGAGAGTTGGGCAGAGAGAAACCTTACGAAATTCAACAACGGCAAGTGTAGGGTCCTGCACCTGGGGAGGAATAACCCCAGGCAGCAGTACAGGTTGGAGGCTGACCTGCTGGAAAGCAGCTCTGCAGAGAGGGACCTGGGAGTCCTGGTGGACCACAGGATGACCATGAGGCAGCAATGTGCCCTTGTGGCCAAGAGGGGTGGTGACATCCTGGGGTGCATCAAGAAGAGTGTAGCAAGGAGGTCAAGGAAGGTCATCCTCCCCCTCTACTCTGCCCTGGTGAGACCACAACTTGAGTACTGTGTCTAGTTCTGGGCTCCCCAGTTTAAGAAGGACAGGGAACTGCTGGAGAGGTTGTAGTGAAGGGCCACAAAGATGATTAGTGGGCTGGAGCATCTTTCTTATGAGGAAAGGCTGAGGGAGTTGGGTCTTTTTAGTCTGGAGAAGAGAAGGCTGAGGGGGGATCTCATCAATGTTTACAAATACTTAAAGGGAGGGTGCTGGGAGGAGGGGGCCAGTCTTTTTTCAGTGGTACCCAGTACCACTAGGTAGGGTACCTAGGATAGGACAAGGGGCAATGGGTATAAACTCGAATATAGGAAGTTCCATCTGAACAAGAGGAGGAACTTCTTTCCTTTGAGGGTGGCAGAGCGCTGGAACAGGCTGCCCAGAGAGGTGCTGGAGTCTTCAACAGTGGAGACATTCCAAACCTGCCTGGACGCCACCCTGTGCAACCTGCTGTAGGTGGACCTGCCCTGCAGGGGAGTTGGACCAGATGATCTCTAGAGGTCCCTTCCAACCCTTAACATTCTGTAATTCTGTCTCTTTCAGATTTCTAGGTATTCCTATGGATAGCTCCCAGTGATACAGCTATACAAGCACAGCATCTAATATACTACTGTATTTAATAATAGATCAAGCTGGAGATAGTGTCATGTTTCCCCTGAATTTACTATTTTGTCTTATTCTCTTCGTACTGCACTGGTAATTATCCATTGGCTTAAACACAGTTAGCTACCATTCTGGGCTGTTTTGCAGCTTTTCTTTAAGGATCTTGAAGACCTTTATATGAGTTAAGTCTGATTAAAGCTGCTCTTGCCTCTCTGAAGGGAGCATGAAAGAATTATCACAATAGTCTCTCTCTTCCAGCTGTAGGCTGCTGACTCTGTGGCGTATAGCAAATACCCTTGGCTTAGAGGGGAGTGGGCAATTTTATGTGGGTGGACTATTGGAGCATATGCTGTATCCCCGTGACAGCTGGGAAAGGTGACAGACCAGGGTGGCAGATGATCCCAGGCTCCCAAGTGTCCCCTGGACAGCTATTTGCAACTGGATTCAAGTTAAATGCAGCTGTGAGGGCTGGTCTTAAATTTTTTGGAGGCTGAAGTGGTCTTCTTTGCTTCACAAGCTTCAGGGTTGGGAAAAGGTGACATAAAAGAGAGGGTGGATTTTTTCTGATTTTTTTTCCCTATTCCTTACTTAAACTATAAGGTAGCGTTCTTTGAATTAACCCAGTGGTGAAAGTTTTAGATATTTTTACTAGAGAAAAACAGCCAACTCTTGTACATAGGAAGGAAGCTAAGGCATTAGCAGAAGCACCTCCTTTGTGGGAGATGTGCAGTAAGCGTCTATTACCTGTGTACTGTCTCTGCCTTTCTGCTCCCACGCTGTTCCCTGTTGCCACTAAAGTTTTGAAGCCCTTTATTTATTTATTTTCTCTAGAATGCCTTTCAGGAAACCCCAGACAATGCAGTGAGCAAGACTTATGTTTTTAATCTACCTGGTTTGGGATGTGCAGCGAGCAGTCCCCCTGTCATGATCTGATTGTGCTGTAAGCTTATAAACTTCTGTTTGCTGCAGTGCTCTGGAGACTTGCTAGCAGCCAGTTAGTAATTTCTATAATCCTATCTTCCAGACTCAGGAGTGCGGGCTATATTCTGTTTCCACCCTTTTCTCAGAGTTTAATCACTTCCAGCGGGGTCGGACAGATGTAATAGAGAGACAAATTTCATCTGCGGAGCTCGATAGACCACGCAAGGTGGTTCTGTTATGAAAACTGTGTGTCAGTGATCGTCAGCAGGTTGAGTTAGTGCAACAAACGGTTTCCTCGTACCCCTGCCTGACTGCTGATATAGGTAATTGGCCCATCCAGATCAGCAGGCTGGTTGAGGCAGCAGCCATGCAGCCTGAGACCATATAAAACCCCGTAAAACCCCCTGGAGCACGGGTCTGTTTGATACCGTAGCAGGCAGAGTGGGAGAGTTTGCAGGATTTCTTTCTAACCCTACTAACATAGTGGTAGACTTAGGCTTTGAAGCTGTGAGATTTGCTTACCTCGTTCCCCTCTCCCCCTTCCTGCACCTAAAACACATGCTTTTCCCTTGATTCTCTTCGGCATAATTGGCTTGGGAGAGGGGCAGCAGTAGCACAGAGTATCTTTCCTTCTTATCATCCGAGTCCCAATCTTGCTGTTATCCAAGCATGTATTTTATGCTTGCACTTGAAAGAGTAGACTTTTTCAAGCTTTAAAATTCCCTAGAGAAGAAAATGCTGGGTTTTTATTGCCTTCTCTTTCATTTATCATTTTTAAGATGTGCAGAAATAGAACTGTTGGTGAGATACTTGCCTGATAGTGGCTGGCAGTACTATGCTGACTTTGAAGAGTCTCTGCCAAGTTACACCCAATATGATCAGGCTCATTTTGGAAGGAACTGTGCAAACAAATTATCATGGAGTGAGATGTCGGAGTCTGTGATGGTAGAGAATGTTGCACCTAATATTTAGCAATGGAGTTCCGCTTGGTACTCAGTGTTCTTGCTGAGTGTGACATCTGGTATGATGGAAACTTATATCCACTTTATAAGGTTTAAGAAAAATATTATCAAATTAATTCTGGTGGCTGCTACCTGAAGTTCCTGATTTGGTTGGTGGGATGCAGATTTTTTACTGGGACTGTAAATAGAAGGTGTTGGTATCATGCTTATTGTGGTTGATCGAGCTATATGTGGCCCCAAGGGACATTTGACCCCCATCACCTCCCAAAAAAGGGAGCAGGAGGGAAAGAGAGCAGTATCTGCTCCCCAAATGCTGGCATTAAAGTCCTTATCTGCAAGCATTTGGTATAGATGAGAACTATGCATTAACAGGAGTTCGTTCTGTGAAGAAGCATACCCTTCCTGGGGCATGGCTTTCACTGCTGGTATCTTGCAGGTAGTGAAAGTGACAGGCAGTGATGGAGGAGAGAATTGTCAGAAGCGAACCAGAGTTTTTGTTTGGTGATGAAATGCTGCTTGTGAGAAAATCATCAGGAGTTTGGCACTAAAGTTTGTGAGCACCGAGGCATCTTGACATCTTCCGCTAATTTTTGTGTTGATGTATAAGCATGCAACTCTGCCAAATGTAAAAATGTAAAGTTTTCTATTTTGTTGTTTTTTTGGCTTTTTTGAGAGTTTTGGGGAGGAAGTGCCAACTACTGCAGGTATCGCTTATGTTGATTAGCAGCAGTAATACAGACATGGAGCCCAAGCAAAAAAGACCATCATCTTCCAGCACCTTTGCCTTTATAGCTGCTTCATAGAGCTTTAAATAACTATATTAAATGCTTACAGGGGACTGTCCTGCCAAGCTCCTGCTGATGCTGTTGTCAGTGGAGCTATACCATTGTAGGGAATGGTAGGCAATCCTTTTCAGCAAAAAGCTCTTGCATAGACACGCACTATTTACAGACATCATTGGAAAAAATTTACATTTAGAACAGACTAGAATGAGAAAGGTGCTGAGTTTGCCAGCAGGAATTCATGAAGCCCGTATATTACTGGGCTTATTGACAAGGACATTAAGAAGTGACAACTGACTTTGGGGAAATTAATTTTGGATTCTCAAACAGAGATGAGTTAAAAGCTAGTGACATTCAAGGATTAAGCACTGAACACCTTATAATGATGTGGACATCTATTATTCTGTCTGTTTATAGCTTACTATATGCTTGCCACTTTCTGGTCTTATTGGTCTATCTCATGCAAAACCATATCTGAGAAAAGCTGCATGTAAGAGAGAAAATAACAGACTGAATATACTGTCTGCAATGTCGAATGCCTTGGAGATGGATCCACCTGATTCTAGTTTTATTTCTATGCTTAAAAGGTGTCATATTTACTTATAGAACTATACTGTGTTTTTCTTCTTTTTTGACATGAAAGCAAAGCCAAAATCTAAAGAAGTTTAAGGAAGGCAGAAAACCCCTCCGACTCCCTCCTTTACCAACACCGTAAATTTCAATTACGGAAGTGTAGGCAGATCAAGTGCAGGGCCATTTATTTCCTTCAGCTGTCAGTTTTTCAGTTTTGTGTTTATGCTTACAAGGGATGAAGAATGCATCCATTTTTTAAGGACTCGGTATAGAGCACTAATGTATCAGTTCTGATCCTGTGGAGTTTTGGGTTTTTTGCATTGCAATTTTCACTGAAGGCATGAGGACAAAGAACTCAGAATCAGGCCCGTAGCCAGAAATATGTGAGAACTTAAAAGCCAAGCAGAATAATTGGATCTTTGCTAACAAACTGACAGAAACTGTCATAGATAATCAGATTAACATGGCAGAAAGCCCTGAAAACAGTGACAAAGTAATGTTCATTTCTTACCCACAGGAAACTTTGAATTTAACAAGGCAAAGAACAGGCTAGCTGTGCGTAATGTCATTATCAAAGCCAAAGCAATGTTTGCTGTCACACCTATATCTCTTTCTTAAACCTTTTGAAGAAATGCAACACCTAAAAGCGCTATCCAGAGGAATCTCGTTATTTATTACCCATGCCCATGTGCCACCCTTTATTCCAGCCTTCCCGGCCACATCTGCCTGCTCGGTGGCCCCTCTTGTTTTGCAGAGGAGCTGGTGCACTATGGTCACAAACAGATCTGGACGGCAAGGGAAGGCAATGGCCATCTGAACCTGCTCATGAAATGGCATATTCTGAAATAACCGTAAAAAGTGGCAAGTGTTTATTCAGTATTTTTAGCAGGAAAGCATTCTCCCGGAGCTGTTGTCTGCTGATAAGATATGTATGCAAAAGACTTGCGTGACCTATTTGATTGGGCCTTTCATAGTCAAAATTAAGATATGCCAGGGAAGAAGGAAAGGGTAAAAAAGCAGCAAAAAGACAAACGTAAGCCTATTTCCAAATCCTTCCTCTTTAGATACCCAATATAGAGATAGCAAAATCCTAATTCTTCAAATGTGTATTTGGGGGCTTTTAATGTATGAAGAGACTTCTTCTTAAGCCTGGGCTTTGTGGAAACCTGTGTTCAATTTCTTCAAACTGCGTCTGTTGTCTTAGGCAAATCACTTTAATCTTCCCCTGCCTCAAATCTCTATGGTGTAGCACAGAT
This sequence comes from Chionis minor, assembly GCA_013398295.1. Taxonomy (NCBI): domain Eukaryota; kingdom Metazoa; phylum Chordata; class Aves; order Charadriiformes; family Chionidae; genus Chionis; species Chionis minor. The sequence continues at coordinate 1,181,176 of VZSF01006454.1, forward strand.
AGATTAAGTTTACTGCAGATACCCAAATTATCAATGGCACAAACCCTCCAGGAAAAGACTCCTTTGATCTTGCAGTAAGAGCAGCCCTACGGAAGCTAATTTGACTGAACGTGCAGGGTAAGTGTTGCTGTAGGTATAATAAAGCTATTGGTGAGGTGGGAGGGAGAGTAATTTTTCCCCTGCATCCAGATTGCATTTTGTTGGTGGAGGGAAGGTGGAAAGCCAAGGGGATCCAGGTTTGTGTCTATGAAATGTTAGTACATTTTTGTCAGGCTGCTTACGTACGCATCCTTCTCTCCCTGCATTCCTCGTGAGTATATAAGCCATCCTCCTCCAGTGACCCAGCAATGAGTAATTACCTCTCCTCCACATCGTTTAATCATGCTGGTATTTTACAAGGCACAGCTGCGTTGCGCTTGCTGCTGCTGGAATGAAACGCGCCTTATGGCTTTCACCTCAAAAAGGGCTGATCCTGCGAGGTGGAGCCTGCCCTGCCCGCTGAGGAGTGCCGGCTGGTGCTCTGGAGGCACCTCCCAGATCAACCGCTGGTCATGGGGCCAGCTCCAAAAACGGCTTCGTTGAAACCTTTGGCCTGTGCAGTGGCAGTGCTGGAGGTGGGATGAGAGGTTTGGAATGCCTCAAAGATGCTCGATCTGCGCAGCCCTAGCGCTGAGGTGCTCAGGAATGCCCAGACTGACACCAGAGACCCTTTTAGCAAAGATTATTCCTGTAAAATGGTATTTGAAGGGTGGAGAGCATCATAAAGTTGCAGGCTGTTATGGGATGTATTTATTTTGCTAGCTCTCTGTTGTCAATCTGTCTACATGATTTTGATGGAGATTTGTTAAGTGCTCCTTTTCTGTCCTTTTGTCATGTGTTATTTGTATTCTATCTAAGTGCTGTAGGAAAGATGCTAAGTATATGGCCATATCCTTTTGTTATGGTTAGGCATGCTGTTCAAAAACAATCCCTGAGACCAGAGATAATGTGATATAATTTTCTTTTCTTTTTTTCTCTATACAGTTACTTTTATTCTTGATTGATAGGGAGGTCCCTCACTAGTCATCTGTGGAGTTACAGCACCACGGAGTAATTTAAACAGGAAAGGATCTCTAGCAGTCATCAGATCCAACCCTCCGTTTAAAGCCGGGAATTCTGTAGAAATTTTGTAAAATAATGAACTACTAGTTAAGAAACAGACATGGAACTTGAAGATGGGCACTAACTTTTCTTCTCTGCCTTAGGTTTCTTTCAATAGGCTCAGTTTATAGTAAAAGACCAAAAGATATTGTATTGTCTAGGTCTTTCTGTACTGTGCTTGCTACATTGCTCAGCTAACGCTTCCTTTTCCTGCACTTTGTCTGTCTATTTTTTGTAATAATCAAACTCCTTTAGGGAAAGGACTATTGGTTACTCTGTACAACATCTAGTGCATTTGAATCTTGATCATGGTTACGTTATAGTAACAAGTATCTTCAAAAAAGATGACACCAGCTCCTGCAGACAGGCCTTTCATAAGGATGCTAGATACTAATTTTCCCTGACAGAACTGTAGGTACAGGATGTCCAGCATCAATCATAAAATGTTCTTTCTTGAAGCAATGAACTTTGGTAATAAATTAGTCACCAATGTCTCTTGTACATGAAAGAAAATGAAGGTTAATCATGGTAGTGAATAATGACCCTAGGATGCATTTTATGGAAACAAATGTATGTTATTTTGCTGGCTTCAATAATGGTCATATTTGCCTCAATAACAAAATAGAAAATGCTACAAAACAAGGCTGGTCTTAGCTGCTTGTCTGCTACCCATCAGTGGTTCATTACTCTGTTGTGATGGTGTTACACTTGTATACAGCATATTGGAGCCCTACCTATCTTGAACGCTTAAATGAAAAATGGGCATCAAGGCAACTACAAGCAGTTTGTCAGGCTTAGGTAAAGCTCCCTTTAAACAGGTACAGGTTTGAACAAGCCTTTTGAATAAGCAAACTCTTGTAATTGCAGTTTTCATCGGCTACTGACCTGGTTCCTTTGCAAATCAGGGACTCCTCTACAAATTGCTCTGTAGACCACAGGCCTCTTGTTCTAGGCTTGTCTTCCCTCCTGGAGAGGGCAAAGGCACGTCAAGGCCCCTAAGCCCATCAAGGAGCCATAGCAGTGATGCTGCAGGTCTGCCTGTGCTTCAGCAAGTACATTCCAACTTGCCAGAAATTGAGATATCGGGGACCTGTGGCATCACCTGCATGTCCTGAAGTTCAGCTGGCCTGCCTACTGGGTTGATACGCCCTGTACATCAAAGGTTTAAAGAATAAATTGACAATGCCAAAAGGTTTGCAAATGACCTTTTAAGCAATTCCAGCCATCAGTACAGGCTGAAGGCTCACAGTCAAGGACTATGAACTGTTTTGGTTGGTTTGTACTACCATGGATCATTAATGTGGTATGTCAAGAACTGCATGTGAGCTTTTATTTTGGTATAGTTTTACTTCTGTTCGCTGAAATTACTCCTGCTTTGGATGAATGTGTAGCACGCAGGTCAATATGGGAACAATCTAGGGTTAGATCTTTTAAGGCTCTGTCTACAGCAGGAAAAGTAGATTTTAACTTCCTAATTTAAAACAAAAAGCCATGTGGAATCTCTTTCTGTGTTTCATATTTTTAGATTTTGGGAGATTTTTAAATGCACGCAGTTTGGGAACTTAAATGGGTGAACTTGTGTTGGGTCCTGTTCAAACACAAATACAGAGGCGAGTTCAGCCTCAGAGAACTACCTAGGAAAGACAAAGCCAGGCTGCTTGATCAGCAGTATTGAAGCTGCAGGTGGTTGAAGATGGAGTGATGCCATGATATGAGCTGACAGGAGTAAGCAGATGTGCAGCATAGCTTAACTGTTGGATACAGAGGGAGAACAGTGTACGCCACCAACATAAACATCTGTTTTTCAGAAAATCTCATTGGCAGCAAGAAAGACTAGCAAAAAATAAAGAATACAGAAGCAAAGAATACAGAGAACCACTATGTGAGTGTGAGTTTTCTGGAGTTTTTTGGGTTTGGGTTGGGGTTTTTTTTTTTTGGTTCAGATTCAAAGACATGGCACAGTGCTTCATCTCCCTTTGTGTATATATGCCTCAAATTTAGCTTTATTTTAAGAATAATTTCTTGAGCTACTTTTTTGCTCCTTCATCAAAGTTCTGTTCAAGCATACATCAATTTCAAGGAGACTTTCACTGAAAATATTTACTGGATGCAAAATGAAATCCCTAGTTTTAAAGAGAGACTGATTCTGGAAGAGGTAATATTTTAAGGACCTGAGGCTTCATGTGAGATGTGCAACCCTCAGGTCCTCTGCCTCTTTCAGCAGGCTGCCACTACGCAAGCAAATGCCCTAAATTATTGATGGTTTCATGATGGTGCTCTCAGCCCTTCAGGTTGGAGCTGCCCCAATCTATGTTTATAATATGCATTGCTCCAACATAAGAACGACTGAATTTGTAGCCTGGGAATCAAGCCCCTTGTTTGGGATGCTGTGAGCAGAGGGACCTGAACTCTTAATATTCCACCACTCATCCTTATTCTGTTGACTGTAAGTTCAATTTATTTTAATAAATTAATGGTAACATCTGTATATGCAGAAAGCGATGACTCCAGCAGATGAAATGTATGAAACCCATACCAAAATAAAAAGTTCCACTGCAGTTAGAGTCAGCAAGAACTTGTCAAATGGGAATATATTAGTTTCCCATCTCTTTCCCTTTCTTATAATCTGGCTTGTCTTCCTTTTCCTCCTGCCCTCTTCCCTTTCCTCCCGCCTTGTGTTTCTTGTCTTCCATGGAAAATGTTGCAAGCTCTGTTTCATATTGGTAAAGAACAGGGAAAAAATGTATCTCGGTTCATTTCTGCAAGATGAAGGAACAATGTCCAATCACTATTACTGATGTCCAAGTCAGGCAAAACCTAAAAAATGCATATTTAGAAAACAAAACAGATTGTAATTGGTACTTCTGCTAGATGTAATTGTCTTTGAAAGCTGCCAAGCAGTGCCTAGGAAGGTGAGAGATTCTTTCCTAACATTTGCGGATGAAAAATGCAAGGAAATACAATAGTTCTTGGTGTGATTGTTATGAAAATATCCAGCAATTTTAGTTAAGAGTGGAGAGAAAACACAGCATGAGGGAAGGAAAAGACCACAAAAAAAAAAAAAATCAACCTATTAGAAAGGATGATATGATTATGCCTGTTAGCAGTGTCAGCGCTGGCATAATTAAGCTGGTGTAGGGCCTGGTTTGCGAGCAGTTACTACAGAAGAAGCAGTGTTTTCTTTGTACCAAGTCTGATTCCTCACCAATGACTTATTTATGCTTCCACTCGCTTTGCAGAGGTGGAAGCGGCTGCACAAAAGCCTTCACCAGCAGAGGCGGGTGAAAAGCATGAAACGGGTGCTGGGGAAGAGCGAACAGAGTTGCAGAAAGAGTGAATTATTAAGTCGACAGACTTTTAACACCTGATTTTTAAACTGGCTGGCAAGATTCAGAATGTTCAGGGGGTGATTAATTTAGCAAGCTCTGTCTGCAAAGCTGAGGCTTTGGCAGCTGGGCAGACTTTGGGTTTCCCCTGCTCCCCTTTTGCTCCCACCCCGGTGCCACAGCGAGACCTGACCTGACTGCTTCCCAGCCTTCCCTTTGAACAGCATCATGATGCTGGTTATCCTTCCCTTCCCTCCCCAGGCTTTCCCTTCTCCTTCCCCATGTGTTTTTCCTTTAACCCAGATCAGTTTGAACCCAGTTGGGTTCAGAGCAGGGCCCCAGAGTGGCGTGCCATGGCAGGACTGTGGGGTGGAAGGGGTGAGTGATGGCGGGAGGAGGGCAGCAAGGAGCAGCAGTGCTGCAGGATCAAGTCGCCGTGGCCTTGGAGCTTCTCCACTGGCTGCTTTGTATAAGGTGACAGTTTCCCAGCTTTTTTTTTGGTGCTGGCAATAGCCATGGCAGGAAAGCTGCTCCTTTTTGTCCTCCCTGCCGTACCCTCCACTGACTTATTCCTGCCTACACCCCCAGGCCATCCTGTGCCCGTGCCTTCATTTGTGTGGCTACACAGAGAGGGAGACTGAGGGAGAGTTTCAAGTTGGCAATAACCAGTCGAAGTGATGCAGTGTGATGTGCAAGTACTGCGCCTCCAGGCCATAGCATGGTCTCTCCTTCTTTATCATCATTGCTGGTGTAATTGTAATTTGCGCCATAAGAGAAAGAGTATCCTTATATCCAACCTTTGTCCTTCTCCAAGTGGCTGACTAATACATCCCTGGAGCTACCACCCGTCTCAAACTTCAAAAGTCTTGTTATAAGCTTGTGGAGCCCATTAACTGAACATTTTCTCAGAGAAGAATATTAGGATTGTTTCCGGGAGCATCCAGCTTTATCTTGGGTTTAACTTACCCTGAAACCTTGGATACATCCAGTGACTGACTATTCAGAGAGGAAACTTATCATCTTTCCCACTGCCATATAGCTTAAACTTTTCCTCTCCAAGAAGACAGCTTAGTGCAGAAGGAATGCCACATGGGGAGGAGGAAGACTAAGAGGATTTCTATGGGTCTGAGGATGGTGGGAGCAGTGAAAGGGTTGGGAGGGGGCAGCTGGATTGTGGCTCCCGAGGAGTTTCTGTCTGGGGTCGGTCAATGCAGATGAGTAACAGTGCCCCTGTAACATCAGGAGACAAAGAGACTGTGTCTTCTCTATCCCCAAGCCACTGAAAACCTAAAGTCCACAGCTCCTTCTTGCCTCAGCACCAGCTTTAGGAAACCTCTCCTTTCTCCTGCCTCACAGTACTGCAACACACATGTTGTAAGACCGGCTGATGTTCTCTGCTTTCCTGAGGCATAAAATGCAGAAGCCTAGAACACAAGGCAATTGGGGCCACTGCAGAAACACTGAAATTAGTTTGCAAATGTGTCAGTTCATGCATTTTTTAACAGGTGTCAGAAAGAGTGACTGTCGTTTCAAAAGGCATTTAATTGGCATTCCAGTTTGTCTTTTTTTTTATTGCAGAAAAATGCAGTGAGAAGGAAAACTGTGAGTGGGAGATTAAATAGGACAGTCTGTCTGCAATAAAATGGAGTTTCCTTAATTAAATCCGCTCAGAAGTTGCTAAAATTTTGTCATTTGCTTTATCTCACCGTTTAGTTTCTGGAAAGAGGGGAGAAAGTGGGTATGTTCACATAAAAAATAATTTATTAGTATGAGGGTCTGTAGATGTCTGTCAGGCTGATGTTGCAGTTGAGTTCCAGGCAGAGAAATGGTTGACTCACAAAGGCTTTAAGTTTGCTTAGAACTTCTGCACGGTAAATTCAGGAATTCTTTGAATGCTTAACATCTATATGTGTCATATCCGAATCTGTGTGCTGAGTTCTGAAATGCACTTGCTATTCAACGGCACAAAGCAAGACTGTAAATACTAAAGAATATGAACCTAATTCCTGTCTATTGTAGTGATATATTCCCTACTGTTTGCAAGGGAAATCCATAGATCTGTGACTCACCACTTCACAAAATACATGCACATTTCTAGAGAGGCAAATTTGTGATGGTACCCAAATAAATATAGCTAGCTGCACTATAGGGTGGATGCCTACAGTCCACATGTGTCTTAATGTCTAATTTTTAATCAGTGAAGTCCCGTTAGTTACCACTATTATAAGTTCCTGCCCATGTTTCATATGGAAAGCTCTACGCAGCTTTTAATCAATTTTATGATTCAGATACTTTCATTTAAAATTTGCTTTCTGTAAAATATTTTCTTTCATTGACTAAAAATCATTATTCAGCAAGCTACTTTCTCAGAAACTTTAGATACTTGCTGAAATACAGAAGAGCTACAGTGACATTTAAAGCTTTTTTTTTTTTTTCCCTTAAAGTAATTGTCCCCTGGGAAAAATGTTAAGATATTTGTACCTCTGAAATTCACCCATTACTTTGGTGAGGGATCATCTCAATTTCTTTCTATTAAAAGTTTGACATTAGCTACAGCAAAAGTAGATGACACATTCTTTGTTTTATGGAATTATCCAACAAACAGGACCCTATGCACTGAAAACTGTCGTTTCTTAGGAAGATAAATAGAGAAGGTAAGCACAGAGAAACACAAAGAAGTGTAGCTCTGAGCAGATAGCAGTGAGCTAGTTTTAAACCTCAGCTTCCAGTCAAGTTGTTATAGCACTTGGTTTATATTGCTTGTATTTTCTTTCCTCAGCTCCTTGCAGAGGATGTTCGTTGGACAGAATATAAATATATAAATTGAAACCCGGATGAGATTTTGCTCCAGGCACTCAGCTGGCTATGGAAAATAGCATGCTTTTCAACAAACAGCATGTTCTCTGCTCAGGGCACTCTGCAACTTGTGGGAGGCGCTCTTGAACTGCATAGCGCTATGCTACAATTTGAGCCAAAGCCCAAATTATACCCCAGATGGGCCTGGCCCTTTGGGTGCCCCATCTGACATGTGAAATAGTCCAAACTCTGTCCCTTGCTGATAAAGAAAATGGCACTTCTCATTATTTGGGTCTAAACCCCAAAATCCATCCACAAGTCTTTCACGCCCAGTTTGGCTTCTTGCCTGGGTCAGCTTGTTGGGTTTTGCCCTTGGGAAGTGGGTTTTTTTAGTATTTCATCCAGACTGTGATGTTTACTCTTCCATAGAAGGAAACCAGTAAATGCAGGTGAAATTTCCATAGCTCTCACCTGACAAGCGGCACATAATGAGTTGGGTTAATGATACTGCTTCCTCCAGAGCAAATTGGAGACTTTCGCTGCTGCAGTTGGTAATTAGGGATTTCAGCTGTTCTGCGCGGAATGAAGTTGAGCTGACAAAAAGGTAATTACACTGTAGTGCATTAAAAAGCAGGTACTGCGCGTATAATTACTGGAGAGTTTGTGTGTGTGTGTTTTCTTAACTTTGTAGTCATCCCCTAACAACAGAACCGGGGATGGCTGGTGCAGGGCGCTTGCCAAGAAAAGCAAATTAGGAGGGTTATTACAAACCAATGTTTTCCTGTGTTCAAAGCCAAACTTAACAAATGCTCGCTCGTTCCCGAGAGGAGGAGTAAAAAATGGAAAGAGAACCAGAGAGCTGAATTTCTGAAAGAAATTGAAGTAGTTTGTTTATGTCTCTGCGGTGATGTTCTGCCCCTGCTTTACCACTACTAATAGCACGGCAAAATGGCAATATCCAAAGGAGTCTTAGGTCTTCAGGATTCATTTTTATGTGGGGTTGTCTGCCACGCAGTGGCTATCTCTGTAGAGCCAGGCTGGAGCACCCGTAGCCTCTGCGTTACTGCTTCGAACTGCAACAGCAAAACTGTGCTGAGGCGGGTGTTTCCTGCCTGGTGGCTGTGCACCTCCACGTGCTGCCCCTCTGCCACCAGCCTTGTCCCTTGGGGAGACTGTGAAATTCCAGCATTTTAGTGATGGATGTTGTTTGTTACCAGAACCACTCTTGTCTCTCTTGTGGCCTTTTGGTTTTGGCATTTGATCTGTTTAAGCTTGCTCTGAAATCTTCCTTTATCATTTGTTATATGCTACCCAATGTCTTCATCTCTGTTGCATCCATGGCTTCTGTGTGACAGCAACCCCCTCCCCAGCCCTTTTTCCTTTGTTTTTACATGGATAGCATTGCTCCCACTGCCAGGACCGGTGATTCTCTTTTTCTCCTCTTCTCCTTTCCATCTTTGTCTCTTGAAAGGGTCAGGAACATGACAGCAGCTCATTTCACCTCCAAGATCATTTATACGTAGGGCATCCTTGCCCATGCGGAGCTGCTGGCGCAGCCAAGAGGAAAGGCCATCTGTGTCAGCAATGACAGTTTCTATGAAGATTAATTTGGAAGTTCCCATTGACAGGACCCCTTTGCTGTGGTCCTGCGTGGCCACTGGCAGCGAGGCAGTTCGCTGGCAGTCTGACAGCTCACCTCCTGGTGCAGCAAGTCCTGGGCCGGGACACTGGGCTGCCGTGCCACGCTGTCACCCTGCTTCCCTCCAGCTTGGTGACTTATGCATAGCCTATCCCGCTGGTGTTTAAATTGCTGAAACAGTCTAGCCAGAGGATGGTTTGATGGAGAAATTCATGGCATTTGTGAGCATATTCAATGTATATTCATGTTCTTGCAGGGCAGGGCAGCATAGCCTCTCAGACCATGTGGAAAGGTGAGGAGCTCTGGGCTGGGTTTCCTCACCAACTGTGATCGCTGACCTGAAGCTACCTCCTAGATGTTTTCCATTAGAAATGTATAAATTCAGCAAGTTAAACACTGTTAAAGGAGCCCAGCTGCTGGCGAAGGGGTGCTCAGCATGATGCCAGGCACTGCTGTCTCCCTGCCCCAGCGAGCACATGCTGCATCTCTGAGCAGGGAGGGAGGATGGAGAAACATCCCCCTGCAGTTCCCTAGGCTTTCAATGTGCATGCAGACATGATCAGGAGTGACTGCATTTAAATTAAAAGGGAAAGTGATGATAATGCTCTGGTATCATGACAGGTGCTTCATCCGTACCTCGGTAGATCAAATTAGCCTTGCAAGACACCACACAGCAAAACACTTCTAGGTGCAATACATAGAAAATGAATTTGTAAGTTGCCTCCAAGTTAGACCTTTGAGATCGCAGTTTGCATTGTTCATTCTCTTTTATCATACAGGTGTGTAAAGGTGAAGGAGGGGGTTAGTCTTCAAAGACACCACACCTGACTGGGAATAAATTCCTAGAGGAATTACACTTCTCAGACATGTTTAGGGTGAAGTTACTGCTTCAAATATAAGCCAAGAATTCTACCTCTGTATCTGAAAAGCTACTAAAGATTTCCCCCTCCCCCCATGTATTCAGGGAGAACAGCAATACTAGTGCGATGCCTTAGAAGGGAATTTATTTCCATATACAGTACATGCTTAAAAGCAGAGAAAATAATGGACTAGTGAAATGCTTACTTGATGATATCCATCAAACTTCCCCAAAAACCTGGCAGCCAACACTGAGATTTTATAGCCTCAAAAAAAAAGATGTGGAGTGGCATGCTGCAACATAAAAAACCCCATGCAAAATGTTTTCATGATATTGATACGTGTAAAATAAAATTCTTTTCTGTGTAGCAAAATACATCATAAAGAAGTAAATATAATAATTAGTTGTTGATACAGAAGCCTCTCTCAGGGAGAGTAATTTCCACCTAAGGAAAAGCGCTACGCTATCATTAGCAAAACAAGAGTAACGGTGAATGCAAATGAGGTCATCTTTTTACTGATGGTCCACATTGTGCGTCTGCTGTTGTAGTCGTGGCGGCGAGCATCCTGCCTGAGCGAGGAGCCCCGAACTTCATTCTGAGAAGGTGGTAGTGAGAGTAAGGGAAGTCTGCTCGTGCCTCACATCCTAAATTATTAATCTTTCTCCTCCTGCCATTTTAAAATTTTAACATTATTTCTGAGGTCTTAGGGCAGGCAGGTTTGCTCTGCCACCTGAAAAACCTCTGTTTCTGTCATGTTCTTCCCTCCATTCCCCCTTACAAAAAAACCCCTCAAAACACTGGAGACTTTTACAACCAGCACTAATAAGCTACTCCCAGTTGTATTTTCTTGGTTATAAAACAGTTACATAGTAATTCCATGGCTTTTTTGACACAGGGAGTCCTTTTTATACTAGTCTGCATTGTCTCTAATGTTGAATCCAATTTGCATGTGCTCAGATACAACATTGTCCAAAAGCAAGACTACTGAAAATTGGATTCTTAATAGAACAAAACGCTTGCAGCAGAATAACTATGATTTTATCTGCAGTTATCAATGTAGACTTTACATCTTAATAATGGAGGAGTCATTACTGATGAAACAAGGACGCAGTTCTGCATTACCCGATGTAAGGCTCACAGAGATTTCTGCTGTACCAGGACTAGTTACCTGAGAACTATCCAAAATGTTAAGTGCAGTATAGCATGATGCTTCCTACGGCCTCCTGACAGTCCTGTTGTCATCCAGTGAGCGTAGCAGTGTTGTGGGGATAGGGAGCGCTTTGATTAGACAGGAGGGAACAAGATAGTGCTGATGAAATTCCTCCAGATCAATAGGCCACGGGTTAAATATTGCCATGAGATTTGTCATTCCAGGGTCTCTGCAGACTCAGGTAGCTTGCACTGCCTTAATCTTTTTTCTCTGGACACATTCTCAACTATTTCCTGATCATGAGAGTTTAGAAAATCTTTTTTTGTTTTTCCTCTCTCTTTTTAGCAAAAGCTTAACTTTTAGTGCAATTACACAACTATAGCCAATGTTGTGATGTGTCCAGGGCTGTAACAGCTTGCCATAGTCCACCAGCAAATTTAGTTCAGAGGATTTAAGGAGGGAGAAGGCACAGAATTTTAAACATTTGTTATAGTGAACAATTACCAGGTCCCCTTGTTTTTTCCTTTGCCTTCTTTTCCACTCTCACGACGTAACTAGAGCCTTTGTTACTACCGCTCTGAGCCATGGAGCTTTAAATCCTGTTTGCAGTCCAGGCCACGAAGGTCACCAGGGTCTGATGTCACATTAAATGCACGGAGCCTGCGGAAAAGCTAAGAATGTGACAGTTGCTTGATTCTGCATGTTTCAGTGTACTATCTCCTTCCTTATGTTGAGACCCCTGAAGCAGCAGTGTTGGGTGCAACTTTGCAGACCTGGACCTTGGGGACAGGGTGGCAAGACACGTTGGGCTCATGTCGCACACTGGCCACGGTTTATTATGACCCCATTGCTTGTCGTGCCTGAGTGCAAAACTTTCACTGTCCCTTAAACTGTTGCTGGGTTTCCCTAATGAAGTTAAATCCAGGAGCTTTCCCATTGCTTGTTTTATGTGGACTGTCTGAGGGCGAACAGGAGATCAAATGAGGTTTCCCTGCTCCTTATTATATATATACATCCAGCCAAACAGCATTGAATCTTTCCTGTGAGCAAGACACATTTCTGTTTTAAGTTGTACAGAAAAATGAGGATTCCTCACCAAAGGCAGTATAGAAAGAGGCAATTTCTACTCCTCAGTAAGAGCTGGTATGTGGTTTAAATAAAATGGTCCTTGCTAATTCTGAATTTCTCCAGATACAGGTTTTCAGTCTTCAGACAATGTGGGGAAAAAAGAAAATATTACACAAAACAAACTTTCTTTTGTCAGTGTCTCTAGTTCTTTCTACATCTCTCTCTGCTGTCTCTGAGTAGTTTAGGTTCATTTCTATCAGAGATCTCCATTAACAATTACAGGGTTCCTTTGTTACAAACAAATGCAATTTCACCAATAATTTTAGCTCTGGGCTAACAAAAATGAGCTTCTCCTGGATCCTATAATGACATCCAACAACCTGGTCTTATGACTCTGCAGGCTTTTTCTAAGCTGTGATTTTTGGATCTCTTCAAAAAAGCTGCCGCGGTTTTGGAAGAGGCTTAGGAAGAAAGGTACAAGTGTGATGCGAGGCTTGGGGAATGTGCCGTGTAGTGGGAGATTAAAGAAGCTTGGTATAGTTAGTTTATCCGTGCAAAGGGAAGGACTCAGTTTGATTATGGTCCAGAAGAACCAACATGGGAAAGAGACTTCTGATACTACATAGTGTTTTGATCTCCGTATATTTTATTCTGTTAGATCAGAGAATTTGATGCTGAGTTTAATATGAAAAAAAAAATTACATTATGGGTAATTAATCTCTGTAGCAACTTAGGGAAGTAGTGGATTTTTCCTCGCTTGTAAGTCTTTAACTCAGTAATACATACCTCTTTTATGCATGTTTTTCTTTAATGTATTATAAGGCAAAGAAAAATTGATACAGGTGATGCCAAGACTGGAAATCTGCGTAAAAGTGTGTTATGGCTCAAGCAGATGTTTTAGGCTTAAGAGAAGCTGATGTTCTCTGGCCTGGGTTAGGTGAAGACTCAGAATAGACAACCAGAAGGATGCCTTCTTGCCTTACGAAAATAAGTCTGAGAATATGATGATCTACTAAAATAGGCTGTTACGGATCAAGGGGTGCTACTAAGCAAAGAAATATGTAGTCATGTGCAGTAGGAGAGAAATGACCAAATCAAGGATTTTCCTCAGGGTATATATTGCAGTCTCATTTCCTTCCGTCTTAGCAAACCTTGTTGATTTGAATGACTGGTGGTATTGAACTGATAATGGCCAGTTATGTTTTATTGGCTCTGTTAACATATGACAGTTGTGCAGAAGTAGAGCTCACGGGCTGACGCTGGTTATCCTGTCGGTGAAAGGCCAGTTAGCCTGATGATTCTGCAGAGATTGATTAAGCAATGAGTCTTGACAAGGCTTGCAACATCACTGCAAAATAATGGGACCTCTGGGAACTGTTAAGATTACCAGCATGAGCCTTGGATTCCTGTGGGTGTATTTATCACATGGGATCCTCACCATAGAGCGGCTATTAATACGCAATTGTTTGTACTAGAAATATTTTGCCGCTACTGATCAGCTCCCTCGGAAGATTCATCCAGTCTGCTTGACTCGCTATCAAAAAAGCCAGAAAAAGCCACACTGACTTTAAACCTCTGCTTCTTATGCTTAATAGTGCTTCTTGCCTGCACCCAGGTACTGCACCCATGCTACCCGTCTCTTCAAATTTACACTGGCAAGTAAAAAAACCTGTCTCCAGCGGTAGGGCTGTCGGGGATCAGTGGCCTAGCATTGATGACCCATCTCTCCCTATAAAGCAGTCAGCAGGTGAGAAGCTCTCCTATAAATGACCTAAATAAACTGATACACCCTGTCAGTGACAGCTTGGTTTCCATGCTCTGCCAGAGACAAGAGTTTTCCATGGCTTAGCGGTGCAAATCTTTTTTACAAAGTCGGTCTATTTCTTCCATGGCAGAGGAAAAAAAAAGGAAACTGTCTTCTCTACCGATGGCAGGAGGCAGAGGCTTTCCAGCAGCATGCCGCAGCTGTGGCCTCTGCTTGCTGGAGTGGGGCAAGAGAGACATCCTGCTTGCCACTGCACACAGCACTGTCACCCCCTCAGCGACGTTGCTACTCGTGCATTTTTTACCGTCACTCTCTGCCCGTCCTTGTTTACCTGGTGTGCCCTATGCTCTTGTCGGAGGGAAGATCAAATTCAACTTTGCTCCTGAAAAGTTCACGTGCCACTGGAACCCGGTTTCTCTGCTCACTTTTACACCTTTCTAGAGCAGAAGAAAATAGCAGAAGTGAAACCATCAGTCTTTGTGAGTGTTGCTGACTTGCTGCGTGAAGGAAGTTCTTGGCAGAGCTTGATTAGCTTAAGCACGGGGTCATGTTAATCATAGCTCTGTGGCTCTTGGATGAAGGTAGGCTACAGGCAGGCAGCCGAAAGGCTGGGCAAACCAGTTTCCCATCTGTTTGCAAAAAACCTCTGTGGACATACCCCTAGTGACTCGAGTTCTTTCAATTAAAAAAATAATTGGGATTAGCAATTAGTTCTTCATTTCAGTGGGCTTTGGCTGTGGTTGAAGGCATGTCCGTACACATCTCCCGTACCTGGGAGATACCCGAAATAGAGCTGAAGGAACTGCTCCACAGCAGCACTAATGAGGCTCTGCAAAGTGCTGCTCTGATGTGGCTGTACCGCTTTGTTCCCCAAGTGCCCTGCTTCGTCCTGTCTTGTGTGGATGCTTCCAGGAGTACGGTGTGGGAAGTGAAAGTCCTGTATAAGTAGTCCTCATTCATGCAAATAATGCCACTGTCATCACTGAAATGATTTCTGTGAGGTAAGGCTAGACGTTTGGTCAGTGTCTTCTCCTAATTTAGGATTTACAGTTTGCGGTTGGACTCAATGATCTTAAGGATCTTTTCCAACCTAAATGATTTTATGATTCTATGATTTTTGTTTAGCTCTTCTGGGAGAGTTTCAAGATTATGCATGGGGAGGAAGGAACAGGGCAACAGGCAGAGGTTTGAATTTTCTAAAAGCTGGAATGATAGTTGTCTCAGCTTAGTAGCTGACTACTTCTGCATACTCAGTCTGGAATCTCCCTGGGTGGATCAGATAATACCCTTAGACTCAAACTAAAATGTTTTGGCTAAAAAAACACAGGGTTTTTTTTTCACACAAAAAGGAAAATCTTAGAGTTAAATTTGAGAATCTTTCTCACGTCATAAACAGGCTTTTTTTTTTTTTTTAAGGTCTATAGGAAAGAAACTGCGAAAACTAATTGTAGACTATGGACATTATTTGAGCCAGATTAGTAGCTTAATATTATCCAAAGAATAGAATTTAGCAGTATTTCAGTCACTATTGCTTTGACTGGATTTAAGATAGTTTTACTGAGAGGGAGGGAATGATAAAGGTGGATGATGTATTGTGAAAGCGTAATAAAGTGTTAGTTCAGTAGCTTCAATTTTTGTAGCGGCCCTTATATGAGAGTGGCCTTTCCAAAGCCAGCTAAAGTGTTATCTATTGAATAATGATGCAGTGAGCAACTCTTGCCTTCTTGCTCTAGCATCCGTCAGATTAAATAACTTCTGCATCAGTCATTCTGCATAGCACAAAATGTCATTTTAATAGAGCAGTGGCATGGGATCAATAGTGCCTGCTTTGAAAATTAACTACATTTGTCTTGTTCTGCTTGCTGGATCTTGAGGAGATGACAAAGCAAGGAGAGAGTATTCAGAGGAATACAAAAAGTGAATCAAAATGTCTTTCAGTAGTAGAATTGAAGCATCCAGCATTAAGGAGTTTCCTGTCCTGAGATAATATTCTAATATTCTGAGACAGACTTAAGTCTATCTAAATGAATTGTTTGCATGTTTGCTAGACACACATACACAAGCATATGCGCACACATGCTCACATACAGATTTCCATGAAGACATAAAGTGATGTGAAACTGTCTCAGGTGAGTGTCCAGCAAAGCATATGGACCTAGCAGCCTTGATCATGGGGGAACTCAATTGTATTCGGTATTTTTAAGGACACTGTAGATAAGGAGGAGGCGTTCAGTGAAGCAGTGTCTTATATAAACAGTAAGATGTGAGACTTTGACCAAATGTGCTTGGGCTTTTAGAGGGTAAGTTCAAAAGTCCTTTATGAATCCAAATTTAGGTGGTGATACGAATTTCAAAATATGTCCCCTCTTTTTTTCATGGTCACTTCAACCCACATCAACAAAATTTTGGCATTTGAACTAGTCTTATACTGGACTGTAAGGGCTATGATAGGACCATTTATTCAAACTGTATAGAAAACTGTGGAACAATTGTAGCTGGTCAACATAACAGGTGATATTCTGGCACAGCATCATATGCTGAATCTAAATTCAGTTAGATGGCACTTTATGTATGTATGCATCTGAGTGAAATAGGTCCAGGGAGTTTATAAATCAATTGGTTGTTGCAGAAATGGTAAAAAGGTCTTTTGACATCCACTATATTGCCACCATTGCTGCCAAAAAAGTGACTTCGTATGGCCTCCCATCTTTTCTTAATTGTATTCCACAGCACAGTATCTCACATAGCTGAAGCCAAAACCGCCAATAATGTTAATTTCTAGGTTGGATGACTTAAAGAGCAAAACGTGGGGAAGGATAACTTAGAAAGTGTGCAATGGATACAGAAATATGGTACTTAGAAGAACATACACGTTCCCTAAATTTCTCCAAATTTATAGCTCTGCAGGGCAAAGGGAAATGAAAGCAGACATTAAACTTGATGAAAGGGAGATTCAAGAAGCAGAGGAATAACACAGGCATGGAGAAAAGAACCTGTAGGAGAAAGGGATGAATTACTGTTATTAATGCATCATAGATCGTATTTTGCATTATTTTTTTACTGATTTTCACAATGTATAAAATGGATTTTTTTTTAATTGATCCGGTGATATATCCCTAAAAATTTAAATATAGTCTTAAATATATATCCTTACATTTCAGTAGTCTTTTATCTTTTTCTTACTGGCATTGAGCATTGCTCAAGTTCAGACAGGACAGCGTGTGTATTTTGACCCATGATAGTATCTCTGAATGCTGCTTCATATCTCTTTCTCTCATCAGAGCCCCTAACCTTCATCATGAACAGAACAAATCGGTCTCTTTATTTGCAAAGCACGAAAAAAATCATTGGTGGCTTGTGTCTTAATACACAGCTGTGAAATGTACTCCAACATTAACCAATCTACTTGTGCTTGAAAATTAGTAAATAATCCTGGTTGTAATAACAGCCATAAGTTCAGCTGCAGAATTTCAGGAAGGCACATCAGGAATGGTTACATATATTCAAGCATCTGATAAATGGTAATAATTGCTGAAAAGTTAAGGGATAAATTGTGCTGAAATTTAATCAGTCTAAAACACCTTACCAATCTGAGGCTATATTGTGTGTGTGTGTGTGTACCCAGTATGTACATATACTATATACAGGTATATGTGTGTGTGTATATATATATTTACAGTGGCAGTTTGGGTAAGGGGTGGAAAACATGGATTTTCCTCTAAAATCAACGGAGATTTGCGGATCCTAAAGTGCTGTTTCTGAGTGAAAGCACTTTTGGATATTGCTTTCTTTCTCTGAAAACACACAGTGTTCTGGCATGGCATTCAAACCAGAAATGAACTGCAATGGAGTTTGTACCAGAGCTTTTTTGAACTTGGTATTTGTTGCAATAATCTTAATGGGAGGTTTGTTTTGGTTGTTGGGATCATCTCTCTGGATTTTCTCATCTCTTTGGAGGCTGGAAATAGAATTAATGGCTGAAAACTACCTGAGCGAGTGGCATGCACTTAGCTTTCAGACTTAGCCTTTCTCTCCCCAGAAACTCAGTTCTAATTCCGGAAAAGGATGCCTGAGAAGCTTCTTATGTCATTTCTATGCTCATCATTGCTCTCAACATGTCAGCAGGATGAAAGCCTCTATAGAAAAGCAACATCATTATTATCATTCGTGTTTTCCTCAGTATGGAGTGAAAAAGGGGTCACGCAGAATGATGCTAACAAAGATGATTGGAGAAAGGCAAATAATACAAAGATGTATGATTTGTAATGAACTTTTTGACAGATTAGATTGGAAACAAGATATCAAATATTTCCTTGCTCTGACTGAAATCACTGCTGCTTGTAGCACCACAGTTAGTAACAGAGAAATGGCAGCGCTGGGTCGGACAGGTGGACTGACCAAGAAGCATTGTTTTCTCTCATCTTGTTTGGCAACACTGTAATAAAACATGTTCAAAACAAAAATTAAGACTAGGGCAGATGCTGATTTCTCCCTACCCTGCTCCATTTTCATTGCTTGTATGTGGTTGTGACTTCAGGGATGTCCCTGGAGTCACATCTGCTTGGTGCTGGCGAGGGGAGCGGGCAGAAGGGGCTGTCGGTACAGGCTCTACCCTTGCCTTGTCCTCTGGCTTGAGCCGTGACCTTGGACTCGCTCATCCATCTCCCTGTGCCGGCTTTCCTGGTTGTTAGAAAAAGGAGAGCAGAAAAATTCTGAATTACCTTACAAGGCTGTTGGGGGGGTGTCTTAATGAATATTCGTAGAGTACTCTGAGACCCTTGAATGAAAGAAGCTGTAAAAATGCAAGATGTTATTATTTATTTATTAAGGTCCTCTGGGTTTTGGCCAACAGCATGAATTGTTGACATTTAATTATTGAAACAGTATGCCTATCAGACCCCTTATGGTAGGAAGAAATAAATAATGCAGAAGACTTCAGAAAACCTGGTCAATACCCTCTTGAGATCTGAAGCAAATATACCAGACACGTAGCTCAAGCCTAAAAAGAACTGAATAATTAAACCAAGGAATGAGATCAGTTGTTCTGAATGCTCTTTATAGTTCGTGCACTATGTTCTACAAGTTATTTATTATTAGTCCATTACTTGCAAGCAGCCTTTTCTAAATAAATACCATACAGCTCACCTAATAGTGTCTTTATTGTGTGAATGTATTAAGGACTGGTGAAAATGTATGAGCATTTTAAGTTATTTGAGCAATTACAATGTTTCTTCCTGATATGTTGAAGCTTTACGGGTTTTTAAAAAAAACCTTATCATAGAACCAATTAATAGTTTTAAATATGCAGTCAATCATCTTGATATGAAAAGAAAAAAAGGATTTAGATGCTCAGAATGCTTTTGAAGAAGCTGCTTAAAAAAGAAGGAAAAGCCTGTGCAGTCACATTAATTATACAGTGTACTTTAGATGATGTTTTTCATCCAAGCATTGCAAAGTTTCTACAGCTGTTGAGGCTTAATGTCACTGCAAGGCAAAGTACATAATTTACAGTACTGATGGATAAACTGAGACACCAGTGAGTTATAAGACAGCCTGTGACAGGATCTTGGGTGCACAGCAAGAAAGCAACAAGGAAATTCTGTTCCTCCTCTGCAGGGCATACTTCCTCCTCTCCAAACTCTTAACTATAGAAAAGCCGTGGTATTGACATTTACAGAGGGCTACTAGAAGGGAGAGACACTTCGGGAAACCAGCAGATATAACACCTTTTGCCCCATGTTCTCAATTGCTTGCTCATTTTAGTGCCTTGATTTTGGTGACACAAAGATTTATAAATATCTGCCAATTGGCAGACTCTAGCAAGTCCTTGTTTATCTGATGCCATGCTGCAGGCTGAGTAAATTTGAGATTAGGAATCTTCCATCTCCGTGATGGTGCAGTGATGCGTGGACACGATGTGAAGTGAAACCTCTGTGGACACGATGCTAAATGAAAACTCTGACTGAGCAATGGGATTTTAGCAGTGATTTGAATGGAAGAGGGGGGTTTTTTTGCCAACTCTCTTGCAGACATTAATTCATGAATTTATCCATTGCAATAGATCGTAGTGATTTTCACTAACTTAGAGCTGTGTTCATTAAATTATTATGTTCTGTCTGTCATTTCAAATAGGAACAGTATTTCTCTTCGTTTCCAGCTCCATGACAATTATGCAGCTGACTGTACCAAAGGAACGATGTTCCATGCAGAATCATGCAAAGTGTAATTTGCTGTCCATTGATTAACTGGCATCGTCTCCATAGCATCTCACCTCTTTCTGGCTGTCTCTTGTTAAAGTACTGACTGCGTCTGACCCTGCCACAGTTACCAGATATGACAAGCTCACAGCCTTAGGTAGTGTGACTCAGAAATAGTTGGGGAGAGGGAGAACAGCCAATTTCTGTGATGGCTGTAGAAGAGGATTAATAAATTCCACAGATGTGGATGGTTCCTTCAAGCAATGTGGCTACTGAGCAAGAGAATACTGACAGAAACTAACAATTCAGGCTGCGACTCTTCTGGCTGAGGCAAACAGTGCCGCTGGATGGACGCTGCTGCTCATCTGAGTGGGAGCTAAAAGGACGAAAAGCCATATTCTCCTTCACTTTTCTTGCTTTCCTAGATGGTGTATTTCAAGGTAGCCATTGTACATTTATATTTTATGACATTTCCCATATATTTATAATGCAAGACTGAATGTTAATATTTCATCTGACACTAGCAAAAAAAAAAATAATTAAAAAATTAAAAAATTGTGGGTGATTGTCCATAAACTGTTACTCTGAATTTACTCCAGGATAAGTTAAAGGGGTTTCCTTCTCTTTGTATTCTGTATATACAAAAAAGTTATAAATGAATGAACAGATCTTTAAGTGCTTACTGATGTGTTTGGCTCAACTCTTACAATTGAGCTTTTAAAACATTTGCTGTGATATTAAAATGATAGGCATTTAATATGCTGCAGGTATGTGGCATTTTGGAATAGTCCAGCCATAGCACTGTTAGGTGTGGCTTCCATTTTACTGTATCACCAGTAAGCACTGTGGTTAGTGTGAAGTCCAGGAATTAAATTGTCTATGCTATAAACCAGGATAGTGGAATATCGAAAACAGAAGCCATACCCTGAAAAATACAGCCTGGGCTTAAAAATCCCATGTCTTCTGGCCTGACAGAATGCAAAAATGTTCCCGTGATCAACACCTTTCTCTAATGATTCTGGTTAATTACAAGTATCTCTGTACTTGTCTAGTTAGATGGTAGGTATGTAGGTAGGTAGATGGTACGTGGTTAGATGCCATCTGGGACAGGGAGCCTGTGACTGTACAGTGCTCAATAACTTCAATAATATCATGAATTTAACACAAACTTTAGGAGTACTGTAGTATGGGGTATGGCAAAGTAGACAGAAGAGGATTGGGATATTACAACTCCTGCAGGTTTTGAGATCCAAGGTCTCGAATTAATTTCTTCCTGTCATTACCTTTTCTTGTCTTACCAATATTTTCTGTAGGATATGAAGTCATATCTAATATTGATTGCTGTGTAGTCTGAAGCACAGATAAGTGTCAGCTTGCATTAAGCTGTAGTTAGACCTCTCCTCTCCCTCCAGCCCTCCTCCTCCCCCTCAGTGCTTTCATGCTGTAAGTAGGTCATTGCAGAACTGGAAGCTGTATTTTTTTCTCTCTCCCCCATGTGGCTGCTGGAATACATTTAATTGCAAAGCAGAGCATCAAAGCTGGAGTAGCCAAGCTCACCTCCAAAAGATAATTAGCGAATCTCTGTTTTTGTGCAGTGTGCTGGAGGGTGAGCTACAATTAGAGATGGATAAATACTCTGGCGTTTGGAGTCCCCACGTTTTTAAAAACAATTCCTGTTTGAGACTTCAGTAGATGCATGTTTTATTGGGCCAAAGCAACATTCAGATTCCCAGTTCAAATGCACTGATGAGTCTCTAGTCAGGTAACGGGGACATGGATGACTTGGAATGCTGCATTATGGAGGCTTGGCTAAAACATAAACCAGAAGTAACAAACTGAAACTGAGGAGGAGGAGAGAAATGAGGTTTTACTCGAAACTGTGTCAGGGGAAGTGCAGAGGCCCAGGAGACAGGCGGTGATGCTGTAATCCATCCAGGGATGGTTGGTTTGCTTTTGGCTTGGTGCTTTTTGGCACCAACCCCATTACCATGTGTATATGTGGGCAGCTGTTTGAAAACACCTGATTTCTGGGTGTGTTTAACATAAAGACTATTTAAGCTTTTAGAAGGTTGAGCTGGAGAATTGACTGGACTAGGGTTTGTTTATAAAAGTTTGGACAAGCTACTAGGTTTAAGCATAGGCTAAGAAATTAGCATATCTAAAGTCGCTTCCCAGCTCTGATAGGAACTTCCTAAATGAACTCCCTTTATGAACTTCTGCAGTAATGTAACCCCCAAAATAAGGATTATGGTATTATTTTAAAGGCTTTAGTAAATCATTGCACTCCAGTGACTATGAGATGAACTGGGGAGCAGTGTCAGAAATATCTTTATTAACAAACCAAATACTTTCCTATTGCCATTGTAAGCATTATACCGATGTGCTTTTTGGTTGGGTTTTGTTTTGTTTAAATGGGACAAACTTCCTCATTTTGGTCATATAGATTGTCTTAATAACTGGACAGTTAAGTGCTGGAAGTTTTATCCAGAATTCTCTTGCGGCCATAAATACATATGTTGTCATTCATCACTGGAAAGAGCTAAATCTGCAGGGACTACCTGTCAGACTTTAATAATGCTAATTGAGTTTCATTGGCAGCTACAGCCAGAAGATTTTAATCCAGATGGCTTCCTTTCAGTTTAGGAGGGGGAAAAAAAATATACATTGTCCTAAAATTCAAACCTCTAACTTTTATCTATACAGAGTATCTTGAGACCTCATGTGACCATTAAATGAGAGATTGATGAGGGCTTTTTTGGCAATAGCTGGGAAACGTGGAACGGGCCATGACTTGTCTCAGGGTGGGATGTTCAGAGAAGCTAAGGGCCCTGAGCGCAGCAGACCCAGGGGAGCTGCAGCCACCTGGGACCTCCACAGCCTGGGGTCTCGCTGGCCTTCTGCATCTCGCCCCGTGGACCAGAGTAGAGAGCTTGGCAATGCACGTCGGGTGTGAAAGGATGGGTCAAGTTCAGTGTTGAGGTGAGACTCCCCTGAAGCTGTGCCAAGCTGGAAGTGGCCCTACCTGTTGTAACTCTTTGCAGCAATTACATTAGGTGTCTTTTTATGGGTCTTTAGGCAGCCTTGGAACAAATGTGCGTGCTGGCACTGTGTTGCTGGCTCTTGACTGCTACACTTTACTCATCTTCTGAAATAGGGTAATAGAGCTAATTTCATATGATTTTGGGTGGGTTTTTTTTTTTTTTTTGTCCTGGGCTGCCTTGTCAAAAGCAAGTTTCAGTTTCAGTGGAATCCAGAATGACAAACGCAAGGAAGATCTTAGCTCACAGTAAGACACCTCTGCTGCACTGGAAAATATTTGGAAAAGTGTAAGCTCTTTCCTCTTTTTGCCCTCAGATCATTCTGATCAGTTTGCTTTATTTGGATATAAGGCCTCCAGTTCCTGAGTTTTCTGAATCGTTTTTCTGTAGGTTTTTAATCTGTGCTAAGTGCTTGTGGATATATTTTCTTTCCTTTTTTTTCTTTTCCTTTCCTTCAATGAGAGCCTGTCCCTGGATCTGCCACAAGCTCTGCTGGTTGCTTGTCCCTTTTTGTGCCTTAATTTGTGGAACAGGATAATGTACTTTCTTCCTTTGTAAAGCCATTGAAAAGTTACAGCTGAAAAGAAAGCTTGGTATCATTATTTTTTTCTTGCTGTTGGGGTGCTCCTTTTCTGTGGCAGAAATAATAACTTTCATTCTTCATTAATTTAAATTACAAATCAAACATTGGTAGCTTCTCTGCAGAGATGATGACAACACTGCAGCTCTAAAGTGCAGCATGCGGAGTCAGACCCTTGGCTGATATAGCTCAGCATGGTCCACCAGAGGTAATGCAGCTGTGATTTACAGCAGATAAGTATCTACAGTATCTCTAAAAGCCCTCTCCATGATCTGTCACCTGCCCTTGTGGGCTCAGCAGCAGGATGAGATAATAGGAAAGATAAGGAATTATGGAAAGGCTCGTTTTCTTCTAACACAGGAAAGAAACTTGGTCAGATAAGTAAGGCATGAGTTAGTCCATCTGTTCTCCAAGGAACACTCATTCCAGACCCTGTCCAATCTTGGGCCCCATATGGTTTGCCAAACCTACAGGGCCAAATTTTCTAGTAAGCGTTTTGGGTACTGATTAATGGGAAAAGGACGCATGACAAAGTGCACTAAAATGAGTTCCCTGAGTCTGTGCAGCACAGCTGCCCTTAACTGGGGGTTAGGATAGCTCCAACCTACGTTTTCCACCCATCACATTCAAAGACAACCTTGCACCGGCTCCGCTGGGACATGCTGTCAGCAGCAGGAAGGCCAGAGGAAGCTGCCCATCTTGGCTCTGCGCTAGCTAGGAAAATCCTACAACTCTCCATGGTCTTTGCCCAGTTGGAGTGATGCAAAAAGAGCAGATGGCATTAAAGAATTTGGCCAGTGTGATTTTCATTATTCATTCTGCTGTAGAGCTTTTGCATAAAATCTGTGGTTTGGCACATGGTATATAGGTTTTCAAAGGAATAGTAGCACATGGTTGCAAAATCAAAATATTGAAGTAGTAAATTTTTCGTATTCTTGGTATCTCTTTGAGTTGAAATGTACCATCTACTTTTCACTAATTTTCAGACTATTTTTGTGTTTATTTTTAAATGTACTAGGAATACTTTTATCAGAAAATAAGTTCAACAACCAATAGCTTTCAATTTTGACAATTATATTTAGTAAAATAGCCTTAGAAGCCTACAACTTTTTTATTTTTAAAGGGGTTCTTTTTGAAGTGTCAGAAATTATGTGGTTTACCTTTAAAAGCAAATTTTTTTCCCCTAAGGTGTGGAAAAACTGGTTTTCATTTGTGTTAAAAGGCAGAAAATGTTGAATGACAATATTCACCAACTTTCTTCTGAAGCAGTCTTTCTTTGTTTTCTATTCTTGTTGAGTGACCATGGAAAGCTAATTATTGTTTGGTTATACTGAAGATATTGCTGAGAAGAAAGTGGTGTTTCTTTTTCACTGGGCATCAAACAACCACTTTGTGAGTCTAATCTAACACCTCATCTAACTAGTTTTCTTGCAGATATTTTATTTCTTTAATTCAAACAGCAAAAATGCCACAATTTTTCAATGCGCTTGTTCTTTTGGACATCTGCTACTCAGGTGACAGATCTCTATTTCATATAATTAGAGATGATATAAAAAGCTGCAGATTTCAGATCTTTCTCTTCAGGGAACCATCTCCTGGGCCATGAAGAAAATATTAAGAGCGATGTATAATTAGACCATTTTAGAGAAATTCCATAATGAAAAAGGATGTTGCGTTAGTGTACAAAACCACACTAGGTGTTTCCTTGAACTTGCTCCAAGAGCATAAAGAGTTATTGTTATGTGGCAGCTGATACAGTGCTGTATTGTCATTTTTGTCTTTCTGTGGTCCCATAACTGGGGCTGAGCTAAGCAGTTTCAAAAAAATAAGAAGCTTCTTCTTTAATCCTGCAAATAAACCTTGGCCCAGTATTAAATCTGAACTTTTTTCAGCCGTTGAATTTTTTGGATATGTTGTTTTCTGTGCCTGATATCCATTCAGGACAGCAAGAGGGGAAGTACCAGAAGAGGAAAATTTGCATGAAGATCTATAGTAGCAGAAAAGTATCTCAGAGCAAAAGATGAAGATTCATTATTTACCACCTTAAGTTCAAACTGGCATAAACTGGAACCTGGCTTTTGATCCTCAGCCTACTTGTAACTGCAGAAATGTGTTTAAATAGACAGAATCTTTAAGTGTTTGTCATACATATATATGGCACATTTAAATAAGACTTATGCATTTCCTTCCTGAACTGGGAGTGAGATTGGCTCTAGGCTTTTTTGTGATCTTCACATAAAAAATTGGATTTTTTTAATATTAAAAGTTACATTACTGAATCATCTTGAGCTGTGCATCTAAGACAACCCTGTTTTATTGCTATTAAAAATGTTAACAGATTTGCATTGTTTCTCCCCTCACCAGAGTCCAAGGAACATAAGACTCTCTCAGGTCAATTTAAATGCTAAAGTCCTGTCTTTATTATGCGTAGTGGAAAAACAGCAGGAGAGCTACTAGCATATTTCTGACCACTTTCTGACCCTTACAGATACATCAAGGTCTACTCTGAGACACACAGAGCCACGTGTACCAAAACTCAATAGAAGATTCTCTCTGATTTTTGTTTGTCGTCAGGCATTCCCATCAAAATAAACTTAATCTGTTGAGGGTGTGTATATAATGCGGACACAGGGACCTAGGTTTCAAGTAGACTAGTAGTTAGGGCCACAAAGATGATTAGTGGGCTGGAGCATCTTTCTTATGAGGAAAGGCTGAGGGAGTTGGGTCTTTTTAGTCTGGAGAAGAGAAGGCTGAGGGGGGATCTCATCAATGTTTACAAATACTTAAAGGGAGGGTGCTGGGAGGAGGGTGCCAGTCTTTTTTCAGTGGTACCCAGGGATAGGACAAGGGGCAATGGGTATAAACTCGAATATAGGAAGTTCCATCTGAACAAGAGGAGGAACTTCTTTCCTTTGAGGGTGGCAGAGCACTGGAACAGGCTGCCCAGAGAGGTGGTGGAGTCTCCGACAGTGGAGACATACCAAACCTGCCTGGACACCATCCTGTGCATCCTGCTGTAGGTGGACCTGCTCTGGCAGCAGAGTTGGACCAGATGATCTCTAGAGGTCCCTTCCAACCCTTAGCATTCTGTGTGATTCTGTGTACAGGGTTTTATGATCGTTGTATTCTAAGTTTGCTACTTTGGGGGCATAAAACTCTTTAATACTGCACTGATGCTGCAAAATTTCTTTTGCTGCCTGTTGACATTGCACCTTGATAGGGTGGTGGAATGGATGAGAGGAAATGTTCTCCACCTATATAAAATGTAAAGCATATAAAATGGAAACCCACATTCCTCCTTCCCCCTGCTGGAGGGCTGGTGAGGTAACGAGGGGACAAGCACACTGTTCAAATTTTGAGGATGTAACAGTTTCTCTGTATTACCTTTTCATCTTTGACACCTTCTTTTGCAACTTATTGACTCCCTGTGAGAAAGGAGCTGGATTTTGAGGTGTCAATTAATGCTGGTCTTTAACTGACCTGTGTGGGCTCTGCTGACCGTGACTGATTCAGTTGGGTGCTGAGTGCTGAGCTTTCTTATCAAACAAATTTTGATTGCATTCTTTTTTTAGCCAATAAAAAGAGAAATACTGGACTACATTAGCTGCTACCTAGTGGTATCTGATCTCCATAATGCTTACAGAAATACGATGTCAACAAGGGAAAGTGAAATTAGTAGGGAGGTGCTCCTTTTAATCCTCTGACGAGTATGACAAGAACGCAGCAGTCCCTAGAAGCAGTGATTTATGCTAACCTCAATGCAGTCACTTCGTTTAGATCTTCCTATTTAGTCCCTGCACAGAGTATAAAATGCTATAGGCTCCGCAGTCGGGTACATTAAAGTTAGTGCCTTTAATCTGTATAATACACCTTTATTCAAGTTACTTCACACTCTGTATCTTTTTTGGATGCCCTCACGAGCATAAAGAGCTTGACTGGGTTGAGTCTATGTTCTGGGGATTTATATTCCTTTCTGAATACTGACTCCACTGCAGAGTATTTTTCTCTGTAAGTGTCTAATAAAAAATACAGTACTATAAAGCCTTGGCTGGTAAAGCCCCTTATTTAGTTAACCAAAAGGTATGGGATCTAGCGTCACACTGCATTTGGAACATAAGGATGTGTAAGGATCAGGAAGAAAAAGGTTCAGAAAGGCTGAGTGCAATCACCAATGGGTGGCAAAACCTGACCTAGATTGTCAGCTTACCTTTTTAGTCATAGAACTTACATTTTTAGCTAGTAAAACCTTCTTCTGACAGATTTTTGGGGGCTTGGGGATTTGCATTTATTTGGAACTATTCATCTGAATGCTTTGTGGGTTCCTTGGGACTTGCGCACACACACATACATACATATATATGATGTTCTCGACAGATTTGCTAGGTTATATCACGTACTCTGTTTCATGCTTTTCTTTTTTGTTTGTGTTGTTTTGCACTGTGTCACGTAGGATAAATTGGAGATGACAGTAAACAGCGTGCCTGACGTAGTATCTTGTACGTGATCTGAGGGCAATGTCGATTCACCCTTCAAGAATTTCCCTCAAGATCTGTACTTCAGCCTCAGATGTGGCAGGGGCAGGAGATGCTTGCTGTCAGAACTGAATCCCTTTGCACAACAAAAGTCTACAGATACACTTGCAGCAAACTCCATTAGAAACAAAAGCCTGTTTCCAGTGAAAGAAGGGTAAATTTCATCAGTTAGTGTAAAATGCAAAATACATTTCCAGTGAAAAAATGCGTCCTCCCATCTCATCCCTCCTGCAAAGGGAATCTCTCCTTGCAGGAGTGAGTGTTAATAGCCTGATTTACCGTTACCTTCCTTCCTATAATTACTGTGTCTGTAAAAGACATGTAGCTGTATCTATTCTGATGTATCAGAGTACACCTTTTTCCCCACTCTTTTTTGGGTGGTACAAATGCCTGAATGAGATGGAAAATTAGAAAATAGGTACAAGGAACAGCAAAAGGTTCAGACTTTTTGTGATCTTAGGAGGCCTTGCAATATGTCTTAATAATTACTGATGGACTGTGGGTCATTGCAGAACTGTAGGAGGGCTGTTGCATCTTTAACATGCAGGACATTAGGGAACCACAAGGCTCAAATATAAGTACTTCTATTACCATGATGTCTCAGAGCACTGTTGACAGTGAAATGAATATACATTGCTGTGAATTCACCTGCAGGCAGGTAAGATTCTCTGGTGTTCTGAAATATTAGACTACTCTACACTGCAGTCACCTATAAGCAACTGGCTCAGGTGCTGCTACCCACCTCGAGCATTCTAAAAGCCCTCTGAGAAGCTGTGGAGATACTGAGGGAGTTCATGCTGTCCTAAGGCAGGCACTTGAAAGCCAGCTGGGGTGAGCTTGCCCACGCAGAGAGAGGGGAGAAGACCAAGGTGGGCAGCATTGCAGCAGGCATTGCCCAGGCACCGCGGCATCCCCCAGGATGCCACCTGCTCCCCATCTGCTCCCAGTTTGCCCATGGCTGGCACCGCACCCTGCAGCAACCCTCGCTTCCATGACAGAAAGGGGCTGTTACGGCTGTGAGGGATCCAGAGGTGGGAGACAAGGCTTGGTGGCGCCCAGCACCTAGAGAAAGGTGTGTGCCTCTGGGCAGGGAGCTGCTGTCTCAGGGCTCCCTGCTCCAAGGGTTTTCCTCCCTCTTTGTGTACTGAGCACCCCATCACGTGCTGTTGGAGCACTTCAGTCATTGAATCGGGAGTCGTATTTTTAGTTCTGTTGTAAAAACCTCATTGTGGTAGTTTTTTTCAAGAGGCGCTCGCCTTACTAGGAACTGAGGCTAATTTCAATACAGTCTTATGTGTGCGATAGCATGAATGATTGAATATTAACTGAGACTGATGCATAGTAATTATGAGAGGTTGACAGATCACTTCTATCGAGGAGCAGGACTGTGTGCAATTAACTTGCTGAAGGAATTACATGGACAATTATCGTATATTTTGGGTAATGAAGAAATGCCAACTCACTAAATGGATGTCTTCTGAGTAAACAGTTATGTTCATTTCAAACCTCATTTATATAATGAATGATATGCAAACTGCATTTGGACTGTAATAGATATAGCTCAGGTCACCAGCTAATTTAAAATACATATAAATAATACAACTGCCTTGCAGATATCATTAGTGGAATGTACCAAATTTGGAGCTTCTGGTCTTGAAAATGGGAGCCTTAAGTTCAGAAACTGCTATACGCATTTGACAAACCACTGCACAGCTTCACCCAGCCTTCTGCAGGTCAAAAGAATAAGTTACTGTTCCCACCACATGAGATTTCCCACCTCCTTCCTCCACCTCCTTAACCCTAAACTGTCTTTTTCAGTCCTTGTCTGAAATACAGTAGGGTCCTAAGATAATTTCTTTCCCCAAGAAAGTTATTAACTCTTGAGAATAGGGGCCATTTCAATTTCAACTCCACCAGCTGTTTCAGAAGAACACTGCTTTTTCCAAATTGTGTCCTACTTCAAATAGTGATAAATCCTTTGAGGAACTTCTTCAGCCTGTAGAAGCATCTGCCTCCCAGACAGTCCATGATTGACCGATCCCAGTGCACAGCAGTTAGTCTCAGGTTGTCTCTTGGTGATTGCACATGCTTTGTCATCAATTTTTTTCTTAGCTTTTAATGGATTAATCGTTCTTAGCGAGTGAATGGCTAATAGGTTGAGGGCTGTGCTGTGTTGCTGCAACATGGAAGCGGATGCACTAGAATTTTCTGATGTTTTCCCCGCTGTTTCAGCTGAAATTTTTGGGCATGTTAAAACATTTTTGTACTGCCAAACAAACAGAACGCATCCGTGCGAAGCATTTACAGCGCAGCAATCTGGACTAAGATAGGAACATTTTAAATGGCAATGTAATTCCTTCTTTAATTACTACAGGAAAGGCTTAAATGTATCATTCAACTTGGTTTAAACTTCAGTGTGTTTTTTGAATTGTCAAAGGCAGAGAGTAGATATTTTTCCATTTAAATCAAAATTTGCAGACCTGAATTATTAGCAATCATCTTGAGCTCTCATCAACGTGTATGACCGTAGCATCTTATTTATCTCAATTAAAAAGCACCTCTCTGGCTCACAGTTCCTGTAAAGTGCCATGTGAACAAATCCTTCGCATGTCTTGGTTATTACTCTGTCTGTAGAACCTCTTAAAAGGGTAATTGCCACAGGAGTAGAGAGAGCACTTTGAAATTACTAAGGACTTTTCAGGAATAGGTAATTAAGCTAAGTAAAAATGTCTGTTAGTTAAGGACATAGGTAAATTTAAGAGATTATATATTGCTTTTTCTCCTGCTTTTTAATTAAAATCATGTCCCACAGAGGATCTATACCTTTTGGATCCATATCCATCCCCCGACAAATTTCCTTCTTTTCTTTACACCGTGCTACAGACCTTTGGCATAGTATGGAATGTTTGACATAGAATCTGCCACACATTGCTTTAGAGATTGTTTCCTTGTTAGATGAGTGCTCTACACTTTTGGCAAGAGATCTGTACTGTGGTTGTTTTGCAAGGAAATCATGCAATGGGAGGGTTGTGGTAAGCAGGGAACCTGTCTCTCTGCCTGAATC
Source organism: Chionis minor (assembly GCA_013398295.1). NCBI lineage: Eukaryota > Metazoa > Chordata > Aves > Charadriiformes > Chionidae > Chionis > Chionis minor. Next base: position 1,212,331 of record VZSF01006454.1, read on the forward strand.
TCTCTAAGTAGAATCAGCGTTGAGGTGGATTGTCCCCTGAAGACACAGGTATTGCTATTTTGGCTCAGTTCTCACAGAGGAATTTGCTTGAATGCTGCTCTGGCACTCTTGTTCAAACAGCGGTGTAGGTGATGTTAAATTAATAAGCTGCGTGAGTCATATACACATGATATTGTATTTATAGCATTCTTGTGAGGTCTCATTAACATGTATTAGAAAAGTGCTTTGAAATTCTCCAGTGAAAGGTATCATATCACAGAAATACAGAGCATTTTCCAATCTTGACATCAACTTTAATCATCTCTTCAGTTTAAATTGCCTAGGTCTGAATTATAGTTTGGGATCCTCTCCCTCAGGCTGGCAAGAATGTTACAAGACTGAAATGCTCCCAAACTTCTTGGAAAACTGAATGAAGATCTAAGAAGTCTGTGTCTTGGGCCCTTCCCGCGTTATATTTGTACCACAAACCATGCAGATTTTCTCAAGTCTTCCCCGTTCAGCTGCAATATCAACAGTAGATCCACATAATCAACCAAGAAATATTCTTTCATTAGTATTCATTAACATAATAGCTGGGAATTTAGGCTCAAACAGTCAACCAAAACATACTCCTTTGCTGCTGAATTTGGAGTGGGAGGAAGCGCGGTGGGGGAGAGAACATGAATACAAATTGCCTTTTCTCCTCCACTCTCATTTGTTCTCAGTACTGGGTGGTCTTGCTGCCTTCTGAAAGGGAGGGAGACAGAAGCCAGGAGTTAAGGCAGCAAATTGGGATTAGTCACTGTAGCGATCATGCATAGAGGAATATATGATTATTTCAGGATGACTTTTCTTGGTCTCTTGTCAAAAAGCACAGTTTCTGTTCACAGAGTAAGGCGCGACTTAGCAGAAGGATTTTCTGTGTCACCATTGCTGACATTAGAAAATTGTTTCACAACTGAAAGGTTTTAAAAATATACATATATATATATATTTGTGGGGTTGTCGTGTTACTTCAGGTCAAGCTCTTGAGTGTGAAGCATGACATGGTTTTGCACAGAAGAGAGAAGATACAAACCGCTTATCCTCTTGGGGAGCAAAGCAATGAAAATTAGAATAGGTTAATTATTCCAGAGCTGTGCTCGATGCCTGCAGTGCAGACTGAAGGAGCAGTGAGAGCTCCTGGTAGGAGTAGAGGCCTTTTGGGCTGATTGCTGTTAGCACTGGATGAGGTTCCCAACTTGGTCTTCAAAAGAGCAGCATAAATCCACGTCAGGAAAATGGATATGGAAGAAAGAGAGGGAGACTGCAGAATGCAACACAGAGATAAATCAGTCAGAGATACAAACCACTTTTATGTTTCTAATCTACTGTGTTTTTTTTAATTTAAAACTTATTTTAAAGATGAGGAACGTGGTAGCAAACCACGTGCAAGTTTTATATGAAATTTGTTTCGTATCTATATATTTTCTAAATATATACATGAAGTAAAATTGACATTTATTGAAGCTGTTGACATTTATTACAAACCTCTGTAAAAAGGAGGAATTCTTGCTTGTTTATGTCAAGACAGTGTCATGTACAAGGGAGCAGTAAGGAAAGAAGCAGAAATAGGTACTTGCGTCTCCTGTTACTGGCAGAACAGAAAGCAGGTGTTTCCATCAGTGTGGAAAGTCTTGCATTAAATAATGGTTGCAAAAGCCTTTGGAGAAAAGGACAAAAGATAGGTCTGTGCTGAGTAACCAGCAAAGGAATTCAATAAGTAAAATGGCATCATCAAAACACACAGGAAACATATTTTAAATATTAAGTGTTCAGTTGACCTCTCAATTATCTAGGATAGCAGGAGCTGAGATAAACCAAAGTCAGGGGTAATAAAACATTTATAAACAAGGCTCTAAGAATATGAGCAATACATTCCCCTTGAAAACTTACAAATTTCTGTAGTGAGTAGGTGTAGTCTTCAATTGGAGCCAGCAGAGAAGGGAAGTGCCTGAATGACTTGTGCTGTGCATCTCTCCTTGTGTGGCAGCCCAGGGCAGCCAGCTGAACTGGGGAGAAGACGACTGAGGTAATGAGAGCTTCAACATCTGCCCATACCCAGAGCTGACTGTGCTGTGTGGATGGAGCTCCCAAATCTGATCACGCAACATGCAAGAGCAGTTCTGACTAGCGGTGGCTCTAGGGGGTTATTATTCGGACCAAATAATGCTGTGTCAGGCCCGTTATGTTTCTCCAGTTTCTAACATGACACACAGTCACTAAAATAGTCCTTGCTCTTATGAACCTTGTGCTGGTCCCACAGCAGAACAAGCCCTCCTTCTGTTAATTGAGACACAGAGAAATGTCTTTAACTTCTCAGATTACTGAATTGAATTTTTTTTTCCTCCTCCTCCAACCTCCTTGCTTCCTCCTTCTGCCAGAGATCACTGTAGCAGGAAAGAAGTCAAACAGCACACTTATTGCAGATAATTACTTCCTGGATGGTATCATTTTTCTTTTGGATATGCTGCCTGACAGTTAAAATCGCAAAGAAGAAAAAGAAAAAAAGATCTGAAAGGTATTTAATTAAATACCTCTTAAAAAAATTCTGTCATACCAGGGCAAGACCCTTATCATATTTTGTGTATGTAGAATCAATTAATTATCACAGTTGTAACTTGTCCTGCCATTTGAGGAGTTTTGTTTAAATTATAATCGTTATTCTATCTTAGCTCTTAGTCTTTCTCCCTAGATCCTCATTCTGAGGTGCTTTTGCAAAAGCATGCTGGAATTTCTTGGAACAGCTAACATGAAATACTTGTAATGAAACAAAACAAACCCCACCGTGTAATATGCGGATATCAAATATATTCTTAATAACTTTTTCAAAACATAAGTTTGAAAAAAATAACGGGCAAGTTTTTCAGCTTCAGGTAAAACACTTGAGTTCTCTTAACAAATATAAATCAACAGCGAGTTAGCCTAGTACTGCAGGAATCATGCTTTGGCCCATGGTATGGAAGTCATAAAGGCCAGATTTTTCGGTCTGTGAAGGTACAAACCAGTGCCAGTGGGATTTTCAAAAGCAAAAAATTATATACCACATCTGTAAATACCTTTAAAAATTTCAGAGTCCTTTTCACCTCCTGCAAAAACCCCCTGCCAGTACTTTGCCTAGCTATAAGGCCAAGTCAGAGTAACGTTGGAGTTAGCCCCAGCGAGGGGTGGCGCACTGCTGAGACCATGTGTTGGGATCGCCGCTTCCCTGGGGTGAAATAAGGAAGGATGCTCTTGACATTAATCTGACAGACTGGGACCCAAGGGGAACAGACTGGATTCACGTTTGAATGGAAAAGGTGGCTTTGTTTCCATCCTCACTTCTAAAGCTATCAAACTGTGCTGTAGGAGGTGATGATGAGAATTGTATGCATTTGATTTCAAGCTACGTTCACGCCAGATTGGATGACTGGGTTTTTTCTGACCTGTGTCTGAATGATAGCTACTGGCTTTTCTAGGACAGCTTAATAAAGCAGCATGGTCTTTACTTTCCAACTTCTGTCTTACCATGTGTAGATGCAGACTGCTTTTTGCTGGCAGAGACATGTTTTTGTGTTGTTCGGAATTATTTGTAATGTGATTGTAGCAGGAGATTTCAACCGAGAATGAGGCCTTGTTGTAGGAAATATAATTTTTCCTGTCATTATTATTTAACTTCATATGGTGGAAGGAGTTGCTCTGTTAGCACGTAAAACTTACCGATAACACCATGGCTCATGGGCTGAACAGGCTCCAACACGCTCTTCTGCACCAGGCGCAGTACTGGACCTAGTTTTATTTCTCAGAGAAAACTTTGTTTATTAAGTGAAATCAATATGATCTTGACTCTTTCTTTAGACCTCAAAATCTTCAGTTTCTCCACAAACTTCTTGTCATGTTGGGGGACTAGCAATGGGGAGAGAGTCAGGGTTAATTTTGAGCAGCTCAGATGTGTCAGTATGAGGCACAGAGCCTCATCTTACAGGATGAAATTGTTACGTGCTCATAAAGATAATTCTGAATTGCAAAGCTGTCCAGGACTATAAAGATGTAGCTCTTTCATTTTATTTTTGCTTCTGTGTGCCTTGCTAACAATTGGTGTGGTGTGATTTTTTGATTTCACACTTGCTAATTGCTATATGTTTCAGGAGCATGTGTCAGTTTTGTTTCACAGCAAGAGCCCTAATCGTGAATGACTCCTTGCTGCTGCTGTGCACTTTCAAATCTATTCTAGGTTAGTTGGAAAAATCACACATTATGACAGTATGAAGCACCCGGAAAGAAGCCTGGTTTTCTGACAGAGGTGAAGACGAGTTACACCAAGGCAGTGTATATTGAGAGAATAATAGATCTCCCAAATCTGTATTCATCTGCACATGTTACTTTGTACATAATGGGACTTTCATCTGGCTCAAGGAATACAGGGCAAATTATTTCACAAGGATGATATGTCCTTGTACTGTTTCTCCAGTGAATTGAACACAAATAGGTCTTCCATTACCATCACTCATGCATGCCTTTTTTCTCCCCTCTTTCAAGTAAAAGACAAAGAGGAAGCAAAACCTGCAACATTTCTCCAGCTTCTGTTTTTACTGTGGCCAATAACCAAGACATTCCTGCTCTTTGGAGCATGGTCTCTAGTGTTTAGGTCTAGTCTTTCCTGTTTATGCAGACTTTCTGCACTTGTGTGCATCCTTGTAAGGACATTGATGTTTTTCTTTTGCTTTCTTTTTGGTATGCAAAGTGTGAGAACTGAATGAAGAGCTTATAGGGCTAATAAGATGAGAAAGACGAATACCTTCAAATGGATTACAGTTTATTCATAAACATGCAAATACTTAATGCAAGTATGAATGTTCACTCTTTCACACACATACTTAAGGGATGTACTTGCAACAGCAGGGATAAGCAGAGCATGACCAATTTGGTTGCCATAGATAAATACATCTTTGCTTACAGGCTGAGCTGTGGTAACTGATTGTGTTTATGATCCAAATCTTTGGGGTAATTTAAGCTAATGATGGTGCTTGAAGGGAACTCAGAGTACGCACCCAGTCTGTTACTGCGGGTGTTTCATTAAGCTGTCTCTGGAGAAGCTGTTGCTTGCAAATGAGTTTTGGTGCTGTGAGATGTAGGGAGCTCACAGTGCTGTTGGGTTATGAGTTTCTCCTCTGAAGAAAACATGATGACAATACTGAGCCATAACTTTCTTCGGTGGGCTGTCAGCGCTCTTGGTATCGCTTGAGAAATCATCACAAGAACATGCCTGGAGTTGCAATATTTAATATAGCCTATTGCCATTTAGCCACAAAAAAAATCCCCAACCAAACATCAAACCTTCTCCCTTCTCTGCTGCTTTGAATTTCTAAAGGCTGATGGGAAACAGCTTGGTCAGGAGCATACTTCTGTCCGTAGACTCGTCTGGCGCCTGAGTTTGATGGCAAAAATTACATTTGGGATAAACTTGAGCTGAGAAACAAAAATGTAGTCTGATGTTGATAGCAAAAGGGGTTAATTGCTGTATGGGCACACTGCAGTGAAAGTGGAGGAAAAACTGAAAGGTATCAGTAAGGACCTGGTGGAGAATAAGTCAAGAATGTATTTAAAATTTTAAAAAGCTATAAATAACTAACAGAAACCACTCTTTTGGCTTGGTTACCAAGCCACTCCCATTGCCATGGGGGCTCAGGGCTGCCAGCGTGCATGTTCTTGTATCTGCCTGATGGGTAGCTTGTATATGTATGCGTACGTAAAGGACCATGCTGTGCAAATGGAGAGATTTAAAGGTGCACACTTGACTTCTAAAAAAATATCTTGGTGCCCAGCTTGGTTTTTTTTAAAGATCTTGTAGGTACTTATCTGCATTGTGAGACACCTATATACATTTACAAAACTGATCTCAGTGACTTTTCATGGTTGTATATGTGGAAAAAGAAGAACCTGAATTTTGGTAATCTGAAGTACAGAGGTGCTAACAGGAGGATTGTGAAAAATGTTTTGGTTCAGTCCAAGAGTTGGGCAAGAGCTCAGACAATGTATTTATTGCTTGAATTTTGAGTACAGGAATTGATGAGGTAAGAGAGATTTGTATATTTGCATTGCAGTTATTGAGAAATGACCGTACTGAGATTGGGAAATGGCAGCTAGCCAACTAGATTAATATTTTTTTTTGCCTGGATTAGTGTAGTGCAAGGTGACCAATGCTTATGTACAGAAGAACTGCTTGCTGTGAATTAAAGAAAAGGCAAAAAAATCCATGTCATCATCTCCATCCTTTCCTTTCACTGGCAACAAAAATACTTCATAAAATGTGAGAAGAAAACAATGATAAAAATCAATAAATAGTGAACTCATATCTAGGAGTTAACTAGGAAGGAAAATTGTTATCACTTTTAAACAGTGCATATTTTTATGTGTCACAATGATAATATTATATATTGCATTGTCTAGTGACCTGAAAGCTTTTTGTATTACCAATGAGTTAATGCCTATGAAATAAAGCTCGGTAAATATTTACTGGGCGGTAAGTCTGGGAAAGGTCATGTTGACTCATTTAAGGTCATGCTGTTTATAAATTCATCCTTTTCAGAAGAGACAATGGAGGATTAGCATCCTGTGTTAAAATGGGGAAACGGTGTTTAAAAATTATGTATTTTTGTTTTATAGTCAACGATTTCCACACACCCTTTTCTCAGCTGACTTTCATCTCTCAGTGTATTAAGCCTTCTCTTGCCTGGCTAGCCATTGTCATGCCCGGGGAAAAGCTCTGTCAGGTATTAAAAGAGGAAAATATAAAAGAAAGCTAATGGCTAAAGTTTAGTTCTGTAAATTCTGCATTCAAATGGTTTGTAACTGCCAAACCAGCTAGAAATTTGATCTGTATGCTCTCCATACTATTACTGCTGAGCCACCTCAGCCTGAGATACTAGGCTGATGAATGTATTTATAAAGGTTTGTCTGCATCCCTGTTGGCCACTGAATAACTGCCAAGTGTGAAAACCACACAAGAGCAGCAACGAATAATAATTTGTATGAAGAGAATACCAAACCTGCAGAACAGGGTTCTCAGCATCACCTAATGAAGCAAGACTTTTATTATCCTTTGAATGACTTTTTAGCAACCTCACATCATAAAAGACACAAAACAAATTAGAAGGAAGTTTCAGGGGTTTATTACTCTCTGGCAACTCAGGAAGAGAGACCTTGATCTCCTGATTGATTCTTCTACACAGGGCCAGGCTTTGTCACATAGGCAGAGGATTTATGAACATGCTTATATCTTTTGCTGAGTAGGACCTTTTCTATGCTTAAAGTTATATGCCTTGCTCACTCATGGCCATTGTGCATTTCTATACTGCTGAAAAAGAGACTAGCTGAACAAAATTTAAATCTTATAGTATCAATTTAGACAAAGATTAATAGCCATAATACATGAAAATGTCAATACAAATCTGAGCTGCAGCTACCATCATACCATACACAGCTAATATTTCTGGTCTCATCTGGTCCCTTGATGTTTAAAAAGAAGGTGCACAGAGAGAAAAATATCTGCAGGAGGCAGTTTGTTTAATCTTAAGTGGATAAATCAGACTCTTTAGATCTGCCTCTCCCTACCACGTACAGAAGGAGTCTAGACTATGAGATCTGATTGTATGCCCAATCTTTAGTTTCATAAAACGAAGTGAGACGAGTCCCACACCAAGTACAGAAGTCTCAGTGTAAAAGTTCTGACCAACATGTCATTAAGGTCTCCTCGCTTTAAAGGTATTCAGTGTTTTAGTTATACACACAGAAGTATGCAGAATATTTAACCAAGTTCTTGTGATAGCACACAAGTGAATCACAATGAAGGATAAATGTGGTGGCTGTCTATTAGAGTAGAAGTAGAAGGAATTATTATTTTCTGCTTTGCGAGTTGAAGCCATTAAGCTACTAGGAGAGGACATTGTAGCAGAATTATATCTTTCATGGAAGCCATATAAGACTCAGTAACCTGGATTGTCATCCCTCCAATAGGTAAAAGCAGTCATTCTCCCCTGGCCAGTCTCTTCGTCTGGGCAGGTCGGGTGGCACGTGTTACATCTGAAAGGACTTCACCCCACCTTCACCCCACAGCTGGGGATCCCGACTCTTCTTCCTAAGCTCTTTGTATTTGCTCCTGTCATTCACTTCCTTCAAGTCAACCTGTGGCAGCTGTACTAAAAACTAACCTCTCGATACACTATGACCAAATAAATCCTGCAGAAGGTGGCAGTAACAAACTATGAATTTTTGCAGCATTGGAGACTTCGATAGCATTCATGACTACCAAGCAGCACCTTGCCAGTTGTAGTGTGATGGAGATCTCTTCTGTGGGTAGGAATTTATCAAATCAGTACAAATGGCTGAGCTGAGCCTAAAGCCACACTAGAAATGAATTCAAAATCAGGCTGTAGCAACAACTGAAATGTTCTGTGTGGATTTGCAATTGACCTTGTGCCGTATAGAGAATTACAGAGGTCATGTCTTGCTAGTAATCAGGGAAGTGGCACTGGCTGGTTGCTTCTCTTTGAGCACAGATTGGAGAAAAGCAAAAAAAAAAAAAAACCAACAACAAACAAAACACCCCACCAAGCAAAACAACCAACTCCCAAAAAAATGCACAGAAAATACTTTAGCAAGAAAAAAGCCATTCAACTACAGGAGCTATGCATAAATACCATGAGAAAATTTCAGCAGGTTATCTAGTCAGCTCTTGCCAATTTAGAGAACACATGGACACAACAGGGTAATCAAAGGGCAGAATATCAGGTTCCACTTGGATCTGAAAACAAAATAAATCTACACTTGAACCTGAGTAAGCAATTTTTCGGGGGACAGCCATAGCAACATTATGGTTATAGATTGGGGCAGAAAGGTAGTAAGTATTTTGGAGCACAGAATAGGAAGACTGGTGATCTGGATTTATGCTTTTTTTTTTTTTCCTAACCATGCCTGTGACCTTTGAGTAAAGGGTGGTGAGTGTTTGGGGCCTTTTTTGGCGGGGGGGGGGGGGGGCGCATTGAGGAACACAGGATG
>VZSF01006454.1:1221527-1284477 GCA_013398295.1 Chionis minor
TTTTTGGGGGGGGGGGGGGGGAGGCGCATTGAGGAACACAGGATGATAGAGAAATGAGTGGCAATAAGGCAGACTACTTGTTTAAGGTGAACTCTGGACCGGACTGAAGTCAGCAGCTTAGATGGGGACAAAGTGTAGCCCACATCTGCTTCTGAATTCTTCATGTCAGGAAAACTGATTTGAAACAGAAATATTTTTTTCTGTTAATGGCTCCTTATTTCAAATTTACAAACCTCTCTAGTGGTCTAAGAACGTATATGAAAAAAAAATAGATTTTTTGAAAATACTTAAGAGAACTTTGGTGCCTAATTCCCTTTAAAATCACTTGGAGTTACGGAACAAGGAGTTAGGCTCCTGGAATAACCCACATCTGTAAATTTATTCATTGGCGTCTAGTCTGTTCTCTTGTTATAGATTAAGAGGGGGGGAATATGAAATCTTGTTCTCTTCCACCATTTTCCACTAAGTTGCTTTATGATGTCAAATGAATTGGATAACTACTTTGGTCTCCAGTTTCTCAGATAAATCAAAACTCTGACTTCCAGCTGTGCTCTTTGTAGTTAATGAAAATAGCAAAGTGTTGCATTCTGTCTTCAAAAACTAGTTCATCTGTGCAAATATGAAGGGTATATATACACCCTAGCAATTCAAAATGAAGACATTTTCACTTTTGTAGTACCCAAAAGGTGCTGTCTCTGCCCCTCCAGCATACCGTCTGCCAGAGTGTGTAAGACGAAGTTCAGCTGACACTGGTCCAGTCCAGCTCCTCTCAGCTGCACAGCAGTGATGGAGTTATGGTCACAGTTTTCTCATGGTGTGACATCAGTTTTCACGCTCTGTTGAACATCAGAAATTTTCTGTGTGACTTTCTAATGTCACCTTTCAGCATCAGAAGCTTATGTTACACTTCCGTCATTTGTGCAGGTGAATCCACAATTTTCGAGCTGAAGCACTAAACATCATGAATTTGTCCATCATCTAGAAAAGTCACCTCCTCCAGTATTCCTTCTCATCTCCCATAGGGTACTTTGAAATGTAAAACACCTCAAAGATCATTTGACACCATGGAAAGAGATTTCTTTCTAATAATCCAAGTTCTTCAACATCCACATTAATTTCTTACTCTGCCTTCTCCTTCAGCATTTTCCTGGCCTGATCTGTTCCTCCTTCTTTCCTCTGTGATGGAGAGGAACTCCCAAGCTCATTAGTTGGATGTGTTTTGACCTGTAGTCACTGTGCTGTGAAAGCAGTTACTCTCAATTGATGGAGAGTATGTACATTCTTAGGATAATGTATACATGGATCATACTGTTCAGTTAACTCCTGTTACTCGAAAGTAATCTTTCTTTTCCTTTCCCCCTAACATCTATTTGGAATATAACAGAGGAGCCACCTAACACGACCTCGTCTTCTCACCTGGCCTAAGTAACAACTCTGATCATTTTACATTTGTTCAGGTAGAAAATTGCTTTAACTATTCTCCCAAAGGCAAAGTATTGACTGGAGAAGATCACTACAAGGGACAGTTTGACAGAGTTAAGGGAATTGATGAGGCAAAGTAATATGTTTCCTGTGCCCTTTTTTGCTTTCTGTTATTCACACACAGGCTCAAGAGGGAAGATGCATTTTAATTAAAGCACATGGTTCATCTGGCATATGTTTATGTTTGGGTACATCCACAAGGGATGGCTAAATCTTAATTGCAGAGGCTCCAGAAAGGTCTGAGTGGATAGGTGAAAGCATTCATGGTTAGGGAAGGGGATCAAATTCATTTTCTTTCAGGAGACTTACCCTTTTTGACATAATTTTAGTACTAGAGAGAAACTAAAAATCTAGCATGGAGAGAAACCAAACTATATCTGCCCAAGAGTGAATTCCTGTTGTATTTAGGGAAGACTGCATGTATACATGCAGTCAGAATCAATAATTCTGAAGTTCTAACCTAGTTTTAAACTTTGTCAATATCAAGGTCTCTGGATCACTGTGCTTGGGTTTTGCCCTCTTCAGTTTGCACTAGAAAGATGGGATAGAAATATATATTTAGCAATAATTTATTAAATATTGGATATTCCAACAAGTTGATACATGAAAGATATTAGCTCTACTGAGTTCAAACACTTCTTTTTCACATATTTAACATTCTGGCATTTACCTAATGCTATTGTATAGCAGTTGATAGTGTCAAGAAATATTTCCTTCCAGATTATTAACTTTAGAATGGTAGCAAAACATGATGGACTGTACCTACTATATTGACATTTGCTTAAAAAAACACTCCCATATTCTGCATTCACGTGCAGAGAAGGGAAAAAATACCTGTCCCTTTAAAACTGCCTCCCACAGCGAAGAAATGTTAAAGCTCATTTATAAAATATTACTAGCAGATTGTTATTACTGGCTTTTTAAGACTGAGAATAGCAACAGCGCTGAGAACACTATTCATAGAACAGAATGCCAGAAATGGTGTGTTAACCTGAATCAAACATCATAAATTATTGAGAATGGCTGCTTTTGCTATCTTTTCACTTCTTAAAATATTCCTTTTTGCATGGAAAATCTAGAAGGTAAGGGTTTCTATTTTTCTCATGGAGTATTTCTTCCAAAGAGTATTAAGGGAAGTTCTCTTCAAAACCTATTGAGAAGTGTAGACAAAAACAAAAGCCCCAGGAATAAACATCCTTATTTCCAAGAAGTCTCTATGTTTTTGTGACAAGTCTTTACATTTTTGTTACAAATCTGTAACTTTTTTTTCATCTTCATTGTACTCAGTCATACTCAAGACCATTTCAAACAGTCCTTGCCTCTTGCAGTCAACACTTGCCAGGTCTACGCCTGCTCCAGAATTCCCTGGAACATGTGGAAAGCTCAGGATGTACTTTCTTCCCTAAATTCTATAGGGATGAGTTTGCCTTTTTGTTAAAACTATAGGATCTAGTAATGACGGATAACTACTCCAAAGGAGCCTTGATGTGGGGCATTTTCCACCCAGTCCTTATCTGCAGTCAAAGAGAGTATTTCTCAGGTTGTGACTATGGGAACTGCTTTTTCCGTGACTGCTTCCATCTTTTTGTGAAACCATATCTGTTTCAGTCATATGAAATGTTTTTTATTGAGAGCCTTTGAAACAAAAGTGAAAAATCTGGATATGGAACACAGACAGTGTATGGTTTGATGTTGCAACCTTTAGCAGAAAGTACTCTGTGAAGGATATGAGTAGGGAGCTGTGAAAATAAAAAAGGTATGGTATTGGACTGAGCCAGGTAGATGCTGCAGTAATGATGGAAACAAGGTGGGAACCTGAAGGGTCACCTAAAGTAAAGATTTAAGTATTAATTCATACTTAAAAACAGCTAAATTGTTTGAAACCACAGTATGTTGCCTATTCTGGATGGTGACTTCACATTGCAACAGAAGGGAGTTTCAGGGAGTTTCCCTCTTTTTTTCTAGCTAAAAAGGACTGGAAGGTGGCTGAGATCATCCCAAAACTGTGAAGTTTTCTGTGAAGAAAGAGACACTTTTACAAAAGAGAATAAATGATGAAAACAGTTTAAATAGGCCAGATTTTTACTTTATTACCTGCACAGTGACTCAAAAAACCCAATACATTTTGAAGAAGTGCACAGTAGATTCATTGGATGTAAGATTCTAGTTTCTGAATAAAACAAATGTTTGCCATTTTTGTTGTAATTGTTCTTCAGTATCATTTGTCACCATCAGAGGAAAAACTTACCTTAGGAAGCTGGTGCAGAAATACTGTGATGTGATTTTCATCACATGTGTTTTGCAATATTATTTATTTTATTAAATTTCTTATGTGCTACTTGTGGAGGTACCACTGCAAGACTATAAGAGAGACCAAGATCCTGAAGTCTGGATCCCACTCCTATCTTTGTTATAAGCCTTGGACTCACTGCACTCAGTGACAGAGGACTGCAGAAATTTTGCCCAGCCGGGAGCACAGACCCTTTGGCTGTTCAGTGCACTTTCAAAAGTAATTCGGATCTTGGATGAATCCAAAGATACTCTGTCTGAAAAGGTCATCTTGGCTCTCAGTCATTCCATTAAGTACCTAAAATTAAGTAGGATGAATCTTGGCAAGAATGAATCATTGTGTGATTTAGAATGAAATTAGCATTATTGGTCACTGGAACAAAATATATCTGAGTATAGCAGAATCAGTCACGAAAATAGCCAGTATTTTATTCAGGGTATCTGAATGTAGTGTTCGGTATTGTCTTGTAATACTTGCATTGCTGTTATTTTTGACCACCATTATACGGTAGATGATCATAACGGTACTTTTGGCCTAAGAAGTACATCCTCATAGCTTCAAAATTTACTCCTGCTTTGGGATTTCAGTTGCCCGCTTTGAAAAAACTCTGTTATATCCAGGAGCAACTTTGTAAGAGCTGGCAGAATTTATATTTGTTCAGGGTCTTGATTCCACTTGTCTAGCATTAAATAACGTGATGCAGTTACCAGTACTTTAATTTTGCAGAGCATCCCCAGCTCCTCCTAAAGTCAGCAGAACATGTAACTACTTGCACTTTTGATAATTGGGTCCTGGCCCAATGTGTTTCCACATGAGACGTTCAAAAGCTAAAGTACATAAAATTAGTAGCTGTTTCACAACTTTGATCTCTTCCTCATGTGTAAAACATGCTGTTATATGGGAATAAACTGAGGATATGGATTTCTGAAAAGAGAACTCTGAGCTCTGCTGCATGCTATTTATTTTCTTATTACTCTTTGAATATTGTTTGCTTGACGTGTTGTATATCTCCTTGCCTCCCCCTCCTTTTTATTTTAATTGGGACCTGGTTATTGGCTGGAAATTCCACTAGCATGACTCATCCCTGCACTGGAAATGACTATGAACAGGCATCACATTGTGGGATTTACTTCCCCCCCTCTTATTTTTTTTCCCTAAGTGCTTTAGCGTGGCACGAGCTTGTAATAATAAACTAGGAAGGAAGTTGGAGCTAATAATTTCATTCTGAATGCACAAGCCCTGCCAAATTTCCCCACAGGCTTGAAACAGCCGCTCAAGCTGTGACACCAGCAAATTAAATCCTGGAGGTAGCTGACCAGAAGTAATGAAATGTGTATTTACCATACTGATGCTGTCAGTCCTAAGACACACTGGCTTTACAATCTAGTTAAGTGGGGCATGTTTGTCACTTCCAGTGGTGTTTAGAAAAATTTCTCAGGTTTGTCCCTAGCCGCCTTCCCAAAATCACAAGACCGGTGCTGGCTGGTAACCCTCACCTCATACAATACGAACTGGGTGCTCGGAGTGGTCTGTTCTTTTAAAACACTGCCAAAATGAAATCCATATCCCAAAAGAGATAAGTGATCTCGTCTTATGACACGTTAATTGCCAAGTGTTTTTATTCATCCCTTATCTGCCACTTCATTCTATAAACCAAACCTTAGAACTTAAATGAAAGGATAATACTTATTTCAGGAGCCAACAGATCATAAACAACAGATGCCTCCCACAAACCATGTGTCCTGTGTATGCAGTAGTTTAAAAGCCTCAGTATGTACAGGTGTGTGGAAGAGGGACACATAATCACTGAAAAGAATAGGTACCACTCGAGGGAGGGATGCTTTATGCAGGTGGGTGCAGGCGTGGGATGGATGAGCCACACAGCTACTAAAGAGATGTCACTCAAAAAATGCCTGTGCATCATGGAAGCAGTGGTTCAAAAGCATCTGGACACAGGCCCATGATGGAGGGAGGATATAATTTCATGATCCCCACATGCTTAGGAGAAAAAAGACTCAGAAAAGGTTATTTTCCCCAGTTAGGTATTGTTGGAGGTAACAATAGCATATGCCAGAGAGGTTTCTATGTATTTAGCTAGGAGAGGAATGTTATGCTAATTGTGTGAGAACTGTTGAAGGTGGTTAGTGGATCATTTGCTGAATGGTTCTTGCTGTGAATTCAAGAAAACATGGCAAGGGGAAAAATGAAAGTATGGTGTTTAACATGGTTAATACAATACCTATGGAAGAATCAAAGAATAAAATCACACCCCATTTGAGCAGTCTCTGAAAGCATCTAATTATATCCTGGGAACGTCTATAACTCTGCAATTATATGCTTAATTTCCAGCTGTACTTGATTAACATCACAAATGATTTATAATCCCACCAAACACAAGGAACTCGCTTTGAACTGTTTGTTGGCACGTATAAATTCGTTGGGCTCTTTTGTCTGTCTCTTCATAGCAAGGTAGGCACGTTGAGTTAGTACCACGTGATTCAGCGGTAAAGCCAAGGGAAGGCCAGAGTTATTTTAGAGGTAACACCATTTTTTTTCCTCTAGTGAATCATTCAAACACTAGTCTATGGAAGGTCAAAACCCACTGGCTTCTATGGCATTGTACATGCACTTCAAGCTTAATATGGAGAAATCAGGTCTGTCTTTCCTTGGTTGGACTTGGAAGACAACTGTGCTTTCTATGATACAATAGCACCCATGCTTCTGGAAAGCCAGTCTGTGGATGCCTTCCTTCTGCTGTCTTCCAACGTCAGGAGAGCTTGAAGTAGGAATTGTTCCACATTTTCTTAGTGTGGGGAGAATGGGGAGGAAGAAGGATAAGAGAACCTCTACTTGTTTTTGACCAGATCTAAACATATCCCCAGTTAAAGGTTTGAATCTGTGTGGATCCAAATACTGTATGAGGATTTAAGGCATAATACAAACAACTTGAAATGTGGTATTTTGATCTGATCAAGGCTAAGCCTGTTGAATTGAGCTGAGGCTAAGGAAAACACATGGAAGCTTTTGCATAATTGTAGTCTGGTATTGTAAACCTTTTGGAGCAATTGCTCTACCATCTGTGAAAAATTGCCCAGAATTCCACACCAAAGTATTCATTGATTGATAACATTGGCTTATATCATTTTCGCAACTTAAAAGTAATTTTTTCAAAGGCTAATCAAAGCAAACCTTAAATTAGCAGCTGAAGTTGCATTGCCTCCGTTTTTAATCTCAGGCTTGAAGCTGGGTAGACCAGTTATCCTATTTGGGCTGTACTTACTATACACTTGTTACCTTGTTCTCGTATTGGGTCAGATGAGTGGGTTTTCGTAAGTCCTTTCTTCTCAAGCCTATAGTTTTGCCTATAGGGTGATATAACCTTAGGTACAGTGTGACATCTCAAAGCCCAATGATAAAAGCATAAATATACGTAAAGGCAAACCACTGATATTTAAAATCTTACAATTCTTTTTTCTTGGGGGTTTTTTTGGTGTTTTTGAATGCCAGGAGTTGGCAACAATGTATGTGTGAATTCCAAATAGGGAGCCTGGCTCCTGTAGCATAGATCCAAAAAAGGTTACTCTCATGTAAGAATCCCCGCTAACAAAACTACAAGAAGACAGGAGGTAGCCAAGCCTCTGTAATTACTCTCTGAAGGAGATGTCTAGCTCTTTGGTTCAGGAAGAACTCAACTGAATGAGTAAGTAGCAAACTAGCCATGGTTGCCCACCTTGCCCTCCAAATAGAGCTCTCAGCCTGTGAAATATGAAGGAGAAAAAGATACCATGGAGTTGGGAATTGAAAATAACAGAAATTATAGTTTTCACTGAGGGTGAAAAAATTCAAGGGAGCAGCATGGCTTAATAAGCAAAAAGGCAACTCTTGATTAAAGCTTGAACTTTCCTTTCTCATTAATTACCATGAATCTGTTTTGAAATTCCTGTAGAGAACAAGTGCTTCTTGCTGACAGCTGGTTTGCAATTAATAAAGAGGAAAGTGTTTTCAGCTGGCAATGACTTAACACACTCATGATATATGAAAACAAGGTTAAATTGCTCCTTCCTCTCTACTACTACTAAAAGAAATATTGAAAATTAAATGGTGTAGCTTAGGAAATGAAAAGTGCCACCAAAGCCATGGGCATAGTGCTGAGACCTGCTTATCGCCTGGTACTTGCTGGAAGGGGCATATTTGGCAAAAGTTAGTCAGTGACAAAAATTATTCTCAGTTGCAGGCTTTCAGAATATATAGTATTGAAGAATATGTGATCCTCTTTCTGCAAGATAAAAGAGTTTGATTTAATCATCTCTTTTTTGAGGGATTTGAATGACTTACACTTTGTGGCTTTATTGGAAATCCTCTTGCCCCTGATACCCTTTTTAATCTCATCCTTCTTCTGCTGTACTCCGCCTTCTGTCAGGAAAGAAAGGCGGAGGCTTTGTTCCTCAGGATGGAAGGGATGGAGTAGCCACAGCATCAGAAAGCACACAGCAGGAACCAGCCTCTGCTGCAGAGAGGCTGGCCTGATAATCAGATGCCTGTGGACTTTGACTGACTGTGAATTGCATTCTGAAAAAATTGCTAGGGTTTGATATTAACTGTCTTGCAGAATATGAAATATAACTTTATCACAAATATGACATAATTATCCTATGAACACCAGGGGAAATGGGTAAAAGTGAAATAATGGATTTTACTTCAGCAAAGTCTTTATTCTTGTCTTGTAGAATGCAGAACCTTTCCAGGTTACTGTCCGAGAAGACAATTGTATCATTGTCTCCCTGGAAGCATCTGATGTGGTGAGCTCATCCTCTGTATATGTTGTGAAGATAGCTGGAGAATCCAAGAACTACTTTTTCCAGTTCGAAGAATTCAATAGCACTTTACCTGCCCCTGTGGTTTTTAATGCCAAATACCATGGCCTATATTACATAGTAACTCTGTTGGTAGTGAACTCAAATATGGTTTCCAAGTCAGCAAGATCAATCACTGTGTTAACCAGTAAGTAACACCTTATTCTTTTTTTTCCCTTCTGTTTCTTCTCTTTGTGTGTGGGTCGGGTTTTTTTTCCCCAGAATTTGTTCTTGTGTAGAAGGTTGGGTGGGGTTTTTTGTTTTCAGTAGGTCCTCCTTGTGAGTGAAAATTCACAAGGTCTGGACAAGAAGAAAGGGACAGCTGTACATTTCCCCTGGGTGACCTTTCCTGAACACTGCCTGATGAGGTTTAACATACTGAAGTAAGTGATGGATGAACCTTCTTTCTAGATGTTCATCCTAAACTCTTTGAACCAGGGGTTTCAAAAATCTAGTAAAAGGCATAAAAAGTGTTGACTGACATTTCATTGTAAGCACTTCTGTTACATATTCTGTTTTAAATGCTATAAAAATGTTCTTTGATCACTAATATATTGAATCTGGAAAGCAGATAGTAGCCACCATGTGTTTCTGACAGTGCAGCTGAAGGTTTTTGTGATGGAGACCACATTTGTAGTAGTCTGTCTCTTACTGCCTTCAGGTACATTGGTCCTGGGGGAGAGGTGTGATTTTTTTTGCTCTGTCATTATATGAAGCACCACAGATTTCTGTGTGTTTCCTGCCCTATTTCTGGCTCTGCTGTTGCTCCAGAACTGTTTTCCAACCTGAACTGGGTGCCAACTCGAAAACAATTTGTAGAATATAAAATGATTTCTTCATCTGGGAGACAGATTCAAGAAAAGATAGACAAAAAAGTTATTTGGGACAAAAACGATTTCCGTATTTCTTTCTTTTTTCTTTTTTTTCTTGCTAAATGGCACATTAGAATCTATGGACAGTTTTAGTTGTCTTGCAGATGAGGAATGGTTATGATTTTGTGTACTTCTATTCTGTCAATGAGGAATGCCATCCACTGTAATAACATTCAAAGCACATTACAGTAGACTCATATGTTGCTGAGTGAGGTGCTTGAAACTTAGAAGTAATCAGATTTTGCATCATCTTCAGCCTTCCCTTGTGTGCTTAAGTTGTGCCCTGATGAGGACAACCATAAAGGGATTCCAGGGGAAAAATATCATGGGGTTGGGTAATGCAAGTCTTTCATAAGGTGCGTGTGCAAGAACCTCTATGTGTATCAGACAATTTAAGGGTTCATGTGCAGCCTGAATTTCCTTTTCTTTGACTGCTTTAACCTTGCAGACAAAGCAGTAATTCTCATCCAATTTTATGGTTTGTTTGGTTTCTTGAGAGAAAATAATGGAAGCATTGTGTGTTGTAAACAACTGGAGGGGAAAAAAAAGTCCTCTCCATGCATTTCCATTGGGGTTTGGATGCTGCACTTGCGGTCATGCAGCAGGGCCCATTGCTGTTTGATTTCCAGAGCCCACGAGGATCACTGGTAGCAGGGGAAGGTGTGATCCAGGTCACACTCCAGTGCAGGGGATCTCTGAGGGAAGAAGGGAGCCAGTGTCACTCAGCCTGCCCTAGACTTCCTGTTTCTGGCTCAGGGGGTTTTCTACAAGGTGTTTTTCCGAAAGAGCGTGAGGCTGGCGGCTCCAAGGGGTGTAGCCCACATCACTCTCACTCCTCCAAGGCTTGAGGGTGTCCTTTCCAACAGAAAGGAGCCCACCCCTTTTTGCCACCTGTCTTACGCGGATGTGCTGGCAGCATCTCAGGGTTTCTTGCTGTGGCCTCTGCTGCTCGTCCAGACCTTGGAAGGACCAGTGCTTTTGGCAGTCGGCCAGCTCTGCCTGAGGAACTTGTATAACAAGAAGGGAAGAGCAAATTTCACTGGATCTGCCTCAGCAGAAAGTCAGCCTGGTTCATGGAAAAGAAAAGGGCATTTTTTTGCGGGCGGCGTTGAAGGATGCTGTGCCGAGCACTAAAAGTGTGCCGTAAATTGTGAGCTTCGCAGAGGAAAGGGCTCAGGCTCCTTCCTAGTGTTTTCTGCAGGGCAGACTGGCGAGTGCTCGCTCTCGTGTAGTAGCCTCAGCTACTAACACCGCTCATCTTTTTGAGCACAAGGCTACGGGAATGAAAGTAAATTTGGAATGAATAGACAGCATAGCAGGCTGGGCTTTTTAATGTATATTTCAGTACAGTGCTTTTGGGAAGAGATCTTAAAACTCATGTAGTGACCTTTGGCTTCTCCCGCAAAACTGCATTAGATGATAATTGGTTTTCATTTTCTTATTTTAATTTTTCCTTTTATTGGTATTGTCCACTGCCTGTTTTACATGATTTTCAGTCTGTTAATTGGCTTGATTTTTTTTGGCAGACAATAATTAGGATAGACTCATATTTTTCTTCATGCCATATGCTCTTTCTGCCTGTTTAACATCCTTAGTTTATTTTAACCATGCAAAGACATATAGCTATCTAATTTATTCCATCTATATCTTACACTTGAAAAAATGGGACATTGCAACTAGCTTCCAGGACCAAATTAATTCCTGCTCTAATTTCATTGGTATCAGGAGAGCTTTACCAGTTGCAGATTAGCCCCATTCATTAGGCTGCCACAAAATAAATCAAGCAGGATGGCCAGTGATGCCAATGTGGTTATTCCCAAGGCTGTATTTCAATATTTCACAATAGTTTTCTGGGATCTTCTGATGTCTGCAAAGGAGTCAGTGCAGGGAGATGTAGTCTTTCAGCTTGGCCGTACGCTGGAGATCTGAGTTTCACACAGAACAATGTGTATCCCAATTGTCCATGTCAAAATGAGAGCAAGGTCCTTCAAAGAGATTGCCTACTTAGAAATTCAGTGAGAGTCATGAAAGACCTCTGCTTTCCGATGGTATATCTTGATGACATTTCCTTTTTCCTATTCACATCCCTCAGCAATGTGCTGCCTCGCAGCATATTGGCAAGAAATAGGTATGTCTCTTCATCCCGCTTAAGTCAGAGAAGATTTTGCTTTACCCCTCAAAGATTTCTGTCCAGAAAAAAAAAAAGATTCCTCAAGATAAAGATGATTTAAAAATGAACAAAATACATATTTTATACATTATAGATGCATATATAATTATATATGTGTAAATATGAATACATATAAATATACATGTGAATAAATTTTTAGATATAAAAGTATAAAATATCTTAACATTATATAAATATACATACATGATGGCATGTATGCTACCATTTGAAGCTTCTGTTGTTAATTTGGGCCTTCTCTACAAGACCGAACAGTTTCTTTTCTGCTTGTCTCTGACTGGAATCTTTTCAGGGCTTTCTCATGTTAATCAAAACACCACAAATTATAGTGTTTCCTTGTTTGGGTTCTGTAGTCCAGATTGTTGTAATGCAAAGTATGTGCTATTTATTGAAATATTTCTTCTCCGAGTCCAAGGGTTTTGTCAATTTGAGCACAGCCCACATCCTTGCATTGCTTCCTGAGCTGGGACATTAGGAGGACAAGATGAACAGGGCACATTCAACTCTTAGATAGGAAAAACATAAAATAGAATTTGAGTGCAAAATAACACTTTTTCTTCTTATTCTGTAGCAAAGCTGTGTTCAGCAAATTACGCTTAGTACTTTATTGAAGGAGAAAAACTGAAACCTTGACCACTTATTATTAAAGATCCCTGTGATGGTTTTCACAAGAACAAGTGTGTGAGTCTCACTGTCCTGGCCAGATTCCTGTGTGTGCAATTGCATTATGCCTATCAAAATGGCCTTCCTTCCAGTTTTCACAATCTGGGCAAAGTTACAAGTAGTTCTGGTGTTTAACACAATTATTTCAAGGCTGCTTGCTTCTCATCTTGGAATTTTGGCTTTTCAACAGGAGTGAAGTAAGTCCAAAATTTATATAATTAATTTAGTGCTTTGCAAAATTTGAAAGAAGGTTCCACCTTAATACTAATTGGTTTTAAAGTAGTTTATGAAAGAAATAAAAAGCACAGATGAAAAATCAGTGACTGAAATTCTCACTCATTCTCCATTTTCCCAGCTTGAAGCCTTGTTTTATTCTTCCCAGGGTGACTCATACCCATATAGCCTTTTTTTTTTCAAATTCACTGTCATTTTTTGTTGTGAAGGAAAAAAACGTTTGTACATTTGAAGGAATAGGGAGAGCAGTACATCGCGAAGCTATTGTGTGCTGTAGGAAAAATGTATCTCTGCTGGGAATTGGAGAAATCAGGATCTTAGGATCTCTAAGGGTAATTAAGAGCAGCTTTGCCTGACTTATTTTAGCTTGTGATTAGGAGTTTTGAGTGCTAAATGTCTCATTGTTTCAAAAGCTGATGATTCCTTACATAAATCAGTGTAAAATATATTCCCTTTAGGGAGAGTTCTGCCTCTGTCTTCTACAAAAAAATATTCTCCTCAAGAGACCAGCAGGCCTGCTGCCTGGGACTCTGATCTCTTCAGTTCTCAGAAAGTAATTGGCATTAGACCTAGTTAATGCTTGGTTGTCATTGTGCCAGATGCTGCAGGAAGTGATTCAGCAGGTCGAATCCTTTCCTCTGGCTTGTTAATGGATCAGAACTGTTGAAGTAGGAGCTTCAGAGGTTTTTTCCCAATGAAATGTGAAACTTAAGTCCTTTGTGCTTTTCTTTCTTGGAGGATGACATGGCACATCTTTAAAAAGGCTGGTTATCCATGGCAGCTCTAATTTTGAAACGTAACTCAGAATGTCTACGTCCATTAGTGCTCAGCTTTCCCTAGCAAACAAATCATGTAATCCCCTTTTTAAGGTGACAATAACCCCCCATCAGAACCAAAGAAACAAAAAGAGCTGCAACCATATGAGTATTTTTTCCCGCCAAAATTTCCATTGGAAGGCTGATTTAAAAGATTGGTCAAAATTTTTCCAGAACAACAGATACACCTTTGTTCTTGTGACAACATTATTTTTTAGTTTGTATTGTCTTTTTACTAGCCATGTTATGTGGGCATCTGGAAACTGCAGTATATACCATCATTGCTCAGATACTACTTTCACTTATATTTCCTTCTCATAAGCAATTGCACATAGTATCCTCTATTACATATCATAAAATTGAACATTATGTACCTAAAGTATTAAACAGCAGCTGTATAATCTCAAAAAATGGTTGATTTTTAGCAGGAGATAAAATGATCCCTAAGGTTGATAGCATAATGGAAGCTTTACCCAGGCTATGACTCCCAGTAACTATATAGATATGGAAATAGTGTTATGCTGAGGAGAAACGTCGCTCACAACTTCTTGTGCATGAAGGGCATTACCACAGGAGTTAGGTCACTCCACTAATGGGGCTGCTTTTTTATAAAAGTCACAATGTGAAGGTAAATCATTATTAGTTTGGGTTTGAGTGTGAGAAGCGAGAGAGTTGATCTCAGTCCCATTTCAACCATCCACATGTAATACGACATCTAAGCTACCACAGTAATCAGTCATTAATTGAATCTGTAGAGGGACCCAATCTCCGAATTAAATTAAAACCAACTGGATTTGGACTGCAATATGGTACTTGGTTTCAATGTACTTTTTTTTTTTCTTTTTTCCCCTGAATGGCAAGCGTTAATGTGTCTGGCACAGCCTGAATGCATTAATGGAGGATTTAGCATCCAGAATTTTCCAGGGCATTTGAGGAAGAGGTTAGCGGCATTTATTATGCTGTCTTGGTGTTTGTATAATGCAAGCTATGTGCTAAACGCAAAATGCTGTAGAGTCCAGGAGAAACACAGAAGTTTCTCATAAACAGATATAGTGGGAAATCAGTTGCTATAGGAGCAGCAAATTCTGAGACTATAAGAAAAAAAGGCAAATTTAGGTCTTGATCCTGCAAGCTTGTCTGTGTACGTTTAATATAATCTCTGTCATGGCTTGGGCTAAAAATAAAGAGATCGTACATGAACAAGTGCCTTAATCATGCTGTTAGAGGGACACTGAAATCCTTTAAGTCCCTTCTGTAATATGACTTCAGACGTCAACGTAGTGCAGAGCATTTTTAAAGCTGTTTTCTGAAGTATTATGTTACACTATACTTAGGCTATTTCTTGAGAACCACTGTAATCTGTGAAAAGCTGGAACCTAAATACTGAAATCTGTAAAATTAAAAGGACCAGACTCTTTATGCTCTGAATTATAAATATAGATAGTGAAGAGTGACATTTTACGTATTTTTTAGGTTTAATAACCCCAGGAGCAGTTAGTAAATGAAAAACAGAACATGATTTTTATCTGCTGAGTGTCCTTTTAATTTCACAGTGTGCAAATAGCTTTTGATGTGAAGATTTGGTGCCGAAGGAAGTAAGATAATGGAAGAATCTTCAAATTGCATTATATCACTCATGCTACTCTGCTAACATCAGCCATGAGCAAGGAGAGGATAGTAAGTGGAAGATAACAACAAGAAAGAGAGTCTGTGGTGATTACCGCTTAATTCAATTATTGGTTAATTAAATCAAAGCATCAGGAGGAAAAATCATTTGGATTAAAAATGAATATAACTTCCATCCTTTATTTGATTTGTTGTAGGAAGGAATAAATGGGGTAATTTAATCACTGACAGAAGAAAGTTTCGGTAACTCTTTCAGAAGTAAGGAGACCTCAGATGTGAATGAGATAGAGGAAAGCCCAGGGCACACCCGCTAACATGATAGATGACTGCATAGAAAAGTTGTGCTATTTAGAGATTGTTATTGTCGTTTAAACTACTATCGTGTGCTATGTGAGCTGTGTTATGACCCCTCTGGTCATGTGGACAGTCAGATCAACTATTTATTTCAGAATAAGCGATGGGAAAAGCCTCAGCAGAAAGAAGACGATAAGGCTTTGTTTCCCATGATCTACTTTACTCTGATTTATTTCTAGGCTGTCAGGAATTGTCAGCAAAATTTTCACAGATCGCATCACTGAAGTGCCTGTTGGTGTCTTTGAGAGCTGGAGTTTCTATTTGTAAATGGTTACCATACAAATATACAGATATTTACCTGCAGCTAATGAAGCATCTTTGCCATGAGAAATAGTTTAATAATACCGCAACATTGCATTCCCACGCTTTGACAAAGTTAAAAATGACAACACCACTTCTTCTTAAGACTCAGGGAGAGATTCTGTTTGCATCTCTGGCTTTTGTTCTTAGTTGTTTTTTCTTCTCCTTTCATCTGGAAACTTAGTACTGTGATGAAAATACTGTGCTATTAATAAGGATTTAATTTTCCCTTCCAGTAAAGTCTTGCTTTTCCATCTTTGATTAACCTATTGCACCTTCCATGGCATAATTCCACTTTTGAAACTGATGCTGCTCTTCCCTTTCATCTACACTTTCCTCTTGTTCGTTGTGACACTGCTCTTTTGGGAAAAATGTTTTATTAGTTTTTCTCCAGGGTCTGTCACAGCAGAAATTTGAGCTCGCAATATGTCCTTTAAGGCGATGCTAGTGAAGAGCCTGAATTTTTCAATCTGTTCCACAAAGTGTGCGGGAACTAAATCAACATGATAAAACTTATAAAGATGTAGTTATCATTACTGAGGGGGGTGTTCATTAACTACCTCAATTAAAAACTGTTAGTAAGAAAAATTTCAACTAACACTATAACCTTGTTTTGAATATCTGCTTGGCACTCTTAACCAACTCTTATAGTTGGATTGCAATCATTTCTCTCTTGCGGACAAGAGCATCGACAAAAGGCTAATTTTTTTTTTCTTTTTGGATAAAGGAGGCCCAATAAGACTGTGATTCTCTTATTAGCAACATGCCAGACTGCCAGCTACAGTGAACTGACACAGTTTTCCTTAGTCAATTGAACTACACTCATCTAGATGACACATCGCAGGACACAGGCTATTTTTCTTACTTTTTATAGCCCACCTGGCTCAGAGTTCAGAGCACTAGAATGACAGTTCCACACTTACCTCCTTTCTGTGCTCAGACTTCCCCAGTGCCCTCCAGTAAACCACTTTACTTCTCCATACCTCAGTTCTTCATCTGTAAAATAATGGTAATGGTACTGCTGTATTTTGTAGAAGTTTGGTGTGGATAAATATGTTGAAGACGGTGGCCCTCTCAGAGGTGATAGAAATGGGGACTGTGTAATTACCCATGAAGGAAAGAAATGAATACATATAAAAATAGAAATTCTTCATTCAGGTAGCTTCCTTTGGCTGCTACACTGATAAGCTTCTCAGCTCATCTTAAAAGTTTAGATTTACGCCAAAGTTATGAGCAATTTCAAATGTTTTGTTGTGTTTGTCTGGGCATTTTTACATGATCAGCAAGCATTAAAGATGAAAATCTTTCTGGGGTGATGACTGTGAGTGCTTAAATAATAACTGCTATTTCAACGTTATGTTTTATGGCAAATAAGGAAAATTTTCTGTTAAAGTCTAAGTGTCAATAAGATAAATTGTTTTGTGAGAGAACACGCAAATCTTGGCTTTGGCAATGTCCCAAGTAGCTTTGTCCCAGACCTCTGTGAAGCCCCAGATATTACCTGGTAGATTTGAGAGTGCCTGTGCCATACCTAGCAAAACCATTTGTTTCTTTGGTGGTGTATACGTGTCAAGAACTCAGGTTGCCTATTAATGTGTTCCTTTCTTCCTTTTTTCCTTTTATTTGTATATCCTTTAGAACCCCTTCCTGTGAGCAGTGTTTCTATCTATGATTACAAACCATCTCCAGAAACAGGAGTGTTGTTTGAAATTCAGTATCCAGAGAAGTACAATGTTTTTACCAGGGTAAATATAAGCTATTGGGAAGGAAAAGACTACCGAACAATGCTGTACAAAGGTAGGAGGAAACTATTCCGCTAAAACTTAACGCTAGCTCTGCTGGAAACATTTTAAACAGTAGTCTTAGGTGTGGTTTTTGCATATGTTGGTTTGATTTATATTTCTGGTTTATGATTTATATTTCTGGTAATGTGTCTGTTATAATATAAACTTTTATTTCATGAAGTAAGGGATGGGTCTTTGAACCAAGCTAGTGGCTCACTTTGGATTTAAACCTGCTTCCCATCCTACTTCTAGGGACGCTTCCTTTCTTTTGGATTTTAGCGGAAGACTGGGCGATCTGGACTTTTTTTTAATTACTTCTGAAATCAGCCTGGGAAGGGATCCCCAGTTTCTGGTGCTTCCAAATAAACTTGTACACTGAAATCTCAAAAAATTTCCACCATTTTTTTGTCTTCCCAGCTGCTGTAAAATCCAAAACAAAAGAAGAGGAAAACACCCAAACTCAGTAGGAAGGACAGAAATATATTTTTGCTTTCTAGATATGCTTGTAGAAATCCTTGAATGACATTCTGTGTCAATTGAAAGCATTAAAAAAGTTCCCAATCACTTCCCTCTGGCAAAAGTTTCCTCTTTGGTGAATAGCTGATCAGAAAGCTCTGGGATGTCTCAGAGCTGGGAAACCTATTCAATATACCTGACTCCACATGCAGGATTTAAACCTGGTAGTTCTGTATCACCGTACAGTAACACAGTGCTAGTAGTACTATGCTGCATATTGCTGTGTATTGCTGTAGCTTTCAGTATTGTCCCTGAGTGAACCGACCCTGCTGCATATTATAAATCCCATTTTTCTCAATATAATCTAATCAAAGGCAATCAATCTGACAATCTAAACAGTCAGTCTAAACAATTTAAACAAACAATCTAACCATCTAAACAGTCTAACGAGAGCAAATTCTGCTTTCTTTTTTATTTGTTTAAAACTGAACTCCCTTTTGCCCTGCAATATAGCTTAAGTGCATGGCATTTATCTCAGAGATGTAAACGGGACTGCCCTATGGAAAGCGTCCTAAGAGGTGAGAAAGGCACCTGCATACTCTGCAGGCCCTGAAACCCCAATGGTTTAACATTGCATAGTGGCAGTAAAACGCTTTTGAGCAATCCAGTAGGTGCTGGATTGAATTTTAGGCTCTGAACTAAGGCTCCCAGCGTCGAAGTCTGGTCACTGTAAGCTCTCTCTAAGGTCAGCAGAGGGAGATACACGCCTCCAGAAGGAGGTCAGAAAATTTCAGAGTCTCTGCTTCAATACAGAGTGGGGCTAGAAATCACATTTTCAATGCCGTAAAGTACCAGAAGTTAAGAAGGATGATTCTGGATCATAGCACAAAAACGATAGGTGACCTCTTTCTAGGGAACAAAAGGGATACTAGCAGTAATTTTTGTCTTCGGCAGCTAATCCATGGTTCTGGGGGTTGTAACGCTAGAGCTGCTGATTAATAAAAAAGTCAGCCTGAATTAAGAGAGTCACTAATCGGCTCACACACCCCTTCCCTTAGCCAAATAGCCCTAAGCAACTTCCCTCCAGCCCGCACGTGTACTGGTGGTGGACATGAGCTCTGCTCTCAGTTCTGCGGCTGGCACTCAGCTGCGTGGTGGATGATGGCCCTTTGAACGTCTACCCTGAACATTATGCCTCAGTCAGCAAAAGAACAAGGAGGCTTTTGCGTGCAGCAGTTAAAGGTCTGCAGGAACTGTCAGATGCTCTTTGAGATACTCAGCGTCACGTGGAACAGGTTGCCAGTTTCAGTTCCCTTTCCTGAGAAAAGTCGTTCATGTTTCTTGTGCTGGGTGCTTTTTTTGTAGCAGAGTGGCTTTGACAGCCAGGAAAAATGTTGGCAAACTGAATTATTAGAATTTCATGTCTCAGACCAGGCTGAGCAATGTTTAAACATCTGAAACACTGCCAGTTCAGCATGTGGAGTTGGATTATCAGACAGTGAACATTTGATGTATTTTCCTCTTTTTTTTCCTTTCTTCTTTTCTTTTTAAACCTTCTGCAGATTTCTTTAAAGGTAAAACAGTTTTTAATCACTGGCTGCCAGGTATATGCTACAGTAACATCACATTTCAGTTGGTATCAGAAGCAACCTTCAACAAAAGCACGCTAGTGGAATACAGC
The DNA here is from genome assembly GCA_013398295.1 of Chionis minor. Taxonomy (NCBI): domain Eukaryota; kingdom Metazoa; phylum Chordata; class Aves; order Charadriiformes; family Chionidae; genus Chionis; species Chionis minor. The sequence goes on from VZSF01006454.1 coordinate 1,241,126, forward strand.
GGGGTCCAGCATGAGCCCAAACAGCACAGAACAGGTGAGGAAAATGGTTATGTACCATTTGCTCCAAGTCTGTCTGTCTGTCTGCTTTCCTTCCTGCTGTGGGGAGGGGATTGATCCCACAGAGAGAGGGCTTTCTGTGGAAGCAGTCCTAGGAGCTGCTCCTGGCCAGGAGCATGGGAGGAGGATGCTGCAGCCAGTACAGAGGATTACATGTACTATACAGTGCAAAGGGAAATTTGCACGAGTGTTTCCTCTATAAAACTTGTTTCTTAGAAAATAAATTCTGCTTCTTGTGAGATATCCTAGGCCTTGTGCTGGGAATTAATTTTTAAGCCACCAGAATAGCTGGACTGAGCATACTGTTGATCTGTCTATATTGGTCTGTCTTCTTGCGCGCTGACTCATAGCTAAACTGGTGGAGAAGGCCTTCCTCATCGTGCAGCCTTCTATCACGGAGAAGAAGAATGCCATAGTTGCCCTACTTGGTGGCCAGTTTATGCCCTGAAGCACGAACTTTTAATTTCCAAGACAGCAGTTGCAAAGGCTGAAAATTGCATTTGTTCAGGGTCCAGAACTAATTTAATTTGGTCCTGGGATGGTGCCCAAAACTTGCCTCTTAATCTGTTGGACCACAGACATTTTCCAAGGTCCAAAGTGAAATGAACCAGCAGTAAAATCAAAAGGCCAAATCTTCAGATGAATACACTGATGTTGATCCATTGCCTTGGACAGAGCAAAGCCAACTGATGCCAGCTGAGTTCTGTCCTGAGGATCCTAAATATAGTTATCAAGATACTGAACCATAAGAATGCAACCAACAGGATCACATTTTTCTTATTTGCTACCCTCTCATCCCTCATTCTTTGCACAAACTGCAATGAGATTGTAGTGTTTTGTATTAGTGCCTGTGGCTGGGACAGGGGAGGTGAACAAATTAGTGTGTTGTAAGGTACCATCTTAAAACGTGCCAGTCAAAATTGTTTGCAGAGGCTACTCACACTTGTTTTGTGTAAGGGCAGACAAGAAAGCAATTACTGTGAGGCAGACAAAATGCTGTGTGTTCACCTCCTGGCATAAGTTGAAGTAACTTCTTTACGTGCCAGAACTTTGTCTTCTGGAGACCCAAATCTTAAGATGAAGCTTTCACAAATATTAAATTTAAACTCATGTTTAATGCTTGTGAAAAGGTGGCTGCTAAAAGAATGCAAAAAGCCCTACAGCAACATGATGGTCATACTTTTAAAATATGAGCTGCGCCATATATTAGTTTAGCGTATGTCTTTCAATTCGTACAGAAGTATTTTTTTCCGTGATCAAGATCTTTCTGGAAGTGACAATAAAATAAATGAGGATCCACTCTTAAAAATTCCCACTGGAGTAGCCTTGCTGCTGCAATAGCACTGAAGTCTAATTTACTGTGACTTCACATCTAATTTTCTTCCTGGTATTCTTGAGTCCCGATTCTTCTGTGAATTTACACGCATCTTGATCCCACTAGAATCACTTCTGCTATAACTATATGTAAGAGAAGGGAGAATGTTAATAATAATTTATTTCAAAATATCCATAGGTGCATTGTTTTTCTGCAAACAGTATTTCTCTGGGGAATTAACACATCATAAATATGCACATAATGTACCTATTAAAAGACTAACCCTTGCTTCTCTTTTAGTTCCTTACCCACCTCGAAACATTTCTGTTCAGATTGTACCAATCAAGAGAAACAACTGGGAAGAGCACAGTGGGAATTTTGCAGAAGAATCCTTCATGGGACCACAAGAAATCATAAGGAAAGAAAAACTTAGCCGTTTTTCTGACAACCCACCTGACATTCCAGTAGCGAACACATCTGCAGCCTGGCCGGACTACCGTTATAACAGCACTGAGTACGAAACCACGTCGCAGCCATACTGGTGGTCTAACGAGGCTGAGTCGTCAGAGGGTGAAGAGGAGTTTGTCAATGCAGTTTCCAATGATTACGAGGCCAATGAAGTCAACACATCTGGAAAACTCAAGCCAGAGCCCTCCTCCTTCCTTCCTGTACAAATGGTGCTGACCTGGTTACCACCAAAGCCTCCTACTGCATTTGATGGTTTCCATATCAATATTGAAAGGGAAGGTAAAACAGAACCATATACCCTTTTCACACCTCTTTTCTGTAATTCCATTGGTGGGTTGTCTCCTCTGCAAATTATTAGTTACATTGTACTCTGCCTCAGCGGGCTTTGTTACATCTCCTGTACTTCTTGAGAAGTTTCTTGCATTGAATGGCGTCTCGTTCTGGCTGGGCTTCATAAAAGTAAGGGAGGAGGGGTAAATCTCAGTTTGCAATTCTCTTTTGTTAAACAGGATTTATGCTGTTGTACATATTGCCATACTGTTTGCACTGCAGTTATCGTAAATCCATTCTGGTATCAGAGAAAGGAGAAATACGGTGATAGAAGTTTGAGACAAAGAAGTTACATTGTCTCATGTAGCTTTGTTACCACTGACAAAGGTTCTCAGAGGGACCTCAGCAAGAAGGGGCGTACAGAAAAGATGGTCTACATTCAGATTAACAGTTATCTCAGAGGATAGCTACTAAACGTATTCCTTAGGCCACAAGGAGGCTGAGTTGGAGAATGGGGAGACTTTTCAATTGATGAAGCTGCAATAAAATAGCCATGTTGCTTAAAGATTTTCTGGTTTAAAAACTATTTTCTCCAAATGGATTTTATTTCTTGACAAGCAGTTTTCATAAGCCTTCCCATACCGAGGGCAAATACTTTTTTTGAAGAATAAGAAGGCAGTAGATAGAAAATTGGAAGCTCCTTTTCTTCCATGCCACGCTGTTTTTCACTTGCACAGTCATGGCAACTCTATTTTATCATCCCTGTTACTGAATGAAGATTTGTTCTGGGTTTATTGTTCCTCTACACCTATACTGCAACCTTAGTCATTAATTACTGTGGTGCTGATGGCAAGAAGTAAAACTACCCACATAAATCCAGTCCTTTTGGATACCTTTTAAACCCACAGCAGAAACAGTATTAGCATTTCTGATATAAATCATTTTCTCAGTGGCTGGAGCCTTTCAAATTTCAATTAATCCACACTTTTTTTTCCCCCTGATTTAGAGAACTCCACGGAATTTTTGACAGTAAGTGAGGACACTCACAAATTTGTTGCTGAACTGAAAGAACCAGGAAAATATAAGTTGTCTGTAACAACATTTAGCTCCTCTGGCTCTTGTGAAGTTCGTGGAAGTCAATCAGCAAAAACACTTAGCTTTTACATCAGTAAGTACCTCAACAAATCTGTCTTTTTCTCCTAGACCAGTATAACTGTAATGTACAGAGTTTGTCCACTGTGGCAGCTATGGCATCTGCTGCAGGGTGAGAAGAGTCTGGTCTTCTGGAATTCTCTGTGCCAGAGAAGGAAAGGAAGGAAATATAGTGCAAATATCTTATAACCTGCCTGGATGGGCCTTCATTGTGCTGTATTGGCATAACTAAGAACTGAAAGCAGCTGAGATATTTGACAGAGTAACGGAATCATAGAATGGTTTGGGTTGGATGGGATCTTAAAGATCACCTAGAGTCATTGCCCAGCGTTTGGAAGTGGCTCACTGAAACAGGATCCCCTCTTGCATCTTTCAAGGAAAGGGTTTAATTCAGAGAATTAAGTCAGTGGTTATAGAGATTATTGAAAATGTTTAACTTCCTTGCTCCTGGAGGCTGGATGAAAGGCATCTCAGGCTGAGAGTGTGGGAATTGTGCAATTAAACAGTGAACTCTGGAATTACATGGTCTCTGAGAGAAAACGGGGCAAATTACAGTAGATGAAGTAGTTCAGCCTGCTAAATTCAGAGGAGAAAAAGTAATTTATTATTTCCCTGTAGAATCCTAGGGTTTCTTAATGGAAGATTTAGTTAAAGACAAAGTAATAATACACTACTGCGCAAACTAATATTATGACTGACAGTTAGATCAGCGAGACAGGTGTTGGTGAGTTCAGATTATCATCCTTCTGGTCACTGTGTTCACCTTTGTATGTTTTTCTGCAAAAAGAAATACATATAGCCTACAAAATGCCCGCAGAATGAGAAAAGGGGAATACTTGCAGCACTACACAATTTTACATGTGGGAGGATAGTGTCTCCCCTGAATTAGGAATGCTGCAACAAGACACGGTAGCTAAGGCTGGCAGAAATATTCATATTAAAAGGAAATATACTCAAATACTTAAGTACATTACTAACAAAAATTGTGTCTTTAGTAGGTCATAATATTTACAAATGCTATTTCGGCTTAAATTCATTGCAATACTTGACTGCATGTAACTGAATTCCACTATCACTCCTATGGTTTTGACAACTTTATAGTTGAAAGAAACAGTATTTGGAAAACAAAGAGAAAAGAGGAAACGGCACATGAGAGAAAGAGTCTCTGCTGTTGTAATTTCACTGTCTTTTTGTTTTCTTTAGGAATAGTTATTAGACGGTTTCCGTACATGGAAAGCACTAAAGAATATATAAATATACAAGTATATCAAATAAATTATGTAGTGATGCTATTAGTACCAAATGTTATTCCATTTCACAAGGTGTGACTTATTTCCATTAAGCAGTATGCAATACACTGTCCTCCATGAAGTCTACAAACTGGGGGCAGAGACCTGAAAGAAATGAGAAAACATTAATACAAAATATAGATATGTGGATTGCTAGGTTAAAGGTGAACTTGAATCTCATTGGATATAAAGTATTGAGATATTACAGGAATGTAACGAATATTTCCATTTTACATGTAGCATATGAGGATGCTTGGGGATTTGGGTTTTGTCTTTTAGCTCTTCAGCCTTGTAGAACCACATGAGGGTTCTTGGCAGTTGTCTTATTCACTCTGGCAAAGGCAAGATCCTTCGTATTTTAGATAGATTTTATATGTATTTCTGGTAGTAGGCCAAATCTGAGATGTGCACAAGTACTCCTAAGGTGGAAATGCTTTTCCATTCACCTTCATGAGTCTAATCAAGTAGGCCCTGTATGAGGACTTCAGCTTTGGGCTGTGACATGAGGTAGCTCAGTTCCCTTAGTGCAGATGCTGAAAAAAATTGAGAACTCTAAGAGCTACACACATCCACTGGCTCTAGAGCTGAATCTAATGATCTAATTCCTCTTTTCACCTGAGTAGGTGTGGGTCTGCTGTCATGAATAAATTTTGCTCCCAGCTTCAGCCTTATCTTATCCTTGTGGCATTCAGTCAGTGAATCATCCTGTCAAATTACTGGCTTGTATTACACAACATTTTTGTTGCATTCAGATAGCAGTCTGGAATGTCAAATCTTATAGGCTGATCTTACACCAAATTCTTGCCCTGGCGTTTGTTTTATTTTCCCAATAATCTAAAAGTACCTTTAGAATTGTGTGGAGGAAAGGGAAGTCAAGGAGAGAGCTGTCACAAGTGTCACTTAAAAAGTGACAAAAAAAGCTGATAGTTTTCATGCAAGCTGAAATTTTGACCAAGTCTAGCTGAAGTTATTTTCCAAATTGTTATTTTATCTATACTTAAACTTGTGTTCTCTAGTAAGCGCTTCAAACGGTCTGATGGAGAATGAGATTCTTCACTGTGGTAACCACTGTGAACTTGATTTTCACACTTCAAGGCTGTAGTACACTCAGAGGGTGTGTTAGTGTGTGGAGAGGCGAAAAAAATTGTCTGCTTGTCCTTTAATGTTTGTCAATGATGTGTACATTATTGGATGTCGCCGCTTTTAAACATTCCCTTGGAGCAAATCTGACATTGCTGAGTGGTTTCTGGTAAGCAATCGAGAATACTGCAATCTGAATTTTCTAACGGTGACGTTTCTGCCATCGTCTCCTGCGGCATTGCAGGTGAATAGCACCGGCCACAGGCTGTTTCTCAAGGGCTGCCATTTTCACTGCCTGAGGGCTGTGGAGATGGACAGCTGTCAGTCCCACCTCTTTCACTAGTAGTAAATAATCTCGTGAAAGAAGGATGTTTTAATATCAGTCCCTCAAATGTGCTTCCTCAAATGTGCTTTTGGGATGTGTCCCAGGCCCCACAGGTGAATGGATAGAAGAGCTCACTGAAAAGCCCCAGCATGTGACCGTGACGGTGCTAAGCTCCACTACTGCCCTGACGTCCTGGACAGCATCACAAGAGAGCGGCGGCAACAGCACCATCGTGTCTGTGGTCTCCCTGACCTGTCAGAAGCAAAAGGAAAGCCAAAGGCTTGAAAAGCACTACTGCACTGAGGTAAGGGGTGGAAGCTGCAGCCTTTCCAAATACAGAAAAAAATTGCTGATCTCCCTGCTGCTTGGGATGGTGGTGCCCAAGGGCCCTACCAGGCTCGGGGCTGCAGAGCACAGTGATAGATGTTTGGTCCCGTCTGCAATCTAAAGGGATACAGGTGATGATGCAGAGCGGAGGGGAGAGCACAGCATTCAGGAGTGAAAGTGTGCCGCAAACCACGGTAGCATTAAAATTGTATTTCTGTTGGAGTGACTGTGGCCAATCCTTTGTTCAAGCTTGTGAGTTTTGTTGTACCCTTTGAGACATTTTTGTGGTTGTTGTGGTTTAACCCCAGCCAGCGGCTAGGACCGGGCAGCTGCTCACTCAATTCTCCCTCTCCCCTCCAAGAAGGGTGGAGAAAAGAGGGAGAAAAGGAGGGGAAAGGAAAAAAAACCCCCACCTTGTGGATTGAGATAAAGACAGTCTAATAAAACAATAGTGGAAAATGAAAATAACTGTAATAATAATGATAAAAGAATATACAAAATAAAATGGTACAGCACAAGTCACTCTCACCACCCCGTGAATTGCTTGCCCAGCCTGTTCTGAGCAGCCATAGTGGATTCCCACCCCTCCAGTCAATCCCCATTTATGTACTGAGCATGACGTCTGTGATACGGAATATTCTGTTGGCCAGCTTGTACTACCTATGCTGCCTCCCAGCTTCTATGGGAACCTGAAAAAAGTCCTCAACTAAAACAAACATCACCTGGCAACAACTAAACCAATATGTATTATGGACATTCCTTTCATACCAAAATCAAAACACAGCAGCTACTAGAAAGAAGGTTAACTCTATCACAGCTGAAACCAGGACAGTGGCAGTAGGCAAAATGGTGCCATATTGCAATAACAGTTAGGCATATGCTGTAATACATTTGTATTAAGCAAAGTGCTCACATGCATCACTGTCATCAAACTTGCATAAATTCTTTCTTAGATTTCCTACATATGAATACAGAACCTGACTCTAAACTTTCTGAAAGTTTGGAGGTGATAGGAAGTCAGCTTTCTTTTGATCCATCAAAAAAGATGTCAGCACTGGGAAGTAAATAATAGTCCAGGTTGCCTGTGATTTGGAAGGATAACAATTCTTTAGACCTGCCATATGAAGTGTGTTTAATGATCAAGAATCCCGAACCCCCAAATATGACAGTTTTCTGCTACTTGAAACGCTTCATCAGTGCAAGCCCATGTCAGATCCTGTGGCTATGATGGATCAGTGGCATGTGGCTTCAGTTAGAAAGAGGTTTTAGTCCATATCTCAGTTACCTTACTAAGATGCTGATAGGGCCATTTTCTGAGCAGTGCCACAACTTCTGTCTGGCTCCCTAAATGTGTGTGACGGAGGAGTCTGCAAAGGATGGCACTGCTGCCCTGCTGCACCCTCAGCTTGCCCATGAGAATGGAAGGAGGCCACTAACACTCCCAGAAAATCTTCATCTCCTTCAAGTTTGTGGTTAGCCCTGCAAGTGAATTAATACAGGAAGTCTGCATCCTATAAAAATGTCTTTTAAAATGAATCGTTGTCAAAATGTTTTGGATTTTATTCCAACACTGTCCATGAACTTAAACATTTGGAGGTGTCTTTAGATAACAATTTGAGAACTGTTTTTCAGAGTGGGCTCGTAATCTCCTTGAGTTATTCTCCTTTCCTCTATTAAAAGTGCAGTCATTACATCAGGAAGCAAAACAGTACAGTACCTGATTATAAACCAAAGATAGCAAGTGTATACATATATGATTAAAGGAAATAATGCAAAAGTCATCTACAAACTCGAAAACAAGTACCTAAAGCTAATCCGTGACAAGATATCTGTAAAAGTAAATGTGTGTTTATTGCAAGTAGGTAGAAATGTCTAAATGCAGTTATTTGTTTCTTTTTCTCATTACAAATATTCATACCGCCTCTAATCAAATTTTATCAGCTTTTTATACCTGGAATTATTAATGTCTGTTGGTTTGAATTCTCCTTGACAAGCTGAAAAGGGCAAAATTCAGTGCAGAGTTCTGTCTGTTTCTACCATTGTGCATAATTTAAAAGTGATTTAACTTTCCAAAGCAGCTGTTAAAGACAAATTCCCTTCCTCGCTAAATCTGTGCTGACACTGATGTTGTCACGTGCACCACAATAAAGCACCGGTGTAAAGGTAGCTGTGATACACTTTGGAAAGGTTGCAAAGAAAATATAGGTAGGAAATATCAGCCTACAGTTCTAGGAGGGGTGCGTGAGGTCCTTTCCTCAAAGCCGCTCTGCGCATTCGCTGTAAGCTGGCTCTGGCTCTTCAGGAGCTAAGTCTTATCCGATTGAATCAGACCAGAAATCACCTGGTCAGGCATTCTGCCTCCTACTCTGACCGATGCCTGGTGTGCCACAGCAGAAATTTTAATGGTGGTGTTTCAAACTGAAAAGAAAAATCACAAGGTCCCTTAGTCAGGTTTTGTAGTGCTGTGCAGGAGAGGTGAAAGAGTAATTCCTCTCTGATTTCACCATGCAGTCATTTAACACTTGCATTCAGAAGACAGCTTTCCATAACGCTGCCTTCAGCTCACGTAGCTCCAGATGAATCAGATGGCTGATGAAAAACCTCAGGCTTTCATTGAAAACACACTGTCTAAATACTCTAAATAATATCGCCTGAATATGAATAATGTCGCCTGAACATTTCAATAAACTCGGACAGTAGGAGAGAGCAGGTCTGCAGTGTGACAGCTGACCTTTCAGAGCAAGGCAAGTGTGATTCTCTGACTCAGATTATTTGTCAGGTCAGTCCTGACTACTTTCACAGTTTTAGCGTAACTGGAGTAGTTCATGTGCAATCTCAATCTTCTTTTAATTAACCTATTAAATACCTCATATCTGCTGTATTCCCCTCCTATTAGGTGAATTCAAGCAGCAGCCTCATTGAAAATCTTGTTCCTGGTGCCCAGTACCAAGTTGTGGTTTACTTACGGAAAGGACCACTGGTTGGACCACCTTCTGATCCTGTTACATTTTCCATAGGTAAACCTTGCATCTGCTGTTTGATACGTGTTCTGTTTTGGTTTGTTTTTAAACATGTGTAGTGTATTTATTAAGTCCTAGAGCCCATGAAGAAGTACAAAATTGTCATCCTGGTTATTTCAAATGTAAGGAATGCTTATTGAGAATATTTTTCTTGTGTTGTCTAGCGCATTACTGAGGTGGGGAAATTACTCCTTCAGTGAAAGATAGATATTTCACATTTAAACTTATTACCAAACCTAACTAGAGACCAGTTATGACAAGGATTCACACACAGAGGGCCCTGTGGAAAGAACTGTCTTCACCCTTGGACACCTGAATATATGTTTGTCTCTAGCAGTGCTCATGGTCTATGTCATTTAGGGTGGGAGTCACCTCACTTAGGTATAGCCAGCCTGAGCTACAGGTGGGCTGTGATGCATGGAGAGATGCGGGCACTTCCTAGATGTGATTTATTCCCACTGTCTCATGAAGTGCGTGGGACTGCTGTTAAGACATTCATTGCAAATGTGCTTTATGAAGGATGTAATGTAGCCTGGTCTGTGGTCTGAAGGCCACAGTGCTGAGTCAGGAGAGCTGGCTTATCTCCTCTGGTACTCCATGACCATCACCAGCTTCAGTTGTTCATGCCTTGATTTTCTTGAGTTTAACAGTGGATCTTGGTGTTCTCTGCTTTGAGATTTGAAGATAAGAAGAACCCTCTGAGACAGAGACCACGTTTTTAAGAATGTGGTTTTATGGCCAACAGGCAGAGCTGCTGCCCCCATGCCTGTAATTCAGGATTCTGCCAGGCTCCTAAATAAAGAGTCACTTACAATTCAGTATCTTTTAGTTCTATCATTTGTTTTGCTAAGGTTACCATTTTAACAAAAAATATTAAGAAGAAAATGGGCAAAGAGAAAGAGATTCAGTGTATAGAGTTACATTTGCAGAGAAATATTTAACCTGAGTCACCCAACTTCTCCTTTTGACAAATAGTCTGCCTTTTGGGAGAGCAGGTTGCTGAAAGCTAGAGATCTTCAGTACTTTTCATTCTGCTTCCTCCCTGTGATGTAGGGAAATGAAACAGAAAAAACCCCAAAGTTAAACTGTTAAGAACCGAGTCCTTAAATGAAAGCAAATATGTGGGCTAGTGAATATGGTAAGAGCCTTTTCATTCTAGGCACTGTCCTTGTATATTTTCATAAATTGGATCTGAAAAAACTTTGAAAATAGAGTATGGTATATTTAAGTAAAGGAAAAAATAGTAAGCAAATGTATGTGTATACTTTATATACATATGAATGTATATACTATACTGTATTATTAAAATCTATGTCATTGGACAATTTTTATAAATGCTTTTGATTCTATTTCTCACTGTAGTTACTTCAGAAATTTGCAAAATTCTAATTTCACTTGAGAAAGTAAATTCGTATATACCCAAAGTAAATAAATTCCTTCATTTTCTCCGCTTTTGTGTGGCCTCCCAACTATAAAAGGTTCTTACTAAACTCAAAATGGCAGTTTCTAAACAAAATGTCTCATTGGTTTCTTATTATAAAGGGGATGTTTTTACAGAGTAAAATAACAGTTGTATGAGTTTTCATTTCATAACAGGATATTGAATTTGCTATTAAAATAGTAGAAGTGCAAAACAAACTGTTCTGTGAAATTATCAGTGGTGGTTAATGATGAATGAAACTGAAATAAGATAAAATACACTTTAAAAAGTATTCAATTGTCCCCGTGTTTATCCTATGCCTCACTTTCACTGGGTGAGTATTAACACTTTAGAGAAAGCAGAGAAAAGATGTGGTAAATGATATATGAAGGGAAAGGCAGTTGTGCTAACATGGGCTGAAGTAATCTGGGTGCTGGTCTCAGCTCTGACCTGGCGTGCAATAGCTGGGGCTCTGCAACCCTTGCAAATGTTAACAAAGTACTTATTTAAGTAGCCTCAGTTAAGTCACGAAGAATAATTGCTTTCCAGACAAGTAAAGGTTGCAGAAGTTGACCCTTATGTGACATTTTTCAGATCATTTGACTTTTCTTTCTCACTGTCATCATCTGGTAGGCAAGAATAGCAATACGACAGCACCTTTAGATTCCCCAGGGAAGGAGGGATAGACATAAAACCAATTCTTCCTTGCAGCCTTTATCTTCCAAAGTGTTATGACTTTTGATGCTTTTGTTTTTGAGCAACTTGAAATGTCTCCTAAACAGCCTGATTTTCAAAGTAGAATGGAACCCTCCATTTGTGAAAAATCAAGCCCTGTACTTTATCTCAAGCTAAGCAGCCAACACTGAGTAGCTTCTAATCATTTCTGAAAAAGTAGACGTAACAAACTGGAGAGCAAGTGCTGGAAATTGGTATTCCACTGCTTGTGACAGGAAGATGTTGGGAATTAGAGTCAGGAACAAACCAGAAATAGGTAGAACTCGGTTAAGGGAAGGTATTGTTTTAAAATAAAGTGTAACTGATAACGCACTCGTTACTAACCACAGTTTCTGCTTTGTAGTGCCCACTGGAATAAAGGATCTGACACTTTACCCTCTGGGACCTACTGCTGTGGTTTTGAGCTGGAACAGACCTTTCCTGGGGGTGTTCAGGAAATATGTTGTAGAAATGTTTTACTTCAACCCATCAACGATGACCTCTGAGTGGACAACCTACTATGAAATAGCAGCAACCATCTCTCTAACTGCCTCCGTGGTAAAGTGACTATTACTGACTATTGCTTTCCCCTGCCTGTGTGGCCCTGGCACCTTGTGACCTTTCTTTGCCCAGCATTTCCCCCATGAATATGTGTATGTGCCTTTAAGCTTGGCACATTTTCCCAGGCAAACCAGAGAAAATGGCCAGGATGCTAGAGGCATTTTCTGTTCTAAAGTGAGGGAGTGCCAGCTGAACCATGCTAAATTTTAAGCAGAGTGATGAGTTAGGAGATGAGCCTCTTTTTTGTTGACAAAGGGGCGTGTTCAGCAAGTCCAGAGGCAGCTTCAGTTTGTGGGTCAGTTTGTCAGTCAAGGCTTTAAAAAATTCCATCATCTCCTAAGGGACAGTAGTCCAAAGCCTTATCTACATAATTAATATTGATAATATGGATTTGGGGCTTGCAGGCTCATCTTGCAGTGTGCCATCTGGAAGGCTTAGCTGTAGAGATGCTCTTGTGAAAATAGCCTTCACGTTTCTGAAGCTACAGAGATTTATGCCAGGATTTCAACTGGGTGGAGACTGGTCTCTAGAAGAGCAAACACTCATCTTTGCAATATTTGGTATTCAGCAGAAATAAAGAGAAATTTCCCTCTCCCTTTCCATTTATTCCTAGAGGTGAACAGATTTTATTCAGACTTTGCCATAGCACAAGACAGCAAACAATTTTGGCTGAAATTAGTTGTTTAGAAAGTTATGAGTATGCAAAAAGAATAGCAATAACTTTTGCTGCTTGTGAGAGTGACAGTGATTTACTGTAATTGATTTGCATAATAGCATCTGTGCAGTCATTTTGGCTACAGCGGCTTAACTATAATTGGGTACGTGACTGTAAATCTAGCACATAAATCTCCAGGGAAATTAAAAACAAAAATAACTTACCAAATGAGTAATTAATATCTTGTAATCATGACTCAGCACAATTAGATTAATACCTGGGTGATCCAAGTCATCTTAGAAATAATGCCATCTTCCAGAGTTAATGTGGTCCATTAGTAAATGAGATTATATCATCCCTTACTATTGCAAATTCTATTCAAGGAAGCCAAGTTGGAATTCATTTGTCTGATTTTCAGTCTGAAATACAACAGTGCTGTATCGCAGCTAAAGTGAGCATTCCTTAAAGAATAATTTTAAAAAGTAAGGCTAAATTAGAAGAAGAGTGTCTCCCTGTTCTTCTGTCATGGCATTTAACATACAGGTGGTATGGGTGAATTTTTGTTTGGGTTCTCTATGGGTGCTCCAGAATCCCACCATGTCCAACAAATTTTCCGATAATCTAGTGACATCTCTCAGTGGTGTATTCTGGAGCAACAGTGTCAAGCCCGGTGAGGGGGTAGGGGAATCAAAAATCAAGCTATCTGACAGCTTAGTTCAAAAATTGTATCCTTGAAGGGTTATCACTTGGTGAGACCTTTCGGAAGTGAATTTGCTCTTTCACTCTGCTTAGTTGATTTGTTCATTTTTTGCTTTGCATTTTATTTTAAAATTGTCAAAACCATGTTGGTATTGTCAATATTACACAAGGGTCATGTCAGAAGTCCAAGCAGCTTCATTGTTTTAGTGTTTATTGGATACAAGTCTTTCTAACAAGCATAAAGAGAATACTCCACAAACCCTATATTTGAATTGCCTTGTAGTATCTGGGAAAAAAAGGCCACTGCAAACAGAATAGATCTGTTAAAATAGCAATTTCTAATTTTCATTATTTCCAATTTGCTTTTATTTTGAATTTTAAAAATATCATGAGGCTTTTCACTTAAATGTAGAATTAAATATTTGAAGTGTTTTGTGCTGTCAGTGGAAGTATTTGAATTTTAGCTTAAATATTACATAAGGTATTATAATATAAAATATATTGCATATAATACTTCATTTATATCTCATTTGTATTTATATGTATAATTTGTATATCATAAGTCATTTATGTTTCATTCATATTTCATTTATAATAAATGATAATACAAAGTGAAATACACATTGAAAATTGGGAAAAATAAGTCTTTTGAAGTGACAATACCTGAGTCAAAAACATCGTTTCTTCAAATCCTATTTAATCAAAATAGAAAAGCCTACATTTTCCAGTTAAATATTCTGCCTTTGTCAAACTGGAATTCTGTGATGGAAGATCGCTCTGTGGGAGTCGTTCTTGCTACCTTGGAAATCAATGTGAGGTTCCCATGGCGGGTAGGACCTGGGACCATGTGCATGTGGAAAACTAGCAGAACTGTCACCACTGTGTTTGCTCTCACTGCACGGAGCTTTGAATAAATTCAAATACCAAATTGCAGAGATTTCCACTGGAGCAAGGAGTGGGAGCTTAATAAAATGGTCCTGTGTGTGGGCACTGGATTTATAAATATTGTCGTGTTTTATAAGTCACTTCTCATGCTGGTGAATTTTCTCCTGAGCGCCTGTTTGTCTTTTGTCCTTTTATAGAGAATAGCTAACCTGCTGCCTGCATGGTATTATAATTTCCGGGTCACCATGGTGACTTGGGGGGACCCAGAGCTGAGCTGCTGTGACAGCTCCACCATCAGCTTCATAACAGGTAAGCAGCCGCCTGAAAAGACCATGGAAATGCTCCCAGGAGCTGAGGTGCTGGGAAAGTCTCACATGGATGTTGTGTTTCATCTGCAGATACTTGCAAGTTAGGGTATTTAGCAGCTAAAGTTTCATGTTGAGTTTTTTTAAAGAAAGCTCTGAGGACTGCTTTAGATTAATATGTGTAATTTTCCTAGGCAAAGCACAGTGTTTGATTACTCTGTTCCAGTCCTTCGTCTGAGCTGAATGCAGGGCTCCAGTGAGGGCCGGTGACCCTGCTTGTTTTTTATGACAACGTATGTTTTAGACATCGAGAAGTTAATGGGTGAAGAGTAATCTGAATTCTTAGGTTTCCTACTACTATGAAACATTTTTTCCCTATATTTGCAATGTTTCCAAATATGTTTCCCTCCTTTTTTCCCTGCCCAGTAATCCCCAGGTCCGACCATGACAGCACCTTAGCTACTGTGGAGTAGAGTTGTGCGCTCTGAGGCAGACCAAGGCAGGTCATATGTTGGACAGCACGTTATTCTTGTCCTCCAGCTTTGCCTTTTCTGCTGGGCGTTTTTTGGGCATGGTAAGGAGGGAAAGGTGCTCTTGTGATCAAGGCATTCCACCCATGCTGGGTAGACTCGCCTTAGGAAACTGTGTGGTGCTGGCACGTTGTTCGTAATTTGACTTTTAGCTGGAGTAAATTGATATAATGACATGGATTGCCCTCTTCCAGTTGAATCCAGCTTTGCGTTTAATGCACTCCATTGCCTCTTGTCAGATACTTTTGGTTCAAATCTTCAATGTGCCAAACAGACTAGCCGGAGAGGGAAGAGCATACTAGAGTTCCTGTTAGTGCCTTGCCACGTGTTCCTAGCAGCCAGGCTGGTTAAGTCAAAGTTCCCTATTGAGTCATTTTGGTTTTATGCACTGCTGTTTAGTTCACCTTGCAGAAGGTGCACTGTGAGAGGAAATATATGACTTGCTCTTCTTTTCCAGCTGTAGAAAACAAATTATGAGGAAAATGAGCCTTAGAGGGTCTCAGCCACTCCTTCCAAAACAGATACTAGTCTCGTCCCAGATTTTCTTTTAGGCAAGAGTCTAAAAATATGTAACTGGGGAAGGAATGGAGTAAGATCCATTTGCAATAATTATTAATATAATGCCTGTGCTTGACAGAGCTATGACAGAAAAATTATCCGTGGGTTAAATACTAGCTCCACCGAAGCCAGCAGAAGCCCTCCCATCCTGAGATATCTGATCCCTAGCTACACTGCTGACAACCTCTGGCACTTCTCCCATGTATCAGAAACTCATAGCACCAAACGGGGCCCCGTGAAGGTTCTCCAGTGATATTCATTGTCCTTTGGCATCAGTCAGCTTTTCTGTAGCACTGTAAGGAAGCAATTTTCCAGCTGGTTGATTGCTGTATGAGGGGAGAAATGTCTTTTCCAACTGATTAGGGTACCAGTTTCAGCGTTTTAGAGTGGAAACGTTCCAGTGGGGCCCTAACACTTCAGTATTGTGTCTCCAGAAACCTGCAGCAGAAGTGAGGAAGATTAAGGTTCTTCTAAAATATAAGCCATGATCAGGATCAGTCTGGATCTCTGTATGGTGATAGTAAAGACTGTTACTGCTATTAGGTGAAAAATGGATCAGCTCCTTAACCAGCAGATGTAGACAAAATCAGAAATGGATGAATCTCTTAGACCATGTAATCTGTTTGTGATTGGCAAAACCTCTCTTCAAAAAGGTCATCTAGTCTTAATGAAAATATCCAACTGGAAAGTTGTACCAATGCTTAATTCCTCTTATTATCAAAGGTTTATCCTTTGCTTCTGATCTGAATTTTTCTAGTTTTAAAATCTAGTCCATAATTCTCGGTACAGTTTTCTGCTATCGATTGAAGAGACACAAAGCTTTTTTTTTCCCTCTCTATGAAGAATTTAGTTTCACTCTTTTCTGTTAGTAAATTGCTTCCATCGAGCTCTTCAGGTGCTCTCACTGTAAGGCATTTTCCCTTGTTACTTTTTTTCCCCACTCTGCCTCTCTAATTTTTACTGTCTTTACCAAAGTACATGAAAACTGAAAGTGTAATACCAGCCTGCTGAATACTCCTACAGAGGCAAAATCAGCTCCCTATTCAATGCTCTCCTGTTTGTGCATCTAGATGATTGCATTTGCTATGGCATCACACTGGAGGTCTGTGTTGATTTACTTCTATTCTGTGGCTTCTAACAGAATTTATCATTTGGGAAGTGTTGTCTACATGCCTTTTTCCTAAAGACTCGACTTTGCACCTGGTACTTTGAAATACATTTTGTCTGAGTGTAGGGGCCAATAATGCAAATCACAGCCTTGGCCAAATCCTCCACTCCTCTGCCAGTTGCCACGTTACTTGCATGGTTCATCAGCGGTGCTTTTACTTTCAGAGTATTGATGAAAATGTTGAATAGCAGTGAGACAGATCACAGCATTTTAAGGGAAGAGTCCTGACAACGAAATCTGATTTGATCAAATTATAAGCGCTTATCAATAGATGGTCACCATTGAATGTGAACATTAAATACGCTCCTGTTGTCTGATTGCCTTATTACTTGCAATCTCTTCAGCTTTGTCCAGGGACTGCTGTCAGGCTAACTTCCGAAAAAGTGGCATGTCAGTTTTTCATGGCTGCAGATTTGAAATGTTTGTCCGCAGTAGGTGCTGCCTTTTCACTCTTTCAGGTTACCAGGGGACTGCAGAGTTCTTTATCACCCTCAGTCTCTTTCTTTCCAGAGAAGGAACAGATGGTTTTATGGAGCACTCGGTCCCTTTCTGCGTCATCCTGAACAACGTTACCTCCCCTGTGCAGGTTGCCAGGAATTAAAACAAACAAAAAACCCCACCAAAAAGCTGTAAATTCTAAAATACTAGAATGAAGGTTTTGTAGTCTTCTTGACAGTACACCATCTGTCAGTTCTTCTGTGTATAACCAGAAAGCTAACCTCTGCACCTGGAACGCAAGCTTGATTTTTTTTTTTTTAAAAAAAAAACAAAGCAGAAGGATCATCTGGGCATTTGGGACCACACCTTGCAGAAAGCTCAGAGCAGACAAACCAATTCCCTGGTGCAGGATCGCAGGGCTCACGTGGAGTCTGTAGTGAGGCTGGGGCTTTACTGAACTGCGGTACCTGGAATGAAAAGGGTTTTACAAGAGACCAGATGATACGTAGCTCTCTCCCACAACAGCTTGTCAAATGTCCCCAGGAGAATGGGGGAGATTTGGGGGATCCCAGAGGCTTATCAGAAAAAGCGTTTGTTGTCTCAGGCTCCTGCAGCAACAGTTGCACGCCGCTGCTGCTTTAAGGCAGGGAGAGATTGTGGTGCTGCCAGTGTTGCTGTGGTGACTAATGAGTTTTTAATGCCACCTGCTGTAAACAGCTGGATTTAAAGCAATCATAAGCAAGGGCACTTTAGACCACCAACATTTTCTTTTACGATGAGAATGCTTTTAGCTCTGGAGAAGCAAAAAAAGAAAGACAGGCTCTTGGGGTTGCTGAGTACCACCATGTCTGCTGTCTGTTGGTCCCGTGGATGCTTTCAGCTGTCACTTCAGGCCAGGTCAACTACAGGATGTAACTTCCTACAGCCTCTCTGTGCCGCTCGGCTCCCAGTGGCACATGGTGCGAAGGGAGCTGATCACGCAAGCCCTGGCCCTTGGTCTCATTTCACATATCCTGGATGTTCGTGGCCAGATACCTAAAGGAAACAGCTGTGAGAACATTAAGAGGGAAAGTGTGTCATCAATATTTAGATATAGGAGGAAATTATTATTAATTTATAAGATTCATGCCAGTCATGACGTTAAATTGTAAGGAATCCTTGTGTAGGGATGGACTGGGAACTCTAGAAATAAAAAGGAGTGCTACTTTAAAGATTTTATACTAAATAAGGTTGCTTCCTCTCAACAGCATAAAAGGACATTTTCAAGATTAATTTGAGAGAATAGCCTTACTAAACGTTTCTAAATGGGTCTAAATTGTCCGTGCGTTGTATTTGTTGCCTTCCTCAGTGATTACTTCAGTAAATCTGTTCGCCAACAAATGTCTCAATGCAAAAGTCATAGAAGCCTTCAAGAAAGCAGTAGTGACATCTTGTGGCTCCTTCAACCAGACCCAAGCTCCGAGACAGTCGTCTCTGCTGCTGGCACCGCAGCTGCGCTGGCATCCAGGGCTCTGGTGGTGGGAAGGGTCCTCTCGCCGGGCAGCCGCATCTCAGCTGCCTTTGCACAGACACACTGGACTCAAGGGGGCTTGTGCCGAGGAAGATCAGTCCGTCCGTATCGTTTTCCCTACGGTGCTCCTAAAAGAATTTGCCGAGCGCCGTATTCATACACCTCCCCGTTTTATCCAGGTTATCCCACTGATACCACCTAGAGAGGGGGTTATGGTCTTTACCGATCGCTGACTTTCACTTTGGGGTCTCCATTCAGTTTTAACTTAAATCCTAACTGGAGGCCTGTACCTCCACATTAGGCAATCAAGGTGAGCTGAGCAGCTATACTCCCTCTGCAATTAACAGAGGCACCGCCAGGAGGTGATTGTCTTAGTCATCTTAAATACGTGTTTTAGGAGGAGAGGAGTTGCTCTGGAGGCTGCTGCTGTCTTTCTTCTTGGGCTGCACAGGGACCTCAGGGCTTGCTGGTGGCTCTGGCGCAAGACAAGCCGCAGAGGGGGCTGTGGTGGGACAGCCCGAGATGTGCAGTGCAGGGGACAGTGCCAGGCAGGAGCTGGGTGTGTGGAGGAAGAGGAGGAGGGACAAGAGCTGCTTCACCTGCTGATGTAGCTGCCATATGCCTGTAGGCGAGACACTTGGGCTCAGATGGCTCTTAGCTGACTGGGGCCTTCTGCGGTGGTGGGACTTTCACCCCAGGAACAAAGGTGGCCGTAACTTTTTGTGCAAAAAGATGTTCTTTGAAAAACTGTGGGTTTGGAGCTTTTCATCCTAGGAAGATGCAAACTCAGTGAAAAGGAGGTATTTTTTCCTATGGAAAAGCTTCCCCTATTATTCAGTGTGACAATTCTTCTTTATTTCTCACTGATTGTCATTTCTTTTCAGTGCTATAACACAGTGAAGCAATATCTGAGGATTTTAATTTGACTTTGAATTCTGTAAGTTTTGATTCAAAACATGGTTTATATCAGCAGTAGCTTCAAGATTTTTTTTTTAAACTGAAAGATTGAAAACAAAAGTATGTTTTTTGTTCTGAATATCCCCCAGGTTAAACACTATTTTTTGTTTCTTTTAGCTGTCACTCAGGTGCAGATGCTTTTACTAATACATTTCTGCTATCTTTATGATACGCTTTCCTCGATAGTATCCTTTGGCAGTTAATTACTGGACTTGATTGTCAGCTGTGTTAGACCCGGTCTGTAATACATTTGCCTTCTTCCTTCAGCACCAGTGGCACCTGAGATTACCTCCATCGAATATTACAATCACCTTTTGTATGTCACCTGGACCTATGGAGGAGATGGTACTGACCTTTCTCATTCCAGGATGCTGCACTGGATGGTCATTGCAGAAGGAAAGAAAAAAATCAAGAAGAGCGTACGTATGAGTGAGGAAGGCATCTCACATTTCTCTGGTTTTTTGTTGCTGCGTTGATAACTTGGTAATACAAAGTTAAGCAAGTTGATTAAGATCGGTAGAAGCCTGATCAGTTAAAGTCATTTCACAGTGTTAGCCCGTGCTTCAAAAGACTCAAGCTCTCAAAACAGCCACTGGACAAAATGGTTCTATGGTGATCCAGTGCAACTGTTGATAATTTAGGTGAGAATATAAAAATAGCTTATTAAATTTCTGAGATGCGGACAATAAAACATAAAGGGTATTTTTGAGTGAACAGCTATGGTCCTTTCAATTTCTATTTAATAATAACCAGACTATACTACTAGCTGAAGTTTTTTAGTTCATTCAGGCCAGGTGCTATCACTTCCCATTTTCTGAGTTCATCAAACAGACATTCTTAGAAATTATGTGCTTTTCATTTTCTGTTTAAATACAAGTTTCACTTACTGATGGGACACGGATTTCACCCAGGATGCATACACTTCTTAGAAAACTTGCCAGATGTTAAGATGTGTTCTTGGCACATTCTCTTGAACCCTGAACATATTTAGAAATCACTTAGAAAAAGGAATCTGGGGTTTCCAATTCTGCATTAAAGTCATGCTGCTGCAAGGTACTGAAACACGTTTAACTCAAAGCAAGAGAGCAGCCCCTGGACATCGAGTGAGAAGTGTTTGAAAGAGGGGAGGAGCACTGCAGCACGGGAATGTACACAGCCAGCAATGTGGCTTCATACAGACTGTGACTGTCTTCTGCACCACTATTGATCTTTTAATCATTGACAGACTAGACACTTACTCAAGTGTCTGGTCTTTTTCAAGGGAAAGGTTTCCCTTCTACAGCTGAAGGCTTAGCGGATGCTGAACTGGAAGTGGATTTTCAGCATAAGCACAAATTCATCAGCAATTTTCACTAGGATTTTATGGAGCACCCTAGCTTTCACTGGATTCCTAGTGGCTGCAAGAGTGCACCCATCTGGAGCTTGTTGCAGGATGAATCTAGTTACGTGATTAGTAGTACTGTTCACAAACATGACATATCTGAACAGCAGGAACTTCCAATATTTGGATCTTCATTTCAAACAAGGAAGAAAACTCCACATTTTACTTTTTCCCTACAAATAAAATATTCTAACATTTGAATTCTAAAAAAATTGTGCTGTGATATCCTTCTCCTCTCTTCCTTCTAAAAGTCGTGTTCTCTGTCAGGTTGTTATTTTTCCAGGAAAAATTTGAATTCTGTGCCATTCAACTTCATTGAATGTGAAAATCTTAGATTACATAAATATAACATAAGCATCAAATGTGAAAATAAATTAAAATTAATATTGAATATGTAATTTTAATTTAAAGAAAATATTAAAACTAGAGGGTATCTACAATTGAGTATATCTGCAAATAAAACTTCAATGCTTTAGGAAAGTCCATAGAAATGTTTGTCTTCATATTGTTTTCAGGACATGGGAACCCATAAAGTGTTCTTCAGGAAATTCCTGCAACAACCGATTTATTGCTAACTTTTGTGGTCCTGCTTATGTTTGTAAATATGGGTACATGCTTTCAAGCTTCAGAGCGTACCTGTTTTCCGAAGTTCTGTTAGTTACTTTCAGAAATGGTTTCCTTTAAAAATCATACTATATTATAACCTCTTTATCTGATTTATTAAGATTGTTAAGACTATTGTTATGGTTGTTTTTCTTGTGGGATCATTAAAATAAATAGGTAACACTATCAGGCAGTTACGACTTTTTCTTCCTGCTATTTGTGTACTTCCCAAGACTCTGTAGAAGTCAGTCAGTTTTTTAGAGAAGTGAGGAAAAAAAATATGCATAGTTCTCTCAGTCTTCATTCAGAACTGTCTATCCCTCTTGGAACTGAAAACTTCAGCCTGAAAATTAAACGACTATGAAAACCAGCATGAGATTCCTGAATGTGCCCTTTTTAGATAGACCACAAGTGCTCTGCAAACAATCTGTTGCAGTATCTGTGTTTTGCATCCTTCTCCATGACCCTGGAGAAATGGGGAGCTTACTCATCCCTAAAATAACAGGAAGAAGTTATTCACAATCATCTGAAACTCAGCTCAGTTTTGGATTGTATCTGGATTCAAACTTGCAGATGGCTGAACTCAGGCCCTGAGGTCTATTGTCAAGTCAACGGGTCTCCAGGTAGGTGTTAGACTTGCCCAGCCAGATTTAATTTGCAGGTTCTTAGGATATATAAAGGCTTGCCTATGTGTGTCTTGTGTACTCTTCTCAGAGATACCTGATCTGATTTAAATTCCTGTAACATTGCAATGGACCCAAATACATGGTTTGGTTAGCATTTTGCACAACTCAAAAAATCTAGATGCAAGACTGCTGTCGTTGGTGTGAGGGAGATTTTCTTTCTTCCTTAAATTTTCACTGGTCATACAGAAAGTGTGGCCTAAGATTGTCTTCTCCCTTCGTTGCGATATTGCTGAGCATTCCAGCTTTCCACAGTTGGTGTCAGTGGGAACTGGTTCATGTAACAAGTCTAGAGTATGCAGAAGACATCTGCTGTGATGCACAGAACTTTCTTTGTAGTATATTAAGTGACCGGATTAATTTTACAAGAAGGATGTCTATTTTGGGTCATATTTAACAGTCGGTGTCTATAATTATTGTAGGTAACGCGCAATGTGATGACTGCAGTGTTGAGTTTGCCTCCGGGTGACATTTACAATCTTTCAGTGACTGCTTGTACTGAAAGAGGCAGCAATACTTCCCTGCCCCAGCTTGTGAAATTGGGTAAGAAATGCTCATTTGTAATTTATAAATTCACTTTTTCTCTTGTTTGACTGTAAAAGTAACTGTGTCAGCAGATCCAGCGTCTTCCTTGTTTCAGTGTCATGTACCTGTGACGGCATTTCTTTTGCAAAGCTGTAATTTTCACCGCACCTTGCTGTGAAGATTGTTTCATTCCCCCATGTGAAGCTACTCTCCTAAAACATTTTTACTCGAGGAGCAAGAGTGGCAGAATCTGACTGTAAGTGGAAGCAGGAGAGTGGAAATTACTTAGTGCCTCACTGGGAGAACAACTCGGCTTCCTATTTGTTTCCCTGCGGTCTCAAACGCACACAGGTTTTGGGAACAGCGACTCAGGCATCGCAGCTGAACTTTTCAATACAAAGCAGAACCTTCCTTGGTTTTGACAAGCCAGTTTCTGGGTCTGCACTCTGGTTTCCTCTCCTCTCTCCCTGGACATCTCCCTAGTCTTCCAACATAAAAGATGTACCCCTAAATACAAATCAATGACAGTACTCTCTAAAAAAAACCCAATCAGATTCATGACTGTGGAGCATGGCATCGTTCTAAGAGAAATATGTGTAATCTACTCAAAGAAACAGAAAAAGACTTAAGAACTTCATCCTTTAGGTAAGACTTTAAAATATAGCTTTCTGTCTAACTTCTTCCTTTACCCGTGAAGAAGACTGGACACTACACCATTATACCTTCAGAGATTTTACTTCACTTTTGCATGCACAAAGAGTCGTTGAGCCCGAAGTACCTAAAACAGTGACATTTTGAAATGTGCCTAACTGCTTTTAGAGGCATTAACTCGCCCGTGAAGGTGGGTAAAGAAGAGTTACTACTTTCAAACTGGGTTATCTTCTCTACACACATAATAGACCTTTCTGAGTGACAGTGAAAGAAGTGAATTTAAAGTACTCCATAACTTGTAATTGAATTAGAGGTCTCAAAGCAGTCATTATCTTTTTGTCTTTCTGAATAGCTCTTACTCAAATCTCTTGAATGGTGGTGGGGCAAGCAGTATAGCCATAAGAATCTGAAGTTCTTCCAGGTCTTTTAACCAAAGGGGATATGTGAAAGATGTAGACAAATTCCATGGATTTTCCTCTTCCCTATGCAAGGCCTGTCCACTGTTTTCCCTATGCCTTGGGTGTGTGCATGGTTACATGCATGTAACTTCATTCCCAGGATTGAGCGGGTGGATGTGTGAGGGTGAGCATATCCGCCCACTACCATTGTCCAAATATTTTAGGAGACTATTTCAAAATATCAGCTATCTTTAATTGTCAGACAGGTCCATGAGTGCCATGAATAATATATTCATGTTGTACACCCTGCAGCCTAGTTGTAGCTTCCTGTTGTTTGGCTATGGACAGGCAGGCTCTTACTGAACTGGTGTAGTTCTTTTACTCTTGCTCCTTCATTGACAACAAAGAGAAGGTGGAATAAATTCCATTTCGAGAAATCACTCCTAGACTTCTGGGTGAGGGGGTTTTGTAGTGGTTTTTGTTTTGTTTTTGTTTTTCCTTTAAGCTGTTTCCACTTTGAATATACACTAGTAAGGATATTTTACTAGAGGCTTTCCTTCTCTCTGTTTCTGATGGAGCAATGGGAGTTGTAATTAGCAGTAGTGGGAACTGACTCTAAGTGATAGACGACTCAGCACTTGGCAGTCACTTAAGCATTCTTGCCAAATGTTCTTCCCTCCATGATGTTTGCTTCATCCTGGCAACTTTCCACTTGCAAAAAAATCAAACCATTTGCTGAAGGCAAAAGGAGGATTTGCTTGGGATGATGCCCAAACACAAAACTCATATTTTAATTGAGGCCATTTTTTTACCTGGAGTGAGGGATGGAAAGTGTTTCTGGATCCAAGAGCAGATATATGGGTGTAATTAAGGGAGAGGGATGCTTTACTATGTAGTTCTGGGACAACATGTGCACTGCAATCCCCGTGACACAGAAGAAGCCATGTGAATGTGCCTCAGTCCCTACCCTGCTCTCCTCAATGCTCTCTGTAGTGCCGATATGATCTTGGCAGCCTCCAACCCAAGAACACTGATCTGATTGTCTGAGGATCAGATACGTCTCCAAAATATCTATAACTACTTGAGCAAGTCCTTTGTGCCAGGTTTTTTGAGGCAGATCTTACACATCACATCCAGGCTCCTGTGACAGCATCTCAAAGAGTGAGAATAACAAATTACTTGTGAAGGGAAAAAATAAGAGCAAAATGTTGTACATAGTACACTGCATGTAGTGTGAAGGGATCCTAGTATCAGGTCATTGTTTGAGAACGACAACTTCCATTAAACAACCATAGATTAGGAAATGTGAAAACTCTGGAGAACGCCTTGGGAATCTGCAACCCAAACTTTGCACACTCTGAAGGCAAACTAAAGGGGCCCAGGACGGCTGAGGCATTGAAAGCTAGGGATTGCCAGTACCTATTGTGTGAGGTCTTCGGGATGAAAATCAGGATCAAGCCTTGGTCTTTAAATAATCTCGGGCGGGAAAAAAACCACATCGCGTTTTAACACCATGGCTGGGCTGTTTGGTCCTCTCCCTGCTCCTCAAGGTTTCCCCTCTTGCGCTTTCCATACTCCAGGTTGGTTCAGGCGGAGCTGCAGTGATGGGTGGCCTCCACTGGAGGTCAGCCTGGCCTCCCGTGGACAGCTGCTCGCCCAGCCATGGGGGTTGGTGGGGAGGTAGCCCTGTGGGGGACAGCCGAGGCCACCCTATGCGGGGCCGGGGGCGCTGGGTGCAGACCCTCGGCTGTGTTTCACTGCATCTCTGATGTCGTCTCTCCCAGGAGATCCCCAGTAGTCCTTCTATCACAGGGTTGTCTCCTCCTCGCCACACAGGAACCCCAGTCCCTTCTATATCTTTGCCCGAGGCCAGTTCGTCTGGCACAACAGCAACGAAAAATGGAAGCAATAAATTGAAGATCCCTGAAATCTGGACCTCTGCCTTCAGTGAAGAGAGAAAACTCCTGCAGCTAACTGAAACAAGAGCAGACCCAATGGCCCCTTAAATGTTAGCCTAGGGGGGGAAAAAAAAAGGAAAAAAACCCTACAAGTTCTTTTTAAAAATGCTAATTAACTAAATATTCTCTCTGCTACAATTAAATGAACCTAGACGGTCTTCACTTCTGGGAAGCTGCTTCTTTATCTTCTCCTGGGGCATGCCTTGTAAAGAAAAGCTTTCTGAGGCCAAATGTGTTGCTAACAGGTGGACAGCCATCTTCTCCCCAAAGAGGTTCTGCTAACATCGTCCTATTAATAGAATACGCTGATCATCCTCAAACAAGGGCTCTGCTGAAAAGGGAAGTGAAGTAATTATCTAACTGTCCAAACAGAGAGCAGTTTAAATAGAGAAGAAAAACCAAGACACTTCATCATCTTCCCATTTTACAGTGGTAGTTTATCATCACGAGAGGCAGGACTTTCCGTTGGCAGGCTTTACCTGAAGGAAATGAAAGATAGACGGGCATCAGACATTGCTTTCATTTTTGTTCAAGACTTCCTCTTCTCAGTTGTCTGAGAACTTAAAGATAAGCTTAATAAAAGGAGATTTTCTCTTAACCAGAGCCAGCCCCTCCAAAATCGCTGTTTGCTGTCAACAAGACTCAGACCTCTGTGACTCTGCTGTGGGTGGAAGAAGGAGTGGCTGATTTCTTTGAAGTCTACTGCCAGCAGGCTGGATCTGGTCAGGAAACAAAAGTCCAGGTATGTAGGTATCTATTCTTTGGTTTCTGCTCTTCATCTCTGAAACTAAGACTGGGCCTTGCATCTTTCTGGTTTGTGGTCTGCTGCTTAGCGTTTGTGTGTAAAGCCCAATGACATTTTGTGCTTGGTACACAGGTTAGATCATTAAACCAAATGTGGTAAGGTGGTTCAGAATTAAACTTTTAGAAGTTAAACTACTGAAGCATTTCAAATACTAAAATATTTTGTTATCTTGCAATATTAAAATGGGCTTTTATCTTATTGATGAGATTATAACTAGTTGGACAGAAGCTGTATGCATCCAACAGGTTGTCAGTCTTTGGCTAGTCATGAAAATGGCTCCGATTTACCATGCAAAACCTAAAAGGCCACAAAAGTAAGGGGATGTCAGTGGGTGGGAAGAGAAAAATGGTCAGGTAGCTTGGTAAGGAATGGGAAAAATAGTCATATTACGTGCCATAGGATATCTTATGCAGCATTTAGCTATTTCTAGCTTACTTTATTCCCAGTTTTGACAACTGTTAACTGAAGTTCAGTAGGACCTTCACTGCTATTCAAAGAGCACCTTTATGCTGCAAATGAGGTTGCTTCTCATGGATTTTGTCTCCTAGGATATTTCCTTTGAGATCCACTTTCTCAGCCTCACAAATGAACTTCCTTTTCTCTCTGTCCACTTAGGTACCTGTGCTCAGAGGCCACCAGAATATCTGAGTGTTTAGATTGGTAACTGTCTAGTGAAGAATAGAGCAGCAGTAGTTTTAATTCCTTGATATTCAATGCTGTGCAACATATGAGGCTTACTTTGAGGTTTAGCTGACAGTATCATGAATCACTGTGATTACATGCTATGGAACATCATTCTGTCATGTGGACTGTAACACATGATGGGAAATCATTCAGGAACAAGTAAAAAATAATCTGCTCAGACCACTGATTATTCAAAAAGAGACATATACACTCTTTAATCCTATGGAAGTCCGGTCTGAATTATTTAATATTCTTTTTAAATTGAGAAAGGCATTGAATAAAAGAACAAAAAAGATGTTTAAATGTGTTTTAATCTCTTGGATAGCTTGGATTCCACATCTAGATCCCTGCTTTTTCACAGTGGATAGCTAAAGCTTGTGAAGTCATTATCCACTTAGCAGTGATTCAAAATAATGATGTGATCCGGCAAGGAAGGTACCATAGGATTTGCAGCTTTAGTGCAGAGCAAATCTGTTTTCAGAACATCAGGAAAAGACTGCTCCATTTGGCAGGAGCTTCAGTGGGTGTCTCATTTGTTGACATGAACATCTGGCACTGGGAAATGCAAAGATTGTCAGCTCACTTCTCATTAGATTTGTCACTCTCTTTTCTGTCTCTATGAGAAAAGGGGAAGGGCTCCATTTTGAACTGTAAAAAGGAATGCTTTCCCATTAGACTGGTGAAAATTCTTTACTTGTGATTTCCTATGCTAACTATGTGAACATTTTTGTCCCTTTCCTTCATCTTTAAATCAGCAAAATGAAAAGCAACAGCTTTCCAAGTTTGAACATTCTGGGTTTTTCTTGACTAATTTAAATTTTCCAGATGGGAAAATGGAAAACATCCAACCAAGTCTAATTGCCAAACTGTGGCCCCTCCTTTCAGCTCAGGGGATAAAAGTCCCCTCCCTTACACTCATGTGCATGTGATTTCATCTGTGTAACATACCTCAGGATTGCACTGCAACAGAAACCCTTCCTAGTCTAGAAGGAGCCCATGAATAACAATAGGACACTGCAAAAATCCAGTGCTCAGGACTTGCTACAGGATCATGCACTCCCCATCCGGAGTGAGTTCATGTATAAAACTTGTCCTTGTTCCGTTTCTAAACCACACAGGATCAGCGTCCCTGTTTTCGCATCTGCAGCCCACCCTTGGTTGTGCTGGAGAGTACAGAAAAGCTTCTGAGGACCTTAAGGAGCTGTACATTTAAGTCAACGGATGTGTTGTATTTGGTTTTTTTTGTCATATCAGCATTTATGAAACACAAAAATTGTTTACCAGGGACACAGTAACTAAAACATTGTGTAAAGATACTATGTAAAGAGTTTCTATTACCTAGACAAACTGAGGCGTGGGCTAACTGATCATAGTTATTACCCAAAGGCTTTGCTCCAGCTTTCTTTTTCACCTTGGCCGTGTGAAGATCATCGAGTCCTTGGTTGGACTTGATGACCTTAAAGGTCCCTTCTAACCTAGACGATTCTATGATTCCATGAAAGGCTCACAGCTCTTCATGTCCAGCGGAACTGACTCGGAGGCAGAGATGACGTGTATTCATACGAGGGTATGGAGATTGTGACTACCTTGGCCACACTTTGAATCAAAATATCTTCGTTTTCCTCCTACCTGTATGGCTTACTAGCAGAGCTCATGAGCTCTACCCATCTCTGAGGATGTCCTGGAGGTCGCAGCACTTTCCCCCACCAAGCGTGTGCCTGACTGACCCCTTATGAGGCACTCTCCTGCCCTCTGCAAGGGGCCCTGGGGCTTCCTGGGGTGCTCTGGGCTGTTTCTGCTGCTGTTTCCACCCCTGTTTTTCTCCCCTCTTCTGCCAGAGTGCCAGGATACCTGCCTGTTTTCAAAGGCAGGCCCTGGTTGCCTTTCCTGGGTTTTGAAGTGCTGGTTTCTTTCACCAAATCTGATTTTACCTGGTCAAATGTATGGGTGGAGAGGGGAGCACTCATTTGTGCTCTTGTGTTTACAGGAGAGACAAACTTCTGTGCATTTTTCCCTGTTTCTGCAGGAACCTGTCACTGTCTCTTCACACGTAGTGACCATTTCCAGCCTAACCCCTGCCACGTCCTACAACTGCAGTGTGACCACCTTCAGCCACAATAGCCCCAGCATCCCCACTTTCATTGCGGTTTCCACCATGGGTGAGCAGCACTTCCCTGCTTTCTTCTTCCTCCTCCAGCTACAACATCTGTTTCTCCTTGCTTTCTAAAGCTGCTTTTGGTAATGCTGGCCCCAGGAGTTGTTTCTATCATGGAAAGGCTGACAGATGTGGATGGGATGGGGAAGCGGCATTAAAAAGTTCTTAGAAAAATCCCTGCTTGGGGGGTTGACTTGGAAATGTATAAACTAGAGTCTCAGTTCTCTACTGGGTTTTAGAAATCAGGAACCTATTTTCTGGTGTCAAGGCTGAACATCAGGGCACTGATTGGTGACATTTATGGAGAAAAATGTCTTCTCAGCCAAGCCCAAACAAGAGGAAAATCACATTTATCAGCTGCTGAGGCAAAAAATCATTTTCTGCTTTCAGTGAGGAAGTGGAGATAGGGTGAGAGAGAAGGAGAAGGGTCACTGGACAATCTTGAGCAGCACACCACGAAGGGCTAGCTCCTGATGAAGGCTCCCCGGGCATGTTGTGAAGCCGGGCTCTGTACTGACTCTGAATAAAAAATATCAGTGTTGAACTGCCCAGATCACTGGATTTCTCTTTTGAATCTCCCCTTCAGAATGATCAGTGTCATCTCTGCTTAGTTAGGGAGTTGTGTAGCTTTAGTCAGTGGTCCTATACATCACACACCACTCCATGTTGGAGTTCAGTGTCTGATAATTAGTTTAAAAATGTCCATGATTTTTAATCCGAAAAAAGCTTTTCTGGACAACTGTGAATGTAAAGTTATTCTGAATGAGTAGAGTGGAGAGGGTTTCTTACATAATAAGCAGAACAAGATATCTGGTCTCATAGTAGAGCAGTCGATAAGCATGTAATATTGAACAAAAGGAAATCAGGGGTTTTGTTATTAAGAGTTGATTCCAGCTCTTGTTTAAAACAGAGTATTTTGTTGAGATTTATTTGCAAAGGAAATTCAATCAATTTCAACCAAGTATTGAAATAACAGCCTCAGCCTGTTATTTTGCTTTTGGGTCAGAAAAGGTATTGATTATTGTTGAAGAACAATTTCAGAGTTGAAATGTGCTTTGGAGACATAAATGATGATGAATATCTTTATTTTGTATTTCCTTCGCCCTTTTCTCTTGTGTCATGAATGTCAGTTAGAAAGGAAAAAAAAATCAGAATGTACCCAAATTTAGCAAAATGCCAGAGTGAAGTCATTTCCCCACAGAAATTTTGTAATAGCCACAACTAGTCAAAACCTTCCTTTATCTCTAGTGGTAGATTTTTCTCTCTGTAAGACTCCAGGCTGAATGAGATCAGTTCAGAAAAATAACACTATCAACATTCGGGGGAAAAAAACAAACCCAAAGTGTCAGTGCTTCTGAACTGAATAACCAAGAGTCCTTGTTTGTGTGTACAGTCACCGAGATGAATCCCAATGTAGTGGTAATCTCCGTGTTAGCCATCCTAAGTATCCTTCTGATTGGACTGCTGCTGGTGACTCTTGTTGTACTCAGGAGAAAACATCTACAAATGGCCAGGTAAGTCCAGATGTATGCTGATTCCAAAAATTTCAGACAACAACAAACACATCAAGACAATAGTTGTGCTTGAGGATGCCTGTGTGCATGGGTTATGCTGGAGATGCTTGTGAATAGAACACCTTCAAAATAGTTGTCCTGCTGCTGTCTAGGAATATCGTGTCTTCTCCCTCTATCTACTTTTACTCTTGACCTGAGTTATAAACCTCGACTTTTGTCTGATTTTGAGCTTCACAAGATCGGGTCTGTAAGAAATGCAGTCTTTATTATAAAACAGTTGTGTCAGGAACCTAAAGGATAGTAAGGATCTGAGGCAATTGGGCATGAGCAGGGCATCAAGATGGTCTGCAAATCTTTCATATGGTTTGGAACAGGAGATTTTTCATATCGGCAGATAAGATAGTTGATCCAGGATGCTGCATTTTGCTGGCCATGTAAGGCCTGAGCCCTGGCAACCAAACCCCCAGGATGAGGACAGATGTACCCAGGACCCTCAGAGTCCCTTTCTAGAGCATGTGCCAATCTGCCCTCAAATCCTGGTCTTCCACTTGTCCACATTCTGCACTTATATGGGCTTCCTATAGAAACTGCCACATGGGAAAGAGCATATGGATTTACCTAGATCTTACCTTTCTACACAGTGAAGATGCAGCCAAATATATACCAAGACCCACAAATCCAGAAGGGATCTCACGTCCTGCTGTTCATGTATAGCGTTAGTGATCCCCATTTGTTCTGTCACACACATGAAGAGCACACATGAAGGGAAGAATTACCTTATAGGAATAAACCTTTTTTACAGAACCTGCAGTTCTTTTAGCTATCTGCACCAATCATTTATACCTGAATATTGAAATTCACTTTCCTTTTTCTGGTGGACTTACCTGTAACAGTTTACTTTAATGTGGGTTATGTTAAGGCCTGAGTGAAGTGTGGAGGTTTCTCCAAACCCTCTATATGTGGTTCACCTCCTGGTTTTGGAAGGCTCCTGGAGTCTTCATCCTTATATAATCTCTGTAATATATTTTATATTAATTTACTCTCCTCTGTCAAGAAAGGAAATGATTTCATGTAAAAAAAACTTAAGAGTCTTGCACCTGGCTACTTATCAGACGCAGCATTTTACATGTCATGTCTTGGCTATGTATTCCATGCAACAGATGACCACATCACACATATTTTGCAGGCTTTCTCCTTCAGTGAACATTATGTGTTGGGTTTTTTTTCCTTTTACATATAACCGGATCTGTGAAAATTAATTCTCTTTCCTATTTAATTACTGTGCAGGCAACACAAAGCTTTTTCTTTTTCTCTTCGTCACTGCTTCTAGCCCCAGAAGATAAAAACCCCAGGAGGAAATTAACAAAGTAAATCCAGTAGGAAGCTGCAAGCAATTCTTTGCTTAAATCAAGCAATCAAAAATAATCAAGTCGGTTTACCATTTGTAGCTGAAAATAATGGACTTGTGATAAATTCACTGGAAATTCAGTGATAAATTCAGGAAATTCAGGGTTTTTTATAAATTATTTTGTGGACTCAAAATTACCATGCTTGTGTAAAACAGAGACAATTACATAATTTGTCCTTAAGAGTTGGGACAGTGAATATTTAGTATAGAAAAATAAATTATTTAGCATGTGTACCGAGGCCAGCAACTAGTACTGGTACCACACTATAGAAAGCCCAAATCTGAACAGAAGATGAGGTCTATTTGAGATCTTTATTAGCAACTTCTCCCTTGTTTTACTCTTTTAAAGCATTATTAGGAAACCTGATCTCAGGTGGTGTTGAGCATTCAGTGGTTTTGGAGGACTGTGTTAAGGGATTTCAGTTACGTTTGTCACAGATTATCTGAGACCTAGTTACAAATATGAGTGTTCAGCACTTCTCTACAGCTTTGGGGGTCCTCCATGAAGTCAATGTCATTGCAAGCATTGAGAATCCAAAAATGGTAACTTTGTACCCAATGGTCTTCCTGGAACAGGGAGTGCGGGGCTGGAACCTTTGTCAATTTTGCATCTTTAGAGAGAGATGGAAAGCTTCCTTATAACTGGTGAGTGTTTGAAGCAAAGCTTTTAATTATGTTTTTCCCCATCTTGGCTCTTTGGTAAATATGATCTTTAAATCTTAAGTGTTTATCTTTTATGTCATCATAGTCCTTGTTTAAGATAAAACTACTATACCTGTTATTTTAGTATTTTGCTTCTTGAATGATGACTCAAGACTATGTATTCTGTCACCTGCTATTTTTAGTAGGGAATGATGTATATACATGTCAGCCAAGTTGCGTAGATGTGTTTTGGGAGGATATTTTTTCTTCCTTTTTCTTAGAGTCGTATTTCCTAAAATGAGACAAGCGTAGAAATCGGATCTGTAAATCCATTAGCACTTCCACAGAGATATATTTACATCCAGAAGCAAGCTTGCATGTAGATAACCAATTAGCAACTGTCTTCACACAGTATCATTAATTAATTTTTTCTTGCATTGCACGACAAGGACAAGCCAAGTCAAATATTTACTGTAGCTTAATGTTCAGTGCTGTTGAAATGACTAGGGAAAAAAAAACCCCACATATTCTTGCTAGTCTAGAAAACCACCTACAAGAGTTGCAGGCACTGACTATGGGCTCCAAGCCATCACTGACACCATCAGCCAGAGAGAAGTATTGGAACAATGTCTGTAAGATCAGCTTTTCCAGAAGCAAAAGGGCTCTGAGACCTACCTGACTGGCACCAGTGTGGTCATTTTCATTCCTGTTTTGATAATCAAATGGGTGCTAATGACTGACCCGAGGTTTACTGTTTTGTTATTAGCAATCTCTGAAAAAAAATTCATGTCTTTCAAGGCAAGTCCAAACGCAGATATTTAAAAGCATATTGTCAGCCCCCTAAGGCCCCATTCCAGTAGGTAGGAAGAAGAAAATATGAGCCTTGGTTTTATAGCAATAGTAAGCTTTGTTGACAGCCAGAAAGTTGGAAAAAGAAGTTGATGCACAGGGAACTGCTTCCATGATCTCATAGACACAGCCT
The DNA here is from genome assembly GCA_013398295.1 of Chionis minor. NCBI lineage: Eukaryota > Metazoa > Chordata > Aves > Charadriiformes > Chionidae > Chionis > Chionis minor. The sequence goes on from VZSF01006454.1 coordinate 1,275,218, forward strand.
GCCGGGGAGGATGGGATTAAATGGATTGACACTGCAGCACAACAAGCCTTTTGCTAATAAGCGTGCAAACTGAACTAACAAGCCCAGCAAATCTTGTCAATACCTCACTGTGCTGCTAATTAACTGGATATTAAACAAGCTTCACTTGCTTGGTATAGCTTTAATAGCAGCCAGCTGCATGCAGTACAAACTAATCTCTATTTCTGCTTTTCTTGCTTGGACTATATTAATGGCAAAGAAGGCAGAAGATCAAACACTCATTTAATTAAATATCCAGGCTTGAATCAAATGATTAAACTAGCAACAGATGTTATTAAAATCATAAAAGGCTTTTTTTTATGGGAAAGGGAATTAATTAATAGGTTTGGATGTAAAAGTGAAGATTCTTGTTGCTTGATTTGGTACATGTGTATGTATGGATGTGTATATATATGTGTATATACATAAATTATGTTATAAAAATAAAAATTGGGAAAAATACTCCTGCTTAATATCTCCACAAATTTTTGATAAATGAAGGCAATGTGTCCTGATCTTACGGCCCAGACTTCTCTGAGAGTTAGTAAAGGTATCTTGTTTTGTGTGCCTCTGTTGTCTAATGTCAAGACCAGATTCACTGTGCACCCAGGCAGCCAAATGGAAAATGTGGCCGTAAAGACAGGTAGAAGGATTAGGAAACCCATTTTGCTTGGGTTCATTCCATGAATCTAGTAAGGGAGTTATGGGCATATCCAGTGATTCCTAACGAAAGCTCACCTCAGCAGAGTTTTCAGGATTTGAGCAATCTCTGCATCTCTTTCTTTTAATTAAATAAAATTGTTCAGTACACCTGAGCAGTAGGTGAAAGACTATGTAATTCCATGAAAACAATATTGAATTTATTGGGCAATTATATGTTTTTCATATGTTGAATGAAATCAATTGGTTTAGATGTCAGAGTTCCTAACCTGTGGACAATATAAGTAGGCCTGCAGGTACGTTAGCCTGTGATTTGACAGTGTGGAAATGTCTCATGATGATATGACTGTGAGAGAAGATCCAGGCTTGAATAATTCCTTCTGCCTCTGAAGGCTAGAGGAAGTAAAAACCTGACTTGGAGTTTCACAAAGGAAAGAGGTGTCTCTTCTAAGCCTGATGAAAACCTCTCTGTGGCAGCAGACGTCTGCTTATGGAAAACCAAATTTCATGCTCAGTCCAGTCCCACAGAAACCCTAACAACGGATAAGCCCTAAGGCCCTGATGCTGCAACCACTGTGGCAGATGATTAACTAGAAACGGCTGTCGCTTCTGCCTGATCCACACAATCCCTACCAAGGCCTGGGAAAGGTGCCCTGCAGAAACTGTGCTGCCCATTTTCTCTTCAGCAGCAAAACCCACTAAAACATAACTGGGAGTTTTCACCGCGTGGGCAAAAGTTTTCCCCCACTGCTTGGAAGATTAAGAATAGAGAGGATTACATTTGACCGGATTTGCTTTATCAGATACACAGTATCTACTGACTTCATAAGAGCCAAGAGTACTGAAAAAAGAAATCTCACTTTGTGGTTCCTCTTTAGAACAGTTGTAGAAGGATAGTATGCTTTTAGGATAGCAGATTTTCTGGTGGGGAGAAAAATACTCTGAGGGAGTGTTTGGCAAAAAAGTCCTGCCGCTGGAGCATTTTTTGTTTAATTTCATGAGTTTTTCACATTTGCAGACTGCCTGTAGCCCACTCCACCAATAAGTTAGAACAGGCCTGACTGGGTTTCCTGGATTAATGCAGAGCAAAATCTGTTAAACAGGTTGCAAATACAGAAGTTTAGAATGACTTTGTACTCAAATTTCCTTTAGCCGCAATGAAACCTGCTGTGAATAGTTACTTATAGAAACCACAGTTATAAGAAGCTCAAATAATGTTTTACTGAAAACCTAGGAAATAATTTAATGCACTTAACACTTTGCAGAGTCCCATTTTTATATAAATGTATTCAGAAATCTTACTTGATAGATATTAGAGTGATCTGAATATTAAGAGATATTTGAATGATCTGAATTTATCTCTGATACCCACAGGATCACTAACAGGAGCAAACGTGGGAGATTATCATAGCTGTACACAATACAAACAAACTAATATCTGTCCTAAAATATCTCAAAACATCTGAAAATAGACTTGGCACCACCTGTGTAATGGCCATAAACCCGTGGATTAATTTTTCAAACATTTTGCTCTCTGAAAATCTGGGAGTTTGTCAATTAACAGTGATTTAGAATTACAGGAATGACTCAATACCATAAAACACATTTATTTTGATCATACAGAATTTTATGTTGGATAGCTGAAAATCCTGCATGGGGTGTCAGGTTGAGGAGTAAAAATTCTGTAGAAGCTGATAATGTTCTTATGAAGCAAGTAAGAGAAAGCCTTTATGGGTTTAACTGATTTTTTAAAATAGAAATTGCTGATCTCCTGGTTTCTGTTTGTCTTACTAACTCTCCTCACTTTTTCATCTTTATGTATGTTATTTATTAATGCTCACAGGCGTAGAAGTGTATTTGCTTTCCTAACTCTGCTACCCTCATGCCTTTGGACTGATTATCTTTTGGCATTTTATATTAATCCTTGGTAAGTGATTTACTTGTTTTTCCATATGCAATGTGTAAACAATGTTAATTTCTAATACATGAAAAATGTCTGATACCTTTGTTTTCAAATGAGTCAAAGCTTTTGAAGATATAATTTTCTTGTACTAGAACATGGATTGGAGAGGATGTGGGTATCAAAGTATTTGCTACCCTGCTTCATCTAGTTTGTCTGTTTATGCTCCAACCCATTTTGGTATTAAAAAGCTAATCTTACGGTGATCGTCATATTCATCTCATTGTGCTCTCTGCAATTTTTGCCACTTCATTATAAGTCCTGGCTTCTTCTGTCCCAGTTATTCATCTGTCCATTGCCTGGCATTGCTGTCTGCTGCTGCTTTTCTATTACTAAAAATTGCTTGATCATGCCCCACCTGTTTGGTGTGTGATGTCAAATACCTTAGTTTTTAAAGGTGCGGTGATGCTCTCCTGACATCAGTAAAAGTTTTGCTTGTGGAAACAGCAGTTCACTGAGTATTGATACAAACTAGCAGTTCCAAAGTGGAAAAAATGGGTCACTATGTGTGCATCTCTGTGTGTACGCGTGTATATTTAATAGTTTAGTCTGTAAATAATTTATAAAGACTTAGTAAACGGCTGATTGGGTATGTTTTGAAAATACCTAACCAACAAAGCCATAGAGTCTATTTAGAACCAGAAGGGTTTTACAAACCATTTAACAAATAATCATAATTGACTATGATGTAAAAATGCTTAATTTATATCAAAGAAGCAAGTTCCTGATCGTCTTGGGTCCAAGATATAGTGATTTAGAAAATGTGATACAAAAGTTAAGATTACTTTTGACCAAGTGTTTTCCCTGGTGTTACCATACAGCACCAAAGCCCTGGCAACCAGTCATCAACATCATCAGCATAGGGATTTCTGAGACTGGTTTTCCTTGGGTCACATTGAGTCTGTAGAAAAATCCATCAGTGGGCCCAGAAATGAGTGGGTTTATGTAACTAAAGAAAGGTCCATTTCTTCCATGAAAATAAAAGCATGTTCTTCACACACATCCAGCTGAAGATGGTAGTCTTCCACATCTCTCCAAGGCTAATATTGTACTGACTTGTAACTTGTCTGACATAAACTCAACTATCAGAGCTGCCCAGTGATGGAGGATCAGGCAAGCAGTTTATTATTGTGGAGGTCATATTGATCTCTCTTAATTCTCTAAGGGTCAAGAAACTCAAAGTGGCCACTGTCAATGACACTGCTGCAAAAAGAGTTGTCATCTGCCTTTGCCCCTTTGCCTCTTTTTCTTTAATATGCATTAATATGCATTAACTCACCTTTCCAAATATGTATCTTTCTTCAGAGGTTTCCTCTTCAATTAAGCTACTTCGCTTAGTCTAGGTGACCAACTTTAAAGGAGCTGAAGTTGAATGAGATGAGATTAATCCCTCTCTTTGTATTAATCTGTAGGGTAAATGGAAGAACAGATGAACCACCCGCTAATGTTTCAAATGTCTTTGTTTTGCACACAAGCGGGTTTAAAACATTTATGAACATTCAGGAAACAATTGCAATGCTAAGAAACAAACGCCTCTTGAGACTATCAAAGAACAAGAAATTGTTGCTGAGAAATGGATGTCAATAATTTCTTTTATTGCCTCTTGAAGTGTGCCTTGAAGAAGCATTCTTAGAAGAATTGCCATTATAAACACTTAGATATTTTTGCTTTTGAAATGAATTCCAACATGCCCAATATTAAAAGGTTTACCACAGTCACGGTGGATAGGAAAAAAATGTGCTGAATAATTTAGACAAATTAATTTTAAGATTTCTTTGAAAAAAGTCTTTGGAGGTGTAGAATATATACTACTAGGGTATGTGCATATAACACATGAATGTACAGATGCTACACAGATAGTATCTGTATAAATAGGATGGTAGGCTGAAGAGGTTTGTAATACTTATAAAGTAAAGCTTTGCAAAGTAAATCTGCATATTACTGTAAAGCTGGTATTGCTGTAGCTCTTGTTAACTCTGCAGGCAAAGCTCCACGTCTAATTGGAAATGTACTTTGACAAGATAACAAAATTACTGCAGCTTGTGCCTGCTCCAAAAACCGAACATTTTGTAAAATTTGATTTTGGAAAACAATTTTTTTGGTTTTTAAATTTTGATTCTAAACTTAACAGGGTAGAAAAATAAAAATACTCCACTCTTAAATATTTCCTTCTGTATTTTTACATTGCTTTGAAATAAAAAAAGAGTCACCTTTGATTTACTGATTGAAGCTATGCCCCAAGGTATCTAGAAATCATTTTACTATCATCATGAAACTAAAATTAGCATCATTAAAATGTGATTAATGAGCAGATATTGTTTAATGCCAGGGAAAAACAAAAATGGCACTACTAAAATCTCTTCTGGGTAAGCAAGAATCTATTTGTGTTCTGTGGCTGGTTTAACAGAGGAAATCAGTGGTTTCAAACCTCCAGCCAAACTATTCCACTTTGTGTGTTTAATCTTAATGATTGCTTTAACTTTTCCATGACAACAAGAAGATGAACACAGACATCCCTCAAAAAAAACCCCCACATGATGTTATTTAGTGTAGTGCAGTTCTTAAGTCCATTTCTTATGGGTTATACTGTTCAACACACTCATAAGCTTGCTCTCGACTGTCTCTAGTGAATTATATCACTTATAAATCATGTGAAGACAGTGTGTTACATGAGCGGCATAATTATCTCTAGCTGTTAAAAGTCAATTAAAATTATCTAAGGTTTGAGCTTGAGTCCCACTGAAGTCCATCGGGTATTTGCCCTTGTCCTCATTGATCATCCTAAGCACGTTACGAAACGGGTGAGAAATGGTGTTGAGGCCCTTTCCTTTTCCCTTGACCCTGACATTTTTTGCAAATTTGCAAATGGTGGTCTTCTGCCTTTTGCTCAACAGAGGCTTCTCCTTCCAGGTTGTTGCTCTCTAGTGTTGGCATCCAGTTTTCCAACCCGCTGGAGCTGGAGTGGAGCAGCCTGGGGGGCAACGTGGTGTCCTGTCCTCTGTAACAGTATGGCCTCCTGCCGGGCTTGGCCAGGCTCAGGCCCCGGGGACTCAGCTCCATCCCACCTGAAGCCAACAGCACTGCTGGGTCAGGATTTGTAGAAGATCCATTGTTTGTGTTGGGCACAGGTTTTCACTCTCACGGGCAGGTTATTCTCAGAGCCACAGAATGGAAAACGCATCCCATTGGTGTCAGTGGAAATTTTGCCAGCGGCTTAAAAACATCCACGATATTATCACCAATCTCACCCTAAGTATGATGGTGACCAGAAAACAGAATCACAGAATCACTTAGGTTGGAAGAGACTTTTAAGATGATAGGGTCAAGCATACATTCTTAAATCAGTACTAACTTTGAATAAAGACTATACAATAGTTTAATGAATGAAAACCGCTTTCTTTTTTTTTACAGGAGTAAAAATGGATTAAAGAAGAGAAAGCTGACAAAGTATGTAACTTCTTTGATATTTAAAGAAATTTAAAAATATATCACCTTAGACTAAACATGCATTATGGCGTACATGGTATAGTGATATTGCAGTTAGAGATATAGAAAACTTCTTGGTAAACACATCCTGAGAGAGATGTCTGAAGGCAGAAAACAAACAATAATTGGACAAAAGCAATTCTTCTCAACAGATAGGTTGTGGTAAAACAGCTCCTTACTGATAGAAAATTAGTCATTGGGGAAAAGATCAATTATCCAACTTAGTGATTCCAACAGAGCTTATCCTTAGTTAAAAATGACAAATGGTGAAAAACTGGGATGCATTTGTTTCTAGTGTTATTCCCCTCTTGATGTGAGGCTCTTATTATGGTTGCTGCTAGAACATTAGATCATTAACGCTAACGGGTAAACAGGAGTAATTAAGTGGTGATAAGACCGGTTCCTTTGGGCATATTGCCTCAAAGCAAATGAAAAGATTACTGTGTACGTGCTTCAGTAGCTTGTAAATTAGAGCATGATAATTAGGTGAGGGAAGCTGTTTACCTGTGTTTTGTTATTCAGAGCATTAGCCTAATTATTTCTCTGTTATGTTCAGAAGTTGTGCCTGTACTAACAGAGAAGCCCTCACCTGGTGAAAAAGTGTGCAGAATGATGGGAGTCCCCACATCAAGGCTAATTTATACCTGCTGAAGCTCTGCATGGTTTTGTATGGTTATATGCCACTTTTTTCAGCCACCATCTCTCTGTGAGGAGAATTTGACCTCTAATGAAAAATGTGTATCATTCTCAAAGCCAGCAGAGAAAGCAGTCATGGCAGTAGCGTCCAAAATGCTGGTTTAAGGATTTTTTTTTTATTATTATCTTTCTGTGGGGGCCTTATAAAAAATCAAAACCTAACCAGGAAATCCACTTTTCTGCATGAGCAAAGCTCAAATGGGTTTCAAAAGTGTTTCTGCCAGCTGTGAAAATATCTGAAAGCAACTTTTTACATGGCACAAGAGGCAACTTAAATGAAGCTGCAGCTACCCTGGTGCCAACAGCACACTGGTGGGATGGTACTGGGAGGGAATCTGCAGTGGGGTGCTGGATCACCTCTTATCGTAGTGCCACCTGTGCCTTGGGGACACACCTATCTGCAAAAGCAACTCAGGGGCCAGGGAACTGTAGGAAGGGTGCATGTGCCATTCCCCAACCTCAGACCAGTGGTTTCCCTTGGGTAGGACAACTCCAACCCCCCAGAAACCAGAGTACTTGCTATCATCAGCACCAGCAGCTGCAGCATTGAGCTCACCCAATGGGACTAGCACCCCTCCCTCAGCCTCTCTTTCTGGTGCCCTTATGGTATATGATGCAGACAATGAGCAATGTGCCCACCATTTGGTGGCATTGAACCCCAAGATATTTTTTTTCTTCTTTATTGTTGCTTTCTAGCATTAACTGTTGGAAATACATATTCATGACTTGATAGTATTCTGGGGGAAAATAAAAATAAAATGTATTGAAAAAGGTTTTTTTCTTCATTTCTGTGTGTTTTTCTTTTAAAGCCCTGTCCAGTTGGATGATTTTGACGGATACATTAAGGATATGGCCAAAGATTCAGATTATAAATTTTCTCTGCAATTTGAGGTAAATCTGTGGGGATTCTGTCCTCTCCTAGCTGCTATGCCCAGATCAGCTTTTTCCAGATGTTACATTTGTGTGGTGTTGTTTAATGCGCGCTGTTGCTAGGTGGGTCAGCTTCACTTCCAGTTCTGCAGAATTTAAAAGTGGGCCTTGGTGTCATTAAAGACTGCATTTAGTAAGCTGATTTAAGTGGCTCATCACATTCGATTCAAGATAATTGTCGGAACAATACACTTCCTTTAAGTTTAGGACACGCTGGCAGTCTGGATTGAATTCGGGATTTCAGTGTCTTTATTTTATTTATTTAATGCCCTTAATTTGAGGGAAAGTATTGGAATGAGAAGGTAACATCAAAAATCTCTTTAAGACCAAGGAGGTCTCTTTAAGACCAGTTCAGGTATATACTCTTGATTACCCAGAATTTAAAGTCAGTTTAGTGGAATAAGACTAAAAAGCTCCTATCCTAGAGCTACCTCCCAAAGATTTAAACATAGAAAGGGAGGGGGGAGGACTGTCAGGGTGTTACCACCATTCTGGGTGGCTGACATGTCCCGTTCCTGCCAGTGAGAAGTTCTCTGATGCATCATATGTTAGATGTAGCTACTGAAGGTAACGACTAGAAAGATCTTCCAAGCATTCCCCGATATCAAGATCAAAAGCCGCTTGACGACTTGAAGAAAACCTTTTAAGTTAGGTGGATGACCACTGCAGAAATAACTTATCAAGCCCCTGGTTTGACACTATTTTGGCTAATTAAGTGCGGGTAGAGAGGAGCAGTCGGCAGTCACAGCCTTGGCAGCACCAGCAGGCGAGACCCCATCATTGCTCTCTGGCTGGTTGGAGCCAAACTCGGAGGCATCAGATAAGGAAAGTCAGTGCAATCCTGTTGTCAGTTTATAAAGTGATTTATGAACACTTTCAGTCTGGTGCCTGCCACAAGTAATCACTTCACAAAGAATTATTTTTTGAGTGTTTGTGAGTTTGACCTTGGTGTTTTTCTTTCTGTTACCCAGGAGCTAAAACTGATTGGGCTTGACATACCTCACTTTGCTGCTGATCTTCCCATGAATCGCTGTAAAAATCGCTACACAAATATCTTGCCATGTAAGTACAACACATACAGGCTCCTGCTAAAGTCCCTTGAGAGGGAAAAAAGAGGTTTTTAGTAAGAGAACTGGAGAATCGGGGCGGGGGTGCATTTTCTGACTGATAACAGCCTTTTTTAAAACCTACCCTTTGAGAGAACGAGGCGATAGATTTTTTTTTTTTTTGTTAGCTTTGAAGAGACGTAGCTCTCTTCAATGTGATGTGTATCAAGACTGGAGTTTGGAGGTGAGAAACACAGGGTTGTTTCTACTACTTAGCAGCGTTACTATATTTGTCTTACAATTTTAATGAAACCTAAGGGAGCCCAAAGGGATGGCAGTTGGAGGGTGTATATTGTAAAACAGCAATGAAACAAGTATTGCTCTGTTGGCAAATGTGAGTATTCTCCGGATTTTTTTAATACATTTTTTCAGATTTTTATAGGATTGTCGTGGTTTGGCCTCAG
>VZSF01006455.1:428-54570 GCA_013398295.1 Chionis minor
CCCCCCCCTCCCCCTCCAGAGTTCCATGTATTTTTGTTGAGGTACCTTTGTCTGGCTGCTGGTGGTTAGATGTGTTGGAGCCCTCTCTGAAGGGCTGTGGCTCTGGAGATGCAAGACTCAAATTCTGCACAAAGGCAGTTACTTTTTTCTCTTGAGTCTTTTTTTTTTTTTATTACTCTCCCAGAAATGGAAACCTGAGTTATTACGTGAGGGTGGATGGGTTGAGTGGTGTTACTCTTGGGGGAGTTTGGGTGGGATTGCAGCTCACTGTGACCTTGTTAGATTGAGCTGTCACCATCTTCCCCAATCATCTTTTATCTTTAGCCATTTATGGTGAGCAATCCAACATCTCATGTTAAGGAAGCACATTTTTGGTTTAATTAAAACTAGTAACCAAATCACATACAGATGTTTTGATAGTCCCTCTAACCAAACGCAGACGGAGAGTTGTTCCTTGTCCTTCACAGGTCATCCCCAGTGAGGAAGGGGGGATTTGGGCAGGTGGGGGCAAGAGGGTTGTGTGTTTTGAGAGGTCAAACACTAAAACGCTAGCAGGGCAGAACTTAATTCTCTTCATCTTTTTGGTACAATGTGGGCATCCCGCCATAGCTTTCCGTTCACCCTGTGGGTAAGTGCTTTTCTGCTAACCCATGCTTCCATATATTGCTTAATTGAAGAGTTATTTATTTACAGTAGCAAGGAATTAAGAATTGCTATGGCAAACTTCACCCCTGTTTTCTAAGGAATTCTTTTAGCATGGTTTCAAATAGTTTATTCAATCTCATTAATTTATTTTTTTAAGTGTTAAAAAGATGCAAAACAATTATTGCAATATAATGATAATGTATGAAAATGTAAATCTAACGTGAAGCATTTATCAATAAATTGATGTATTTTTTTAAACTTTTATACCTACAGAATGTGCATACTTTTTAAACTATAAATTTAAAATTCTAAATAAAATTTGAATTAAGAACAAAATTTGACTAAGCCTAGTTAGCGATTATTTAAACCTGTCTAAGCTGGTGCCACACATTTGGACTGGCTGCACATGTGAATTAATTCCATAAAGACATCTAGCTTTTCAGAAGTTGTTTTGTTGTGTTGTCTTTTCTAGATTCACCCAACATTTCAGTTACATAATTAAAAAACCCCACCCCAACAAACACACACTACTCAATTTAAATCCAAAAGGGGTAATATTCTAAAGAAGTTGTCAAACCAGTGTTGTGGCAGCGTTTCTTCTTTTATTGCAGGATGCTGATGCTTTTGAACATAGCTTGGCTTCTGCACTGGGTGTGTGGATCTATTAGCAGTAGTTGAAAGATGTTTGCATTTAAAGTTATTTGATAAGTGGTAAATTAATTTTTCATTGTTTTTAATTAAACGTAGAGGATGTAAATGAGCACCTTTTGAAGAAGTGTGGGCTGTTTCTACAGGAAGGTTCTGTAACTCAGTGCAGCTCTAATATTTTAACCTTACGACAGGGTAAATTAATGACTTGATAAACTGTATTAATGTTACTATATTTTGATTAACAGATTAAAGTACTGCTATTATTAAAGTGAAACATTTTGCTCTTAAACTAGCTAAACTTGTAGAACATGTATTGTATCTCAGAAATCATCTTTTAATGAGACATTTCCCAAGTGGTATTTTTGTTATGTGTTGTCCCTGTTATGTGTTTATGTGTTTGTCATGTGTTATGTATGTTGGGCACAGCTGGGAACTCCTCTGACTCTGCTCACCGTTGTTGTTGTTGTTGTCACCTGCTTGGTGTAGCTTGGTTTGAGGGCAAGGGCAGGTCCTGTTCTGCAGGGGCTCTTCCCGCTGCTAGAAGAGGTTAAATGCAGGAGGCAGAGTCTGCAGTTGAGTTCAAGGGAGGTGATGTCCTTGGAATGTATGGACTTCCTTCAGGTGTGACCTCCGCTTCCCAGGTAAAGGAAATGGATGCCGCTGCTCTTACAGAAACAGTTCCGAGACTTGCACTGAAATGGCATAACAAAAGGTTGTTGCACCCAAGTCCGGGCTCCTCCGGTGTTCTGGGGCCAGCAATGGCCATGTGCCGGGCTGGGCAGCAACCAAGAATGGTAGTTTGTAGTCTCCAGGGAACAGTAGAAATGCATCCGTAGGTCTGTGCAGCTCTTCGCAGCCAAGTGTTACAGATACAACACAGTTAGGGGGAGTTCAGGAATGGACTGGGCCCACCGGTAGGTTTAACCCATTGCTGTTTCTTCAAAGGGGGATGCCCAGATGCTGCTTGGGTGGTGTGGCTGATCCAGCTGACGCTGCACGGCTTCTCCCCCCTCTTCAGCTTCCCATATTGGCTTATTACAGGAGCGTGCAAGAGATGGGTAGGGATTGTGTGCGACGTGGAGCAGAGGGGGTGGCAGCTTGACCTTGGGCTGGCTTAAGCCGTGGGGGACCTACATCCTCAGAAACTTCTCATCTTTAGATCTGCCTTTCCCAAATGTGTAACATATGTGGATGCTTGTTAGTCCACCATGCAAGAAGTGCAGCTGCAGTGATTTATATGTGTTCTAAAAATAGAGGGAAACATCCCCAACAGAAGAAGGTATCCTGGGTTTTTACACAATAAATCTATAAATCTGATAAGCCAGATACACATCTGGTATTTCTGCTGCCAGATCTTAACCCCTTCACCTTCCTCCCCATCCGAAGGTATAGGGTTTTAAGCATAAAATCATCTTTTGAAATTAGCCTTTATCTTGAATTACGGAGCTAGCAGCAGCTGAAAGATGGTTATTTGGGGGGGGTGGGGGTGGCGGAGGACTGATGTTACACTTCAGCATTTGTTTTAAAATGTCATCCTACGCAATGAGTTAACTGTTTTCATTCTGTTTGACTTTTTTGGAGCATACAGGAAACCCTGTAATTTGCCAGGCGAAATTAACTTGTGGAACAGTCTGCCATGAGATAATGCAAATTTGGCCCTACAGGTATCCGAACATCCAGGGTTGCATTAGAGAGGATAAAAGACCACGATGGGTTGGATAATCTCATGTTTCTGGTGTTATCTGGGAACAGAGAAGAGGAGCAAAATGGCCCTTGGGAAGGCTACTCCCATTTCCACTGAGGGATTCCTGCAGCTCCCCAGACTACTTTGCTGTGGGGAGGGACAGGGGGCTGATGGGCAGACCCCTGATCCGCTGCCTCCTTGTCCTCACTGTTGGAAAAACCCAGCTGCAATCCCGCTGTCATCTGGAATACTTTCTTAATCAAAACTCTCAAGAGTGCCTCTGTGGTGGGTCACAAGGCTGGCGCTGAGGCTGCTGCCTCTTCTCGGTTGTAGGTAGGGAGCTGCAGCGGAGGGGAGATGGTTGGGCTTTCCAGGGAAGTCATGACCATATGGTTGACTTTGATGTCTATGTACTTTGCAGCCCTGTTAATCAAAAATCTGTGGAAGAAGATCTGAGGTGGTGTTCTAACAAAGTCCAGGCCTGATAACAGAGCGCTAAGGGTTTTTAATTAGTCAGTTCTGGGATACTTACCTATCTGTATGGAGCAGGTTGTTAGTTAAATATTGATTTAGCAGCGGAGCTGTGTTCCCTTCCTGTTTGAGCTCTGACTGCAAACACTGTGCTGCAGGTGGTAGGGACGTGCTTGTTGAGTTTTCCTTGGTTTTAATTTAGAGGTAGTTTAAGATGAGGAACAAGGAATATGACTTTAATATTTAAACTTCAAACTATCAAACAAAAGACTATTTTTCAAACCAAGTTCTATCCAGTGGCACCAAACCTATCCTAAATCTTGACAAAGTTCAGTTAAAGTAAAAGTGTGTGGTGGGGAGAGCCTGGCCCTAGAAAATTGAAGGGGCATGTTTTTAACACTAACTAAAACCAATTTGTGATGTTTATGTCAGGACATAGGAGGCTCACAATGCTCCTGTTTCGTATTTGGCTACGCTTTGCTGTAACGACGCAGAGCACTGAGGCTGGCTATCGCTTGTCAGCCGAAGATCCTCTCTGCAAATCCCCCATGTGCCAGTCATCTTTTGTGCTTTAGTGTCTACTGTGACCATATGGACATTTGTTTGACAGGAGTCTGTGACCCTCAAACAGTTTGGTGAGTCATGGAAAGAGTGAACTCACCCATACAGAGTTTAATCTGTCCTCTGATAGATTTAATTTCTGCTTGACAGGCTCTGCTCGGTTATGTTGTGTCTGACCTGGCTACCGAAACGAGCACACCACCGCGTATGAAAGAGTCGTCTCTGTGGATGGAGGATGAACATTAATACTAATGAGCGGTTACTCATTTACACCGGTAAATATTAAAACTTCTGTGTAACGCCTTTTGATCTCTCAAGAATAAGTGACTTGACAGAAATGCACACACTCAACAGCCACAGTGTGCTTAGTAAAGGCTGTTTGTTCTGAACAATACTGAGTTCTTTGAGGAAACAATGTATTTTAATGGCTTTGGTTTTCTGTTTGTAAGCATTTGGCAGGGGCTTAAGTAATAATCATTTTCTAATCTGGTAATGGCAAGTAAAAGTGGTTCAGCCTGTGAAGTCTGAAGGGTTTATGAATAGTGTGGTCAGATGCATGCTTTTGGTTCAGCAGCCTCGGAAAATTGTGTAGTAATTTATCTGGTCCTCCTTTAGTCAATCGATGTATGGATTCAGCAGCACTGCAAGGGCCTCCTCCCCTATCATTTAAGTGCAGTAAGTAATAAATAGAAGACTTTATAGCATGGTGAATATTTGTTGTGGCTGCATTTAAGGGAACAGAACCAGGTCGCTGTTGTTGAGGGAGCATTGATGTTGAGTGCATAAGCAGTAGTGTTCTATGATGCCTTTTGAGCATTGTGGCATTCTTCTTGGGATAGATCTTCTTGTAGCGGTGATGGCCACCTCTCTTCCTTGCTGTAATCAAGGTGACTGCACATGCCGTTTGGGGAAACAACTGCTTGTGGAAGTTGTAGTACATAAAGCTAGCTAATGATGGAAATAATCTTTAGTGTAAAAAGTATCTTTGTTCCTGTGCTTCATGAGCTGCAATGGCTCATTGATTGATAAGAGCAATGGAGGGTCTGTTTTTGATGTTTAAATCCCTTTCAATGAGAAATTGTTGCCTCCACCTCCTGTGTTACTGCGATTGTTGTGGTCGTTTGAGGTGCCCGTGTGCCTCCCCGTCTCCCTTCACCGGCAGCTCAGGGACATGGGGCTGCACCCACCTCAGGTGAGCGTTCTTCACTCTGGAGTGCTTTTTGTCACCATATCTCCAGAGCAGGAAACGTCCTGGACATCTCAAAAAAAACCCCACCCCAACGCCCAAACCTACTGCTTGGCCCTAAGTTTTCAAGAGGAGTGACTGCTTTGGGGCTGAGAGAAGAGATGTTTGCTGGAGCCGAGTAGCAGAATTTGGATGGCCTACGTGATGTAACTACTGGAGGAGAATGGCTTCCACTGGGGTGGGAGCGGGGGGATGTAGAGTGGAGGGGTGAATACTGGCACATTGGTCTGACCGGCTGAGTTGTGTTTAAGATTTTTACAGCTTATAGAGTCCTGACAGACACAGAACTTCGAAAACTATTATTGAAACAGGTAGAATATTCATTATAACTGTATTAATGAAAGGTAGTGGGGGAAGCGTGCCCAAGACAGTTGTTTTCTAACTACATTGTGAGTAAACAAATGGATAAAGTTAATGAAACAATAATCTCAAACTGCAAGACACTTTATTTCTGAAGCTAAACATGTTCTGCTGAAATAAAAAGGTCCTGATATAAAAAGCTCTCTGGTTCTAAAGCTGAAAATGGGCTCCAGACATCTGATGAGGAAAGTATTTCTTGTCCCTTTACTAGTCCTAAATCCATTAGTATCTGCTTCTCCAGGTCCAGAAACAGAGTCTGCATTATTTTGCTCCTCCATATCTTCTTTTTTTTTTCTGTAGGGTAGTCATACTCTGAAGGAAAAACACACAGCAGGCAATAATGCACTGTTAAGCTTCAAAATCTGTATGCAACCCCATTGCTTTCCAGTGGACAGTATCAGTGCTATCACAAATTAATGAAAATGGGCATCACCTAGGGTGACATTAACTGAATTGTCATTTCTTGGTTGATCAGTTGGTATTACTAAACCATTTACCAAAGTATGGATGGGCAAAAGCCTTATGTGAAAAAGGAATGGAAGACTGGAGTCCCTCCTTGATTGAAGGAAATGTTTATAGGGAAGTTGCAAAAATGTAACTTTTTTGAAAGGGCAACTGGTGTAAAAAGAAAAGCAAATTTGTAGTTGTTAAATGTCCATAGGCTGTAATACTCTTGCAGGAGTTTCACTTGACCAAGAGCTGAACTCACATAACTAGGAGCATCGATTCCACTCCTAAGAACTGTAAATATGAAATAAGGAGCTGCTAAGCTCTTCTGATTATGTCCATCGCAATTTTTGGAAATACTATGGGAAATCCTGCCTAGGAAAACAAGTGCCTTTTAAAGACCCAAAGAAACAAAGAAAGTTTTCTTAATTCCAAATATAACATACTGTTTTTTCCCTCTGTGCCTCCATTTCAGTTCTGTTTTGGCTTGAAACTCTTGATACTCTTGAAACTCTTGTTCACAGTACTTCAGATATTTCACTTCTCTTTCAAAATAATCAAGTACGTTGGCATGCTGTTAGCACAATGACAAACAAGGGTCATTACACGCCCAAAAATGCAGAATTATTGCTGATGATCTGAACAGTATTATTAGTTTATCTATATTCCAAATATAGATAGATCTATTTATCCAAATAATGTGCAGCAAAATGATATCAAGATGTGGATTGAAATCAATTGATTTTGGATACAAATATGCACGAGGCTAAATAATTTTTATGACACTGATGCTGAGTAGATCGTCCTTGAGGAACCTGCACTGGCATAACTAAACGGGTTTTAGGTAGGCGATTTCAGTAAATCAGTCCAAATCCACACTGACCTAACTTCAGGCACAAAGAAACCAGAAAATACCATACTTCAGTATTACACTATGCATTCATCTGGGATTCTGTGTTTTAGTTTTCATTGGTCTCTTCAACAACCTAGTATTTTTCAGTGAATACTTCAGATAGAATGAACATAATCTAAGTATTAATGACTGCTCCCGGGTTAATAATTTTGTGACCTAAATAGTGTAGTTCCAAAACACACATAATTTGGGCAGAAGCAATGTGTTTCCTCATTTTATAGCACTTGGTTAGCTCCTGCTTTGCTTTGGAGAAGTTACTTTTACTAAAATGAGGCTGCTGACCTGATGTTATATAGCTACATACTGTAGCTCTGCACACAGCAAACGCCTATGGGATGCTTATAAACTAGTTAGTGCGCACATAAACTTAAATTAAAACTGGGATACGATGGGAAGAAGATTTTTGTGAAGTTAAAATAAGAGACTAGGTAGCAGGCAAGACTGCTAGACTGGATGAGATGAAAACACTGGCTTGATCTTTGGCTGGGAGGTGGGGGAAAAGAACAACTGAAAATGATGCAGAAATAAAGAGAAATTAGAACTGCTTCCGTTGTTCCCATGGCCCTTTGGTACAGATAGTCCTTATTTCAGAAGAGAATGAATGAGGGGTAATGTTAGTAACAGTTCACAAACTGTGTTTTAACTAAGCTAGAATCAGATACTAAGATGTGTAAACTGAAGTACCAAATTTACACAGGAAAAAAAATTGCTGCAAATGTGGACAAAAAGAAAGAGAAACTCAGTATGTTTACATTACTATGCACTATATAGAAGTGTTTTAATGCATGAAACCCGGTGTCATTTTTTGCATGTGGCAAAAAATGCTGAACTCCACTGTGCTTTCATGTACCCAGGTTGTAGCAATGGAATTCTGCCAGCTGTCACCCATGTTTCCTTTAGATGTTTCCTATCTGAGCTGTGTGAAAAGCCAGCTTCACTACAGGTGATATTTGGAGAGTACAGCCAAACTGATCTCAAATTAATTGCCATCCATTGGAAGGCAAGTTTTTCCATGCAGGCCTGTTTCTGTGTTGGGAGTTTTCAGGGTGTCACAGAGATTAATAAAAATTCTTACCAACCTCATTCCCTGAAGTGTGACTTAGTGTCTGACAGATTTCCAAAACATGCAGTATTCCAAGATCATCAGAAACAGCTAAAAAATGCTGCTTTGCTGAAAGATATTTGAAAAAAACAAAACCAAAAAACAATCTAAATTCCAACAGTAACACATACCTCCACCCAAACGTGAGCTACAGAGGGTTCATTTTTGTTGTGGCCTTTCTGGTTCATTGTTCGCTGCAGCAAAAAAGCAGCCTTATTGCTCTCTTATTTTCTTAACAAATGAAATACCATTTAAAGTTAATACTTCAAACTTTTTTTTTTTCAATTAAACGTTTTCAGCTGCTTTATGCTGTGACAGTATGCTTAGAACTGATGTATGCATTTTTGTATATACAGTGCAGTGTTAAATTAGTGGAAATATGTACTTATCTATTGTATAAGACCGTCTGGTAACAAGATTAGTGTGCCTTGGAGTCATGGGCTGTTTTGCCAACAGGGTGGCACAGTAAAGTGCAGTCACCATCAACATACGTGAGGCACTACAGGGGCTGATGAAAGTGATCATGGATTCAGAGACGTTCTGGAAATGAGACGGCTCGTGAGTTTTCTTCAGTAAGTCCCAAATATCTATATTTCCATCATCTCTGCCAATGAAGAAAACTCCTGGTCTTGTTAAGGACCATTGTCCCGCAGTGTATCTTCCCGCAGAGCAGCTTGACTGAAGGATCGGTCCATTCTTAATTTTTTTTGAAAACAAATAAAAGATAGACCCAACAATCAAACAGTACTATCCATTCACTACTTCAAATCTCCTATCATTTGAGAACATTCACAATTTAAATGATCCTATTACAAAAATTGTATCAATGGCAAAATCTCTTCTGCAGATAGAGAATTGTGGGCAAATAAAAAACCTGGTATCTTACTTCTAGTCTATGAAGGTAATCTGTCTATCTGCTGTTAAAATCTGTGGTCTTGAGATTTTTGCCAGGTGCAGTTAATCTGGGTTCCTACATGAGAACAACTGTAAAAAACCCCCACATTTCTTTGTCTTCTCATGGTGAAAAGACTGCGTCCTAAATATGAGTTCTTCAGACCTGTTTAGCACGCATTGCCTTTATTCTTCAGTTTCCCTAGTAGCAGAAATAATTTGTTGAGAAGCTACAGTTTTTGCAAGGTTGGAATTAAAGAAGGTCACTTCATCTTTTCTGTAAAAGGCAAGTTTACAAGCTATTTCTAAAACACTTTTCTGATCTGAAGAAAAAGGAAAAGCCCTTCTTACACACATTTATTTCTGATCTATGAAGCTTTGTGACTTACAAACATTTCTGAAAATACAGTCTCTGAGGCTATGACAGTTCTGTCTGTATATCTATCAATTATGTTACAGCTGCGTTAAAATAACTTACTGTAACCCCTTCTTTCCAAATGGCAAAATTCCAGCCTCCAATACTTAGAATGATGTCTTTAAAAAAAGGAGATCTCTGGAGAGTGGTGATAGTTTCAGTGTGGAGGGTGTATTTCTGAGTGTGCTTCCGACCTAATGGAATGAAAAAGGCAGTCCCTTGTAACTAGTGCTTTTAGTGATCACCTTCACAATGGGAGATACGTGGGGGGAGACAAGAGTGCAGGATCCAGCACAGGTTTCAGACATACCAGCCTCATTTTTTTGCTCACAAGGTATAGGAATTGGAATTGCTGTGAATCTAGTTACTTCCATGATTTGTGCCAATAGGTACAGAGTGATGCACCTATGATACTGGAGAGGGTTTCTGCTATTCTGTCATGACAGCTAAACTCCTTGCACTTTTGAGAGTGCACTGCTAAATCCTGTTATCATCAGTGAGACAGACTATTAGATGAGCAAGAACCTTCGAATGACAGAGTCCGGGTGCAAATATTTTAAAGTTAGTGATATATTAAGCTTTAGACAGGTATTGAGAAACTTGAACTTACTAACTGGTTTTGCTGAGTCACTATCAATTTCCATTTTCCAGTCGGAATAAACAATTTCTCCATCCTGTGATGCCAGAAAAATCAAGTAAATGCTAACATTAGATCTAATATCAAAGTCACTTGTTTTTAAACTCTGACTTAATTATAACCATCATTAAGTATGTTCTGAGTAAATTAAAACCTAAATTCACAGCCAATGACTGAAAAAACACTAAAATTTTGGATCACCGTTTTTCAGTTATGTATCACCAAAACCAGCTTTACTTATGATGTATGTAGATAGTGGCAGTCCTTCCTGCAGAATTAAGTGCTCGTTTTTTACGGTTCATATTTTGCTTCAGTGTTTGGGGAAAAGGCGACCGGAAGCAAAAAGGTAGCTAGAAGCCAAATTTTCATTTCCATATGAACTCAAAACTCGGAAAGGTTTTGGAATTTTAGATACATAGGATAGGCATAGGACTATGAATAGCTGGGACTTCCTAAAGTAGAAATAAGTTGTGTGGGCAACTGTAGTATATTTTCACCTGACATTTGGGGAAACACTAAAAAAATATTATTAATCTTATGGGTTCTGGAATAAGGAAGTATTGTTTGGTTCCTGATAGCAGGTAGCTAAGTTCAACATCTTTTGGAAATGTCTTCTAATTCTGCCCACAAAGTAAGGGTTCATAGTCCACCAAATATTGGGGGTTTATTTTTATTTTAAACAAGTAGCTAGATGCATTAAAATGGGAGTAAAATGTGGCACGTCCAGAAAGATCTTTTTAGTTAACACATGAAGAAAACATGCAAGTATGTACATTTGTGAAAACTCTGTTATTTGGTTGTTCGGTCTTTCAGATATCTTCGATTAATGTTTTCATTAGTAATCTATTATTTTTACTTACTTCAGTTCCAGCAAAAAAGCCGGTGGAGATACTCTCTAGCGCTTTCAGATTTTTGCTTGAAGGAATACTCATCTCTCTATATGGGCCGTCTTTGGCAGGGACTTCTAGTGTGTTCAGAGATTGCACCTTCTCTGGGAAACAGTACAGATACATCTATTCATTATACACTGGAATGTCTCAAACCAAGCAAATCCTTTGGCTTGTAGAGGTAGTTTATGGATAAGGGGAATTTCAAGGGGAGAGATGAAGAAAGACTGCCAAGTAAAGCAGCAGTTTTGCAGATTAACTGTTTCCCAGTGGAATCTCCCTATTGCTGTAGCTGCTCTGAAGTCAGTGCTTCCCATACCCAGACAACTACTTAGGGTAATGCTGTTCTGTTCTTCATCAGTTTTACACAGCATCAGCGTCTCCATGGGAAGCACCCTTACGCCTCCCCTTTAGCTGCTGCAACCAGGAGCTAATGTTTCTGCCCCAGGGAATGGCGCAGCCTGCCGCCTGCAGCCTGTGGTGTGACAGCCTGCACTGGAGCAGCTATGCCACGGCAGCACAGTGGCCAGAAAGGCATTTTCTGGCATGGCTTGCAGTCACTCCCTCAGGTAGTCCGACTCTTGAGCTACCTGTGTGTCAGCTTGCCAGCTTTACAGAGGGATTAGTCGTGTGTCCCTGCCACAAAGGACCATAGGAAGAACTGACCTACTACAGAATGTGAAGTGGTAACTTCACGTCCTGTCATGAAGAGTGACACCTCTATCCAAAGCACTACAGAAATACCTACAATATATACTGTTACTCCAGGATTATTTTTCTAAACATCGTGTTCTCTTAGGACATGAAAAGGACGTGCTGTTTCAGGGATAAAGAGACTGGGTGGGGGACTTGCACGGGCTATTAAGTGAAACCTGGCAGAGTTACTGTGGATACATAACTGCTCTTTTTGTGTTCAATACATGTTCATATCTTTGTGGTCAATACATGTATGTCACATTTTGAATACCAGGATATTTGAGAAACCTTTTTCCCCAGATGCATTTGGCTATACAACATTTTGTTGCTCAGCTTTCACTATGTATATCCTGAAATATCAGCTTATTAAAAACTTTCCCCTATAAGGTGTATTAAAAATATTACCTGAGGTTTTGTAATGATAATGCAGTTCCCTTAAACTAATTCTGACAGGACTGTACTCTGTGTTGGTATCACTTTCGCACAGGTTTATCTGTTCAGAAAAAATGCATTTGGTAATTCATTTTGTCAGATCTTCGAGGTACAAGACTAAATGACTTTCTGCTGTAATGGAAGCGGCCTTTTCAATTTGCAGTGTGTTTGTAATACTCCACAAACAGTATTTGCTGCCTCATGTGCAAGCACAGACAAAATGTAAACCTCT
The DNA here is from genome assembly GCA_013398295.1 of Chionis minor. Taxonomy (NCBI): domain Eukaryota; kingdom Metazoa; phylum Chordata; class Aves; order Charadriiformes; family Chionidae; genus Chionis; species Chionis minor. The sequence goes on from VZSF01006455.1 coordinate 12,699, forward strand.
GGTTTCTCTTGTTATCCTTTCCCTGTAAGGATTTTTGCCATGTTTGTAGCAAAAAAACCCCCCAGCTCTGGTGGTGATGCTTGCATTCAACAACTGCACCAGCTGGAGCTATTCTAAGCAGGGCAGATCAACAGCTCCAAAATTTATTTATTTTTTTACCTAACAGTTTCTTTTCAGCCTCACTTTTTTCAGAAACTGCTATGACCATTTTCATCAGAGTGGCTGTTGTGTTGCCAGTAATTATGGGTCTGTTGACCATGACCAAATTTCCACAGTTTGGCCCTCTGAGACAGACAGCAGAGCGATTGAAAAGGCAGACAGGAACTTACACTATCAATACAACTACTTTTGCACCTTGTGGTTTTTAAGATGCAATCATGCTGTTTCTTGTGAGTTAGCTTTTCAAAACGTGTTTTATTGCAGTTTCAGAGGAATATTGAAGTCTCTCATAATCAGAAGGAAATTCACAAGAAAGTCACAATTTGCTGGAAAAATTAAAGAGTTGGGAAGCAAAAGCATATATTACTATGGAGTTCTGGCCATAGCTACTTGATCCTTCTATTCTATATTTGTGTACAGTACCTTGAGGAGAGGTTTCCAGCAGAGTTCTAGGTGCCTAAGAGTATCCGGAACATCAAGAGGCATATTAAAAATTTCCTCCTCTTTTAATTTCTCAGATGAAGGTTGTTCAGGAAGTTTGGTGACTGGAATATCCCAAAATAATATTGAGCTGCAAAATGATTGTATAATATTACTCCCTGGTTTTGTTTCCAAGTCAGGTGCAGTTTTCCATACATTTTAAAGCTGGGGGTTTTTTTAGCCTTTCATCTTCAAACTTTGCATAGCAATGGAGACTCTGAAAAGCAGACAAATGCTAGATACCTAATTGTTTCTTTTGTAAATGATGGTGCATATTCCTTTCTTCACCATTTCATCAGCAAAGCAGCCAGGTAACATTCATACTGTTTGCTTATGGAAAGTTAGTGGGTGAAGTTACTGGCACTACCTAGGTAAAACTCCTGGAGGCTCAGAGAACCGGACAGAACTCTGTAGCAGGTAATCTAGTAATCCAAATCGAACTTCATTCCCAATTCTTGTGTCTACCAACGTATTTGCTGACATTCAAGGGAAATTGTCCCACTCCCCTGAATCTGTCGCCTCATTGGAATTTTCCACCCTCTGATTGTTCCTGTTGCTCTGCTCTGGACATTCATTCACAGACTTAATAGAGACACTAATAATTTTCCTCATTGCTGACATCTCTTTGCCTTATCTGACAGGAGTTGCTCAGGGCCTGTGCTCTTCATGGATGACATTACAGACATTCCTCTGCTCTTATTTTAGGTGGATACTTTTAATTTGGAGCCCCGCTGTGTGAGTACTTTAAATTATTTCTTCCATGCGCATTACCTGCATTATGCTGCAAATTTACTAACAATTGTATTTGCGATCATTCTTCTAACTTAATTATTTGAACTGTTCTCTGGTTTTGATTAGTAAAAATAACTTTGTGTTGTTACCAGATTTTGCTGCCTCTGACCCTCATTTTCGAATATATTATTGAGCCCAGCCATGTGGCCTTGAAGCCTTAAGCCTTTTGCTGTCATGGAAGCTAAACATTTATCTCCGCTTTTTGTATTCTGCCCCCTTGCCAGTCTTTCACACAGGAGAATATGTACTCATAACCATCATGACTATTTAGTCCACAAAAGAGGAGATTCATACAGAGTAATTTGGCCAGCAAAGTCTCCAAGTTTAAATATAGTTTACGGTATTTCTTTGGCCTCAAAAATCGTTAATAGCTTTTTGTGCAAGAGTCACATAATCAATATAAGTGTGGTGGTATGGCTCTTCAGGCCAGTGCATATGTGACCAAGCTACTCCTTAAGGTATACACAGAATATAAATGTATACATGTGAGGTTTCTCAGTTAATGAACCCTTAATGCCATTACTGTAAAGGGTTTAACTGGCCAAGAACTTGATGTGCTTGTCTTCTGCATACAGAATTTCAGCTATTCAGGATAGGCTGATAGGAATCCAGAAGTGTGCTAGTTAAATAACGGAATACGCTCCATAAAGCTTTCCAAAGGAAACTGGAAGATGTCTTGTAGAGCATGTATTGTATATACCAATCAGGGGAGCAGGTTACAAGCTGCAGGCAACCTTCAGCTCTGTTTCCAAAAGTAGCAGCCATTTGGTTTTCCTAAAAATAACAGTAATAATTATTACAGGGAAGATGATGAGAGACAACAGTTACACTTTTCTAAGCACTTCAATGCATAAAATGGGCTTCTAGAAATTAAGTCACTCTTTCTGCTTGGGTGAGGTTTGAGAATCAGGACTTACTAACCTGTAGTTATAAAGTCAAGATATTTTTCAAATGTACTTAGAATGAACTGATATCAGCTTTGCCTGCTAGACTCCTAAAATTCTAAATGAAGTCAGCAGGATAAATACTTGCTGGTACCACTACAAGTCAGGCCCTCCCTAGGTTGCTGTGCTTGTAACTTTTTTATCCAGCTTAACCAAAGAGCAAATAATTGACAAATTTATCTCAAACAGTGAAGTGTAGTGGGAGCGATATATCTTCGCCAAGTTTACACCACGAGGCATCTCTCAAATTATCACTCAGCTAGACCACACTGTGGGATAGTAGTGGTACCTTCAAATGTTAATTGATTAACTATTAATTAACATTTTAGGTAACATTAATTAACATTATTAATTTGTGTATGTGGGGTTCTGCAGGTTTTATAGTACTTGTCATTGTTTTATACCAAATTTATTTTAACTTATTCAGAGCAACAAAGGAAAGGGGCTGTGGGGGAACAAGTGATTACAGGCTAGGCACTGATGAAATATAATTTCCAGTATATGCAAAACATGTATTTTTGGCTAAAGCTGTACTTATGAACAATTGTATTTGCAATCATTCTTCTAATTTAATTCTTTGAACTCTTTATGGTTTTGATTAGGAAAAATAACTTTGTGTTTTTACTAAATTTTGCTGCCTCTGACCTTTCTTTTCATGTAACTAGCAAATATATTATTGAGCCCAGCCATGTGGCCTTGAGCTACACTTTTTTTTTTTTTTTTGGGTAGGCCAAAGCCTACTCTTATTTTCATTCATGAGTCACTTACCTGGAGTCAAAATGGTAGTCTTACAACTGTGCAAAACTGGATTAGTTTCTGGATATAACTTTGAATACTTTTTCATTAATATGTAATAATACACTGCTGATTTTAGGAATGGTGCTATAAAAACTGCAATGCTGTGCAAAGGCTGACACTTATTCCATGTTTGCATAACAAAAAGTGCATTCCAGTACATATTGCTAAGATTAAGTTAGTATTATTTATCAAGCACAAGTTTCCTGTATCTGTTCTCCTAGATGAACATGACAACAGCTTCCTGAGCCTAAACCTTGGCAAAAAAAACTCCAAACAAACCCACCCAAACAACAAAAACCACAACAGCGTTCTGCTATCCAATCCCCTTCTTCATGTTTTACATCTGGTACCAATTGGTATCCATGGGTACTACTGTAGCATTATTTAATAATGAACAGTTGCATCAACTTTCTTTTATGATCTATGTGCACCCTTTTCCTCACTTTTCTGGTGATGTTGCTAAGGACTGCAGTATCTATGAAGTCTTAAAAATTTGTTTTCAGAAATTATTGATACATAATTTGCATAAATCTTTTAAAGATTGCAGTTTTCTTCCTATTGACCTGCTATTTTATTTTGTATTTTTCTACATTTGCATTCCAAATTAATTTGGGCAACAATATGCAGTAATACTCCTGCAATAGTGTTGGACCCTTTAACTACATAGACCCTATGTACTATGGAGCTTTAAAATCATCACAGAAAATACAAGTTTTGAGTACACAGACAGCACCTAGAAGAACTAAGGTAATTACAGTAACACTATTCTTAGGTGCCTAGATATTTAGGTAATTGAAATGATTTCTCTGAACTCTTGGTGGCAGGCTGGATTGCTGATAGTAGAAATTCAACATATTTTATATATGGAAAATGTACTATAATTTTGAATTATATTTTTCAGTAAAGCTACAGAAAATTTTTTCCGCTATGAGCATATTCAGATCAGGTTGAGAACACAGCACAGTTGTAAAGCCCAATGAACAGGACAAGTGACACCATATTATTTAATATTTAGAAAATGCAGTGAGAAATAATGAAGGCTAGTACAAATAATTGGATTTTCAATATTTTTATCTTGAATTTACACTGATTTCTGAGGTAGTAATTAGGAAAACAATAAAAAGAAGATAAATGAATTTTTAAACTCACCTCAGAATAACCTGGCAGCCAATGTATATCTGTTACTGGTTTTTTATGACTATAGTGTATGGAAGAGACAGCACAGTATCTCGCTGAAGGTGGCTCTGTGCTACTCTGCTGGACTTGCGTAGGTGATGGCTAGAAATGTTTTAAAAACAGATATCTTAGTGTATTTCCAAAATACAATAGTAGACCTGTCAAAGCAAAAAGGTTACTTTACATACTCTTAAAGCTTCTTCACATATTTCTGATCAGTTTATAGAACTTTCTAGGCATTTAATACCTTCCCTTTGGAAAAAAAACATGGAAAGCATCAAAACAGTCTTTTAGATATGAAGCTCTAAAAATACCAACATGCCTCCACAGCACATGCACATCCACTTATGTTATTAGTTCCTCCTCGGCTCTTAGGTGTCTCTTCTGCTTATCCCCTTTATAGTCTCGTTCCACTGAAATCTGCTTCTCATCTTCTGAGCTACCTTTTTTCTGTCTATAAACTTCCAGTATAATTTTCAGTATTATATTCAGCAACAAATGCTGTATGTATTTGATAGGCTTCATTAGCGAAGAGTTGAGTATATATTGATGCCCATTAAAGAACAGTCTTATTGAAGTCCAAGTCTGCACAAAATGCCGTAAAGCTATTAAGGTGGAGTAATCAGGTAGACATTATATTGTGATAATGGGTTTATTTCATGAACTCATTAGGTTTCTTATCCTTTCTAGTCTTTCATTGTAAAGATGATCTACTCCTCTGTTTTGAGTTGGGATACCTTCACCCATTCTTCCCCACTAACTTGTGTTCTCATTTTGCCTCTCTTCACCCCAGACATATAGATGTACTGCAATATATTCAGAACAGAAGCATTCACCGTATTAACAGCTGTCATCTTGATTTCATCAGCAGCAGTTTTTGCATTTTGCAGCTTTTCTTCATGTTGAGAAATATCCCACAGTACAACCTACAATAAGAAGTTGAGTATATTACAAGTTATTTCATCCTTTATATCGATACACATTTTTTTCAAATACAATTCAGGGAGGTTTGGGGGGAAAAAAAAGAAATTCACTCTCTGCACTAGAACTTATGAAGTCTTTCAAGTATTTTCTCTTCAGTCTGCTGCAATCAGTACGGCAAAGTAGCATCATACAGTAATTGCTCAACTGTGGCACAACTTCAATACAGAATCAGAGAATTTCTGAGACTGTGATCTGCCTTGTGACGCTGTGTGTCACTGTGGATGCTGAGTACATCCCTTCACCCTTATCTTTATACTGCAAGAAGCTACAGAAATATCCAGTTTTATTCTTAAACAGCGAATTAACACCTGTCCATTGATACAGCCACCAACAATGATATTTGGATCACTTGGACTGAACTGAAAGCAGTAAATGTCTTCAGGACACTCCAACATTAACTAGAAAGAAGAAAAACAAAATAGTTGAGAAATACAGTCACACTGATTGTTTGCTCTCTTGTTACTTAAACACTTGGCATATTTAAAAGTCCTGATTAAATACCTGAGGGTGAATAGGGTCAAAAAAACTCCAAAAAAGTATTACTGATTGCTGGAGCAATGATTTATCAGAAAGGTTAACTTGCTCCTCATAAGAAAGCCGCTCTCTTGCTGACACTGCTATAATCCCTGATTGAGAGAGAAAATGAATTTTCTCAGAAGATACAATTGAAGTTTCAACATGCTCTTAATTATTCTTATAAAGTGACTTACATTTACACCTTCTGAATACAATGCAAAAACCCCAACAACAACAAAACCCCTCCAACCATGTATTTGTATTTTTCTTTTTACAGACCAACTTTGAGGAAATTATTTTTGTTACTTAAGTTATTTAGCAATGAGTCACAGAACCTAAGGATCAGGATAAAATTCAACTTTTGTGCTACTGCTCCTTAATGGTGTAATACTGCACCTAAAATGATGTGACAGGCATATAGTCCTGGCTACCCATCATGAAATCAAATCTTCTGTACCAGAATTAATTTTCTACACAGGCTGCAGTGTTGGTTATTAGTATGCTGTGCAGCTAGGACATTTAAATAGAACTTAATTGTGCCTTTAAGCTTGGCTTTGTAGATCAATAAGCTATGTCAGGGAGCAGGAGGAGACATTTAGCATGCCTCGTGATGCTTTCTGGCACTCAGCAGAGCCACCATCCGTCCCATTGTGGCTCTAACATTCCTTACGAGTATTAGGCATGCTACAAAAACCAGCCACGGGGAGAACAACAGTGGTACGCAGAGCCACCAGAAAGACCTGGCACAGTTGCAGCCCCACTTCAGTGAGCTTCATAAGGGATAAATTTCCCTTTCCTATGGTCTCCACTATATGTCAGTATGAGGGACTTTGCATGGTCGGTCTGAACTCCACAAAGTTCTTTTTTCACTCCACCTCAAATCAGCAATTCGGGTATTCTAAATCAGTTTTGATTTTTCTTTTTCAAATGTAAAGGCTGATAATTTTATGAAACAGGTGTATTTTATAGCTGTCATATAATACATGTAATTTAAGTCTCAAATCACTATTTTAACCACATTACCATAAATGGTTGGATGCCAGCAAATGCAGCTAATAGTTCTGTCCTTGAGATAGCGCAGATCAGTGAACGATTGGTATGCTTTAAGATAAACATCTGGCTTGCCACCAGAACTGCTTTCATCTTCTGCTAGGGCCTTCCAGTCATCATAAAAAGCATTCATAATTTCATTTTGCTGCAATGCAATTTCCATTCTGTTTTATGAAAGAAACAGTTAACACTTTCAATAATCCAGGTGTGACTACTCAGTAGTAGAATCACAAATACTTCTATAGAGAGGCAGCTTTTGTTTTACACAAAATTATGAACACAGTAGTAAAAAAAAAAGAATATATTAATTCCTCAGTGATGTGTCACTGTAAAGAAACCCTATTTCATTTAACTATAAATAACTGTAGCAAGAATTTAACTGTAGCTCTGTGTGGATCAAGTACAGTGCAACTGTCTAATTCTTGTGCAAAAAGTGTTAGTAAGTGGGACTTGTCCCTTGACTAAGGGCTGTAGGACAGCACCTTTGCTCTTCTGTATAAGCCTCTGCTTGAGTGAGCAGTGTTTGAAAGACCAGCTTTGCAGCTTACGCAGAAAGACTTATCGCTATCAACTTTAACAGTTCTAATACCTATTTAAACCAACTATGTATATTTATATAGTATAGACTTCGTGTTAATTTTCATAGAAACAAATATTAAGTTAATATTTGTTAATATTAAAATAATAAGCAAGAAAGCAAAGCAAAAAGAAAAAAAAAAAAAGAAACAAAACCCCCTCACCAGTATTTGACCAGATCAATGATCCACTCAGATAAGAGTTCTTGCTTGTATTCTGTAGTGTTTCAGGTAGCCTTTAATATGTATTGCTGAAGTAATTTTACCTTAAATGTACTGATGTAAGAAATTCTTTCAGCTTCTCAGATGACAGGCACTCTTCTTTCTCTTCATTTGAAAACTGCCTAGGAAAATACTGCGTGGCTGCATTTTTTGGATAGGTCCTAACCAATTGGAATAAATTTGAATGTAAGTATAGAAAGTATTTCAAAGATAGAAACCCACATAATGTGTAAAATTAAAAGCTAAGTATAACCAGTTTTTCTAGAAACTCTTTGGAAAAGAGTGAAAGAAGAAAGATGCAAACAGAGCATCCAATTCTCTTCTCTTAATCAGTTTGTAGCTGACTCCAGAAGAGTTGAGATAATTTACATAACTTCAGTTGAGGTCAGAAACAGTGTGTCACTTAATAAACCTGATAAATATTTTCTCACACTTACCATTTTGTCTGAGTGCTAGCTTCTCTTACTTTTGGAATCATTTGTAAACCCACATCTTTTTCAAGCATTTTAATACTGAAAGTTTTGTCTTGATAGGACGTGCATTCAACGTAACTGTCTTTTACATGTGAGGCATTCTTATCAGTAAATGTAATTGGTGCACCAAACTTCCTGCGTACTCTAGAAATCATATACTTAATCTGTAAAAGAGATATTTCTGTAGTTAGCAGAGGAGAAAGTTTTTGGAAAGATCGTTCTGTAAAATGGCAGCATTCACATAATTGTAGAATTAGTTCTATTGATGATTTCTCTGCTGAGTTTACTTATTTTTCTGCATTTTGGAATCTTGAAGTGTTCATATAAATAACCTGCATATGTAATGGAAGACAGGAGAACAAGAAGTTGCCTTTAGGTAATGTTTTGGATTACTGCTAGTAGGATAAGAGAATTATATTTTCTAATTAATGTGATATCAAACCCACACCTTTAATTAAGGGATTGATTTGTAGGAGGTCTTATGCGCTACTGCATTGGACTTCCAAGACCTAACTTTTCATACCTTCTCACCTAGTGCAATTCTCAACTTTGGGTATTTTGGCTTCCTTTGCAGTGCTTAGGGAGACAAATGTACCCCAAAGAGGATTGACAAAAATTTGAGTGATGAGTTACCTTATAGTAAGAACTAGGAAGGAAGAAGAGATGTGGCTTGATGTCTACCCACAAAAAGAGGTAGGTACTTGATTTCAGATAGTAGAGAGGTATTGCTTTGCCTTGGATTCCTAGCCAGGTACTTTTTCTCAGCACCTCCCACAGAACTGGAAAGGAATGTAGGCTTAGAATACTTCTGAGTGGACATTGCCAGCAAGGTAGAATACAGAATAGTGAGCCTGGGAATGTGGGTTAAATTTAGTGACTGTGAATTAGTTTTAGAACAATCAGACATCTTTTTAAGTACAAGCAAGAAGTGCAGTTGCTGAGAACTATCGAAACTTAGCCAGTCTTCCCTGAACAGGGATTTAGGTATTGACTAAAAATCACTGGAGGACAGTTAAATGCTTGAAGGTGCTCCACATGTCACCAGTTAGATGACAGCTGTGAGTGGATCTACTTTTTTTGATGTATAATTTTCTCAGTATAATCTGTAGATGTAGTTAATCAAATAGGTCTTTCTGTAAAATCCACTTGTACTTATCTGTAGCAGGTAACATTTATTCCAAGGCAGAGAAACCTTAGAAGTCTTGCATGCTACTTAAATGCCATCTATATAATGAAAAGAGTTCATTGGGCTCCATGGAAACAGAACTAGGTCCTTAGAATATAATTACGACGACTCAACTTGTAATCTGGCCAGATAGTAAATTGAGCAAAAAGTGACAGAGATGCTAATGACCATATGATCCAGACTTTTGAACTTACTGCTTAGAAGTAGATATTCCAATATGGTTTCATGTGCCTTATTTGCAGGATTTAAAGACAACAGAGTAGTAAAAAAAAAAGTTTCTGCAGCACTTTCAGTTTTTGTTAAAAGTTGAGCTAGTTCTCTTTTTTGTTTTCTTCAAAGACCCCAAGAAAAACTAGAATTGTAACTTTCAATTTTCTGAGTTGTTTTTTTTAAGGAACTTAAAATAAATTTGGGGTTGTGATATTTATTTGGTTGAGTAACATTGATTCTGACCTTTGTAACAGTGTCTTTAACAGATTCTTCTTCAACTTCCTTTTCACTGCCAAGGGAAACCCAAGGTTTGTGGACAGGATGCTTATACGGATGGACTTCCAGGGTTTCCTCTCTACTTTCTTCTTCTTTTTCTTCTTCTTTTTCTTCAGTAGTTTCTGGAGGCTGTAACATCAAATAGTGCCAAATAGTGCTTTTTCAAAAATTTGTTACTGAAATGCAAGTATGAACTAGAAACCCAGTTTTCAGTTTTTATTCACATGTTCTTTACTTTTGTCTCAATGCAGTAAGTCTGGCTATACATGCTGGGTACGATTGGGTTAGGTCCCAATCATTCATTCATTTATGCATTAGAATTTTCTGATAAATGTTACATATTAAATATTAAACTACTAAAGAGAGACTGCTGTCTTGAAAGCAAATCACTGTTGTATAAAAAGAATTTACAGTGATTTTCTATGTTAGGCCATCCTGCCTGGAATTGCAAGTTGCTTTTTTGTTAATCATTACTTTTCCTGATGTTGGGTAACACACTCGTGGGAAAGTTATATAATCTGCCCATAAACCTTCTCCTGTGATGCAAGGCACAAGGAGAAATCTATGTATCTAGACTTACTTAGAACTCAAGAGATTTAAAAGTATGATTTGAAGAATATATACATATATATTGTGAAAAATAAGTTGTCTTGGTTTGAGGTAGAACAGAACCAATTTTCTGTTCAGTAATTTTACTTTGCAGCTAAGCCTCTTCTAACTACTGAAATTAATAGCATATTGTGCAGAAACCACAACATAAGATTTCTTTGAAGATGCCCAATATATTATAAACTTTTATTTTTACGTCTTACTTAGAAACCTGGGTCTTGGGAGAGGAAATTGCTGCTTATGATAAAAAATGCAGCAATGGGGGTTATACTGGCCCTCTGAAGTAAAATACAAAAATTTCATTCAGTCTCTCTCAGTATAAAAGATACTTTTACAGTGATAAGCATATTTTTCCATTATCAGATTAACCTTTAAAGAAACATTCCAGCATGCTAAGCACACCAGATGCTTACAAATACAGTATCATTCCTGAAGTATATGTTTGAGACAAGATTCTGAAGTACTCATAGATAGAAGACTGCCACGGTATACTTGGATTTTCTTACCTTCAGAAGGTTTTCCTTGGCTTCCTCAGAAGCAACAAGGTAAAAGTTCTGTCCATACTGGAACTTTGCATCAAAAACTACCAAAAGTTCTTCCCCTGGATATTCCTGTTTTAATTAAAACAATGAGTGGAAAACTATAAGCAAATAACACCCAAAACAGACATAAGCCTGTGACTGACAAAGCTACCACCAGTGTATATTCAGTATCTTTGGTTAATCTTGTGGTCTTAATGGGGAATTTCGTGTGTTAATTGAAAAGAACAGATGGATTTTATTTTGTAATAAAAATCCGTCTGGGCTAAAATTAATCTTTTCATACAGAAAATTAATCAGAAAAGAAACTGTTTTAATGAGTCTCAATAAGAAGGCTATGAATTAGTGGAAGCCAAAATATGTGAAGCTTTGACAGTTCACAAAAACAAAACTAGTAATATTTATGTTACTTTTAGCATATTTTCAATCTGAACTTAGAAAAAAAAAAAAGTGCATGGTGACCCATGAGAAACTTTGAGTTGACAGTGACCCATGACTTATGTAGCCTTTGGATGACAGCATTCGTGTATTTACACAGTCAAACAAGGACAGACCTTATCATGAAAAGTATACTCCCAAGACCATGAAGTCTTTAAGGGAGAATGAAATAAGCTACATACCAGGACAACGTTTTTAATAGGGTGGAAGTCAGAAATTGCAGCTCTTGTTTTCAGGTCCTGAATGATGTCCTCTTTTTTAAAAAGTTTGAAACAATTTTCTTCTGTAACATCTTCATCAACTCGGCAATTAAAAATTTCTTGGGTCTTTGTAGTGAAAACTAAAGGAAAGATTTCTGGGTGGCCTATGACAGAAAGCAAAATTGAGTGATGAACAAATTCAGAGTGTTGTTTTAAACATAAACATATACCTTAATAACACTGTGTCTTTACTGGTTCCTAACAGAATGCCTTTGAATCTTTCTGCTTATTTTTTTGTATTTTGAAAGGCATGGAATACAAATTATATTACATTTTGTTAATCTTAGAAAAGACTCTACCTAACACTTCCTACTTAATGAATATGTTATTCCTCCTATGAGCTTTTTTCCCCCCCTCTTGATCAATAGGTGGTTAAGATCTTTAGTGAAGAATCATTAATGGACTGTTTTTAATACATTATGGAGCTCTGATAGCTCATCATAGCTCTGATTTAAGAGCCCTTGAATAAATATACTCTAGTCCTTCCCTGGAGAGCAATGCCACGTTAAGCCAATGTTTAATCTAAACAAGGCTTCAATACCATCCCAAATAAGGATGCTTTTCTGATTTTGGACTTTCATCTTCCTCTCATCCAGTTCAGACTGCAGTTGAGCCTATTTCTCAACTAAGAGGTGAGACACAGGCAAAGTTACCAAGATTCAAGCCTTTATTTTCAGCTTTGCTGGAGAATATATAGCTGTTTTTTTCTATGCACATGACCTCTCTTAAGTTCACTCCTATTAATTCAGCACAGGACAGCTATTTCTTATCCAAGCTCTGGCGCTACTACTTTCATTGTTTTTAGTGAGGCTGGGTGCCGCTAGGTGACCCGGCGACTGCGTTTCGCAAACACTCAGTCTGAAGATAATATATGGTGCTTCTTGTTAAGTGTGTGTCAGCTTTATGTACGTAACACCGGTCCTTCCCAAATTCCATGTTCTGCCTTCTGGCTTACATAACGGACGTAAGTGGTTAAGGTGGCTACAGGCCCAGCTAGTTGAATCCTGCCACCTAAAAGACTTTTCCTTCCTTTGCAATACTGCTGTGCCCGCAGGCTCATGCTGTATCTCTCAGCTGCCCTGGTAAGAGCGTTTCATGAAGGCCGCTATACTTTTGTCTGAGAAGGCTAGCAGGCGTTCACTTTGAACGTTCATCTTTTTGATAAACTGGAAAGTGGAAAAGATGTAAGGACACGTATACATGGGATTTTTACATACTGAATGGGCTGGCTTTTGTAATAAAAGCTGATACCTTCTATCTTCTTTGTTTAGTTCTGTTTTCTTAGTTTGAGTTATTTAATATTTTATCTTAATTCCCAGAACCTGTGGTATTTTTATCCTTGTGCGTGCCTTAAGTTGAAGCTTATATATCTAAAATGATGATATTGACCAGCTGGCTCAGCGTGTTTTGAGAAGCCATCTCTAAGCCAACAAGGACTGACAAAACAGTAAATCCTCCTTAATCTCTATCATCCGGGGAAGCTAAATCTCTGCATAAGCCTATCGCATAATACATAATGTTTGATGCATCTGACATTTATCCTCTAAAATCTTTCAGTGCTGCTCCTCCACTGCACCCGCTCTGCTATAGTCATCACTAAAATTAATGACATGTATGATGCTTCTGGCATAGCTGGCACTAAACCAAGTATGATTTCCTTGGCGTTCACTAGTTATTTTGTAGCATACACAATCCATTTGCAGAACACACAGCCCATTAATTCACTTCTTCAGAAGTTGTAGTCAGTATTGAACGACTTTCCTTTTTGATATCTCAGAGATTCCTTGGATTTCTGTGTGGATGCTTCAAAAAAAACCCCAAAACAACCAACCCCAAATCATAGGGATGTTGATTGTGAAAGACCTCTGAAAGTTATCTGTGGCAAACTCACTGTTGGTAGCAGCAGAGCAAGCCAGGACTCGTTTATCATCTGCAGTCCCTGTGCTTGCCTTTTTGACATCTACTTTCTGTAGCTAATGAGGCTGAGACCTAGATCCTTCTCTTCCTTATCAATTTGGCTATGAGACCAGGCTCAGAAAAAGTGTTTATCCCAGGGTGACTGGAAACATTTAATCCTTTTAAGGAACTGCAAAAGTTGGTCTGCAGGAGTCCCAGGTCACCCTAGCCAAGGGCATAAGGCCTCGTTAGGATGTCATTAGGAAGCAGACTCAAAGCCTAGTACAAACTGCAACAGTACAGATATATTTTACATTTTGATATAGTGGAGGAAAAACAAAGTTAGACCTCGTTTTACAAATTAATTCATAGGGTAGAAAGAGGATAGAAACCTAGAGCTGTGCAGCAAAACAGAATGCAATTTCCATCCTCAGCCATGCACAGAGGGCTCACAGGAAAGAATGGACAGGAGAGCAAAGGAACAAAAAATTTGTATATATCGCAGTCCTCAGAGCTGGTTATGTGGCTAGCGCAATTAGGAGGGCTAGAACCTACAGAAAATTTAGAATTTGCGGATTCTTATGTGAATTTTTTTTTCCAGAAGACTATTCCTATGGTTCAAATAGATTAAAGTAAACCCAAACAATTAGATTTGGGGTTTTTGATACCTCAAAAATTCTAACCAGGAGTAACTGTTGTTTATTCAAGAAGCTTGTATGATATTATTTTTTAAAAGGTTGAATTGTGCATACAGCCTTGTCCGCAAACGCTAAAAGAATCCTTTCAAAGAAATGTAGGTTTCAGTGTCAAATGAAGCAATCCAAGTATGCATTACAGTAATGCAAAAATGCAATAGGTATCACTACAAGAGGGACCAGAGTAGGACAGATAGTCTAGCTGTATTTTCTTCAGTGCTCTATTGCTGTAAGTACAAGTTAAAAACAAAGTAATGATCAGAATTAAAATATGTACATTATTCTGAAGGACTAAAATTCTGTATTATAGAATGCTGTATTATAACAGATTCTACACTATAGAATCTGTATTCTACATCTTATAGTATAAGGAGCTGATACTAAAATTTTTACTATTATGAATATTTTTATCAAATGTTGTTTTGCAGTAAAAAGTATGTAGCATCTAATCAGAGGCTTTGCATTGTTTTTCTAATAGTAAATTGTACTTGTTTGTAACAGTCAACAGGTCTTAGTGCTGTGAGAAGTTCACAAAGGAGGACTAAGAAGCTTTAAGAGAAGGAAATACCACTTGCAGGTCTTATGCTAGGGAGATATCATGCATACAGTTTAAAACCCGAGCAGACAGTGTCTGCATATAGTAGCATTATTTTCCTGCTTTTAGCAACAGGTTTCTAGGAATAATTTAGATATTACGGCTCTAACATTATTTGCCACTAGGTGGAGGTAAAATCATCTCTCACAAAATTGTCTCTCTAGGAACACGGAAAACAGTTCGGTGTGGGGTTTGGGGTGGGTTTTTTNTTAAAGTAACACTTTAATCATCTGAGGGATCACTTATTGTCCATTTTCATTAATTGCAGCGTAGCCATTTTGGTGATGCTACTCAGAGAGAGATTTTCACTTCCACCCACGTGCTCACAGGGTTATGTAGGAAGACAAGTGATTTATTTTAAAATTACCTTGTAATTCCTACGAGCTTGTATATTCCTAGTTTGCCACATTGTTTTAGCTTTTAGCAAGAAAAGCTGTAGTGATAAAAGCCAATTAAGAAGAAAACCTTTTGGGGTGTTCCTGTAAACTGTACATAAATTTTACATAGACATCAATTTAAGTTATATTTGAGTAAGAGTTGCATAAATTGGGTCAGAAGAAAAAGCCAACCAGAAATGTGAAAAAGACATTTAAAATTATTTGCTGTTTAAGGAAAAAGAATATATTTCAATTCAAATGATTCCATATTTTAGCTTTTAACTATGGCCACATTTCAAACTGCACTTTCTGTGTACATAAGGCAAAACGAATGCTTAAGATCTTGTGGCCTTTAAATAGCAGATTTTTTCCCCTACAAAGCAAAAGATGTTAATCAATGCCTATTGATATCTATGATTAAAAACTACAACTGATATGCTAAAATCATCTTCTCACCAGATTTAATGATGATTTGACAAAGATCAAAGATTAAGAAATTAAAATATTTCAAGTTTTTCTTTCAGTTGCTTAACTATTACTAAATGCAAACATTTTGCACCCTATAATTCCATCATTATGCTTTTTACTTCCCCTGATCCCAGCTCCTCTCAACCCAAGATATACTACCCATCTTCTACAAACCCATACCTGTTTCAGCATTCTGTGCTGCACTGCCTGCGACTCAGAGAGTAGTACTGTGATCACTGCTGTAATAGTTGCATTTCTTAATAGTTTCTAATTTTTCTCATTCATAATAAAATCTTTGATTTTCATTCTCTGGCATTAGTAACATTGAAGCTTCAAAATGCTTGAAGTATTCCAAAATTATTATTTTAAAGCCCAGTTATCATAGCACTTACCTATACCAGCCATAGAAAGATCAACTTCATCTTTTTTATCTGAAATATAATGACACAATGTTATCTGTAATTTTTCTTCCTAACAAAGTAACTATAAATACCCAGTCCTTTCCTTGTTAGGGCAATATTTAAAATCTCTCTATATATTTAAAACTAAACTGCAAAGAGGAAATGAAAAGTAATTTCTACTCAGTTCAAATTTAACACGAGTGAAACCTTATAAAATAGGTCTGTATCTTAAGGAGATATTAGCATATTTTGTCACTATGGAGATTTAAAACTCATTTTTATTTTGAACAGGTGGTCCGCATAAGAGAGAAGCCGTAAGAAATCTATCATCTTATGGCACAGGCTGCCGCTTCCATGGTTGAAAACTGCGCTGCTGCTACCTGAGAGCACCTGCCTGGGGCAATTACCATGTAAATCATGTCATGTGTAGAGGAGATAAACGGGCATCAGACACCAGCAGAACTGGCAGGTGTGTGGGTAGGAGCCGGTGCTAATCCCCCCTGACAGTGGGGAGGTGGGCAGGCTTGCTCTGGGTGGCAGGGTGCTGCAGGGGCCAGGCTGCCTTCAGCTCCTGAGAAGAGGGTCCACGAACCTCAGAGCAAGGTAGGACAGGAAGAGCTTAGCACTGATGTGCAGAATATTTGCTGAAGCACAACAGCTATTAATCAGCTGGGAGGGCAAAGATGATTAGAAGGCAAAAGCAACTTCAGGAAGGTGGTGGTCATGGCAGGAAAAAAATCCATGAAACCAAACAAATAAAACTCAAGCAAGAGTACATGCCCAACTTTTCTGCGAGCGTGCATGAATCACTGGGGAAAAAAAATATTGTGTATAGCAAAGGCTCATTAGCATTACGCTTCATTAACTATACACTTTGTAAATGAGACAAGTGAGACAGTATCTCAGCACATCTCAGAAAAAAACCACAATAAAATGCACTGCAAAATTAAATTTTGAGACTGGTATATTAAATTGTGAGACTGGTATTATTGTGCCTTTACAGTGTGATCCTGAGCACCTGAACCCCTGCTTCTGAGGGCACCTCTCTCTGCCTGATGCTCTCTCCCTGGGCCGTTAGCTTTTGTGAATCTCGCTGCTTAATATATATTGTCTTCTATTTTCCAGTCAATACTGTTACTATGGCACCACAAACTATTATATCTAAACTAGCAAGACAAAGCGTAAATATTGCAATGTAGCTTTGTATGTTACATATATTGGTTACAAACCCATAATCAATAATTGTAGATTTCTCATTTATATAAATTAGCATATTCTAATTTATCTCATGTTTACTTAAATCCATGAGCCTAAAATAATGAAGGTAGCTGCCATGTGAGACCAGATTACTGCTGTATCTTACATACCAAGCTGTGTTCCTTTTCCTTTTGAGGATTTCTTAGCTTTGTTTTCACCTTTCTGTTTCTTTGCCGAGGTTTTTGGACTTTTCAAGGAGGTCTTGCCAGATACAAGATTTTCTGACATTTTGTTGGATTTCTCTAGAGAAAGATACATATCATCAATCAACTTTAAACAGACAACAGGATGCACCATGTATGAGTGAAAATTTGGTCCATTACTTTACGTAGTTTATCATTACAGTAATATTTTCATACGCAGCCAAAGTTATATTCCATAATCTTAAATCATAAACTGTATTTTGATGTATGTAATAGATGAAAATACTTCTATCTAGGGTAATTAAGTACGGAAACTGATTATCCAAAACAGTGAAAGGTTAAATTAGGATAGGGTTTCTCTTACAGAAACCTAAGGACCTGAGCTACATTGAGAAGAGTGCAAGTGAAAATTCTCCAGCTGTAAATATTTGTCCAAATCTCCTTGGGTGTAAATCATTATTCAGTGGCACAAAGCACTTCTGTGCTTTTCTATTTCCAGTTCATTTTTCAGTGTAGCTCTGTGGAGGACAAACTTGGAAAGAAGTTGTGCGCATCGTTATATGTAGCTGGAGATGATGCTGTATGCACAGCTACTCTTGTTTCGTTTACTCTCCTTCTCCCCAATACCTAGAACAAGGATGAGAACAGCAGCGTAGAACTCCATGGCTCAATTCCATTGCAAAGAAAGAAATGCAATACAGCCTGCCCACTGGACAGACCGGACAGCACACTGCCGCAAAATACACTGCCAGCACCATCATGTGGAAGGTACACATATAGCATCCAACAGAACAACTAAATCAAGATGGTCCAAGTTCTAAGTGTTAAAAAATTGTTTGATGTTATTATTGAACAGCTAGATGGATTCGACTGGGATAAGGACAATGGGACTCTCTGTTTGTGTTCTCCCTCTTCCATGTTCCCACTTTTTTTTAAGACTATAAACTCACCATTTTTTAAATGTCTACAAAGCGCCTACAGTATTTGGATGCTATGACAATTTTAACACTAATAAGAGTAAAGCAGATGCAGTTACAGGACAGAAAGAGATGGCACCTTCAAGAACTGTGTCCTGACATAACTGTTTCTGATGAACTCTTACAGGAGCTACAGCCTGCCTGCCTGCGCGTTCGAACAGCCCCTTTACTGTCAAGATGTTTAAGGTGAAAAGGTGAGTTTATAAAATAAGTGTTCTATCTTGACACTTGAATGAAAGGCCTAAAATAGTGTGAGCATTAAAACAAACATGCCGTGGCCTGTGCGTTTGCAATTTCAGGGGCATCCTGGCTTTGGGATGGGCTTTTTCATTCCCAGACTGAAAAAGTGTTTTTCTGTTTTGTAACACAGTTCTCAAATACCCCAGAAGCAAGCAATATAATTTTAGCTTTCAATCTGAATTTTAGTTTGGAGATGGCCACTGATGGCAAGATATAGGTCATGGATTGTAGCCTGGGTTGGGGATCTATGTAAACTTCCAATGAATGCAAGGTAAATTTTGCTGTTGATTTTAATGGGGGCATAGTCCTATTACAGTTATGCTTTTTTCTTTTTTACGCCAATCAAAACAGAAAAATATACTCTGTAAATCCTCAGGCTCTTTTCTCTATCATACTGGATCTTGCCGATCACAAGTGACAAGCTTTATCCATGGGATGTTAGTGCATTTCTCTGTTGTTGATCATTATGGCAAATATAGGCCCCTTCATTAACCCATCTGAAGAACAGTAGCAATTTCATCTTCTGCCTTTTCCAAAAAGCAATGCAAAACAGATTAATGTTTCAGAATTCTGAAACTTTTGCCTTGAAAGGGATGATGTTTTTGGAAGATTAAAAAAAACCCCATGTATAATGAATGTAAGGAGAAAGTCAGGAGTTTTTTCTGTCCTCATTCTCAGTCTTTTTGTCAAATACAGGACTACAAATATCAACAATATATTTCTGTCTAACATTCAATATATTTTCCCAGTTATAATCTTTTAGAGGAGCCTCTACACTGAACAACATGCTTAGTTTATTGTTCTGAAACACTTAGGGCTACCTAACTTAGACTGCGTGTCAATTCAGATGGCTAAAAGAGGCTAATTTTACCTTATTTAAAAAAAAAAAAAAAAGGTGCAAAGCTATTTCTTATCGATCTCCTTGTCCTTGTGTATTTCATCTAAAATATTGTGACCCATTGTATAAACGGATTCTGTGACTACTCTAATTTGAAACCAAGCTTGATGCCTCTGTGTAGAAGAGACAGCCCTCCAGGATAGGAGGGGAGGCTAGCTGTTTTAGAAATTAGTTGAAGGAACCATCTCATATATATTACAGTCACATTGTCACCATTTCCTAATTATATACTGAAACAAAGCCAACTGGGAAAATTTGAGTTCTTTCTGCTGAGTAACTTACACCGTTAAGTCACATGAAGAGAGGAAACACTGAGAGGGCTGAGATAAGTCATATGCCTGTGTTTAGTACACTAGCTTGCAAGTAAAAACATCCCTTTTCCTTCAACTGGCTTACTTCACGTATATTATACCTATAAAATGTTAAAACCTTTGAAAATTGTCTCTCCGTAATGCAGTTCCTGCTCCTTTACTGAAAGAATTAGGTGTAGAAGTACACACAGCACTATACAGATAAGGGCAGTGTTGGTGACCAAGGATATGTATATGCATATGTTAATACAAAAAGTATCCCTGTTTAAGAGATAAAAAGTATCGCTGTTTAAGGGTTGCAAATGAATACAGCAATCAATAGGACTGTTTATGGTTTCATCTGTGATGCACGAACCTCACCAACTGGAAAGCAGACAGAAAGTACAAAGTCATTATCTCCTTTTACAATATCCCCAACACCGTATCGCCTCTGCCCATTTGTTGTCCTGGGGGCACATGGTTATCAGTGGTTGGGAAACATGTAAGGCCGCTAAACCAAAGGCAAAACCTCTAAAAACTTCTCCAGAAGCATAATCGAGCCCATAGCAATTTACAAATATGTATGCAAAGTTGTTTTTTTCACACAGGATTACGCTACTAACCCTCAGGTGCTCCCTGCAGCAAACCAACACACACTGAGAATTTTGAAATAGGTACTGAAGAGCAAAATTTTACACCCCTCCTCTTCCAAAAAAGAAATAAAGGACACAAAATTTCAATAGTTCTTAATGTGTAAGATAAAAGCTAGTATTTTCAGAAGTTACCTCTTACTTCAGGGATTTGGGTTTTTTTCACTCCCTAAGTTTTTACACAAAGTACAAAATCCTATCAAGAAACTATGAAAAAATTAGAGGACTGTCTGAAAATATGACAAAAAAAGATTATTTTTTTAATCTGTGGTTAGTTCCTATCCTCTTATGGATATTTCTATATTGACTATTTAGAAAGGACTCTAATATGCATATGTGTCCAGAAATACAAATGTATTATGCCTTTTCCATTAATGCTTATATAAATTAATGATTCTGTGATTGAGAAGAGAGGTTGGAAACAGCATTTAAATTAACATCATTTAAAAAATTTAATAGTGTAAAACCTACAAAAAGCAATAGCTCTTGAAAATCAATTGTCTTAAACATTACCATATATTTTATTTCTTTTAAGTAGGTAATGTATTACATTAAAACTTCATTAAATATGTTCAGTGTAATTTTTCAGTGGAACACAGTTTTGCATTATTTAATTGGTAATGCCCAAGTAAATATTTGACAACGTTGTTTGACATTTTGTAACCTAGTTTATTTATAGATGGCTGTAATATTTTGAACATTAGGCTTAAGAGAAAAAATCAGATCAGGGTGTTCTCCTAATCATTTAACATACTGAAACATTTACAGTTATGAAGGAAATGCGTGAAGTTGCTAGGTACTGCAAAAGGGGAAAGTTAATTAACTATCATTACTACAAAAGATGCTGCCTGAATTGAGGACACAGAATGATTCATTAGTTGCCTAATTGAATGACTAAAGGTCAAGCCTGTGTGCATTACTAATTTATCACTGTAATTTACTACAATTTGGAATGACAGGAGAATTGAGTGCACTTCCATTTAACAAAAGCACTACAAGGATTTCATCAAAAACATGCGCTACCTGCTTTTTTGTTGTTGTGTCATTTACAAGCTGAAAATCACATTTCTGTCTGTAAACATTTAGGAACTTAAAAATGCCATCTGGAGAATGACCTGATCTCTCCAGAAATTCATATACAGTGTTCCCTTTAATTAAATTTATTCTACTTTGCTCTATAGAAAGACCAAATAATATAAACACCTAAAGTTTGTGCATATTTGGACAAAACTCCATCATTTAAGTTGTAGGAAGTAAAGCTGAAGTTTTGGCAAATGCTAAATGATTTCAGCATATGAATAGTTCTGTTTGAATGTACCTGATATCACACATACAACTTTTCATTAAATTGGCCTACTAGAACCAGTTGTAGATTTTGTTATTTGACTGAAACCAGTAGAGGTAGTTACAGGTTCTGGGATGATAAATACCATATATGTAAAATTAGGTTAAGAATCAATGAAAGACATAGACAACAAAATGGAAAATTTCATTAAAACATTTGATAATACTGTGTTCTGTTTCTCCATGCAAAGAGAAAGCGAATAGAATTGGAAAAGCTGTAACATGGATGATTGAAGATATGGAACATGTTTTGTACTAGGAATAAGGTAGGATTCTCTTTAGCTTGGACTGAAGAGGATATGATAGAAGTCATTAAAATCATGAGAGGCATGGAGAAAGTGACCAGGGAATGATTAGTCACGGTCTTTCATAATATCAGACCTAGCTGGCATCACATGAGCTTTCACAAGGGACAGACTGAAAACGAAGCAAAGGAATATGGAAGTATTTCATTGCACAATAGGTAGTTGAATTATGGAGCATACTGCCTGCGGACAGGATAGCTGCACAATTTCAGAAAGTAAGAGGGCAAATTGACAGACAAAAAGTTGAGGGCTACTAAAAATGACGATACCTCTGGCTACGGAAATGAAGTCATAAATCCAAGAAAAAAGGGTGCGAAGAGTGGAAGTATATTATAATCTTGCCCAGGCCCTTACTGGCCCCCTCAGAACTTACGGTGTGAGTCCGTACAGCCCGTCTATGTTATTAAAATTTATGAACAATTTGGTTGGCACTAAACCAGTTAACAAGTATGACGTTTAAGTTGTCATAACATGACCCTGTCAGGAAGCAAACAGTAGCATATGTTGCCTTGTTATGACTTTTGAACCAGAAATGTTATATTGTAAAGATTTACACTAGATAAGACTTCATCTTTTTTAATTTGTAGGTGGTGTGCAGAAGCAGAGGGGTCCTGCCGGCGGGGCTGAGAAGGGGAGGCCTTGCAGCCGCCCGGGTCTCCTCACCAGCGCCCCTCCAAGCTTCGCCACAGCCACCCCCGAGGCCCGCCATGCCCTTCCCCTCCCCACAGGCCCGCGGGCCCGTTACGACGTGAAGGAGGCGGCTGAGGCGGTCTCGGTTGCAGGGAGCAGGCCGCGGGCTCCGCGCCACAGCCTCGGCTCGGCCCGGCCCAGCCGGTGCTGCCCGGCGGCTGCTGCCCGTGCTCTCGAGCCTGTCGTTTTCCGCCCGTTCCCACCAGCGCAACGGGGCCGCTTCCTGGCGTTGCCGCCTCCCCTTCGCGCCCGGCCGCCCCTACCTGCGCGGCCCCGGCCCCGCCGCGTCCCTGGCGCCGCGCGGTTGTCGGGGCAACGGGGCGGGCTGGGATTGACGGTTCCGACAGGCAATCAGCGCCCTGCCTTTCAGGCCCGCCCCCGCGAGGGGAAGCGGCTATTGGGGGGTTCTGCCGCGCAGGTCAAAACTACACTTCCCAGCATGCTGCGCGCGGGCAGCTCGCCGCGGCCCGGGGCGGGTGGGCCGCGGAGCATGATGGGAGCTGTAGGCGGCCGCCAGCGGCAGCCGCCCCCGCCGACCCGCGGTCCCCCGGGGCCAGCACCTCCGCGCCATTAGCGGCCGGGCGGGGCTGGGGGCGCCTCACGCTGGGAGGGAGGTTTGGGTGATTCGATGCGATTTGGCGTCTTTCCTGTTTTTGGTGCGCAGAAATGATTTCGTTTGCTCTGCGGCAACGTGAAACGGAGCAGCCCCGGAGCATGTCTGTGCGTGCGGGGCACCCAGTGCTGGCCCTTGAGGGCACTCCAAGGACCGTCCACCCTCCTCACGGCAGGCAGGAGGGGTCCTTGCTCTCTTCCATTTCTCTCTCTGCAGCCAGGAAATTCCCTCTCGTAAAATGCCTGCTACTCCCCTTGGTTTTGCCTTGTCCTCATTTCACCTTCCCTGTCGGTACCGCTGCTCACCGCGTACTTGCAGCACCGGTACGGCAGCTGGCGACTGGACACGGTGCCGGAACCCGGGCTTCATCCCGGGCCCCCGGCAACACTGCAGCGATTGTTTCTGCGCTGCGGCGAGACTGGCCGAGCCCCAGGACAGGAGACCAGTTTCTTTGAAGTCCGGTTAATAACTTTAATAGCTCAGCTGCCTCGAACCGGCACGACTCGAGCGCGTCAGTCACTCCCGTCATCTCGCCGTGCGGCGGCTGCCCTCTGTAACCACGATTGTGTGACCACAAAGGGCTTTTTAAAAAAAAATTTAAAAAAAAATTACAGACGGGACAGAGCTAATTACAGCATAAGCGTTACCTTTTTTCCTCCTGATGCAGAAGCCCGAGTTAACAAACCTGGAGACGGCACGGCCATCCCATAGGAAGTGCCTATGGCGCAGAGAGCCGCCGGTGACGTGCGGCGGGAGGGAGCTGTGCGGCAGGAGGTGACAGAGGCNCAGTGACATGGCCCAGCTGGCAGGTAGGCAGGGGGGACGACTGCTCTCCAAAAGCACGGAGCGGCGCCGGGGGATGGGGATGGAGAAGGAAGGGGGGGCCCTCCAGCTTTTGGCTTTGGGATGCTAAATCAGCGTGGAGGGGCAGGGGGCCGCCGCGCTCCGTCGGGGATGGGGATGGGGGCGCGGGCGAGGCCGGCGGCGGCTGCAGGTCCCGGGGAAGCGGCGGTGCCTGCGGGGGGGAGGAGAGGGGGCAGCGGGCAGCGGCCGTGCCGCGGGGACGGCAGGGGACCGGGGGGACCGGCTGGTGACAGCCTGGCTGCGGTGACACCCGCCGCTGCGGAGCCCTCTGCGCTGGCTGATGAGAGCGTCCTGCCGCTGCCAGGGGCGGCTGAACCCTGGGGTCACGAAGTAGTTTGTTGGGGTTTGCGTTGGGGTTGTTTGTTTGTTTGTTTTGGCGTTCTTTTGTTTGTTTTTGAACCAAACATATACATTGCCAGGAGTATTGCACCGTCACAAGTAGGGCTTAACTTAAAAACGATCGATCAGCTGGAAGAAAGATGGGTCGAAACTGGGGCATCGCTGTATCCCGCAGGACAGCGGAGACCTGATAAAACAGGAGCCGGGTTTTTGTTTTAAGTTCGTTTATCGACCTATTCTTACCGTCAAACTGCTGATCCAGAACTTTTCTTGGCCCCCCTGAAAATTGCAGGAAAATTGCAGGTCTTGCATGGTGCCTGAAAGCAGACTTGTGTTCTGGGTGGGTGCGACGGCTGCTTGAGGAGCATACATGTGCTCTATACACTTTTAAATATTAATCTTGTTGATGAATTTTTCTTTTAAGTTATAGGCAAACCTTTTCTTACACAAATTAAAAAATAATGTGTCTAATATGGCACATCTTTAAATTTATTCACAGCCTGGGCTGTCTCCTCTGTTCTGAATGTCAACAACCTTTTATCTGAAATAAATATTCCTGGCTACCTCTTAAGCACTTTATAAAGCATTTATAAAATGTTTGGAAGTCAGTAAAGTTAGTAACAGATTAACATCTAAACATGTTGAATACTATAGAGAGGAATGTCTCTGACTGTGTTTATAGGGTTCTTTTCTAATCTTTCCCCTCATACTCATCTGAAATATGAGGGTCTTCGGCTAATCACGATGTTTGAATAAAATTACCTTTTTGTCTGGTTCGTGATCACTAGTGTTTTGCATTCAGACTTTTATGGCCGATGAAATAGATATTACCTTGCTAAATGACAAGTTAATGTGCTCAGATAATTTATCTGAATGCAATTTGGCATGCTGGGACCATTTCTGAGAGCGAGCGATGCTAATACTAATGTCTAAGAAAAATGCTGTCCATCTTGAAAATTCCATTTTTTTCAAGGACTGCACAGCAGGCTGACAGCAGGGGAAAATAGTAGCTACAGAAGTAGATAAGTTTTCCAGAAGAGTGAACGCTCATGAGAAGCGTTGGGCACTCTTCTGGACATGGGAGGAAATGAGTCAGGATGTCTTGCATATATGATGTTGTTGGCAAGTGAGAAGGGAATAAGTTTTCAGCAAGTGACTCCACAATTCCAGAGGGACCGAAATTCCACTATGAAATAAATGTCCTGACAGCCTATCTGCAAATTTAAGAGCTTGCCCAAACTTCTCTTTGGGTTCTGCAGAACATGTGCAATATTATGAAGAAGGTCTTAAATTCAGCATAATGTGCAAGTGCCTTTCACAGAAGATAAACATCGGTGGAGTCCAGGTTGTGAGTGCAGACTGACCAGATGCTACTGTATTCATACTTGCATGTTTTCCAACTGACACGGACTTCTTTTCATTTCAGAAATGGAAAATCCCGAAGTGGCTGCAAGCAGCTGCAGTGCTCGCGATGATGAAAATCTTTGCAGCTACAAACGACACCTGTCAGTATCACAGGAGGGGCTTTTGGAAGACCAGCTTAGAAGGAAGTTAAAATTCTTCTTCATGAACCCATGTGAGAAATTCTGGGCCCGGGGCAGGAAACCTTGGAAACTTGGGATTCAGCTACTCAAAATAGCAATGGTTACTATTCAGGTGAGTAACCGGGGAAGCAGGAACACTTCTTAGCCCAGGGGAATTCAAAGGAGTGCAGGTGATGAATGCTGTTCTTGGTTTGCTGGAGAGACAGGGAAAGGATAGACTGCAAAACTATCTTAGTTGCATATATGTAGTTTAGATCTCAGATGGCATAATTTTCTTCTAAATCTATTGACTGAAAGATAGCTTTTGTAGTGGAGATGAAAGGAACCATGTTTAAGGGCTCTGCTTTACTTTTTACTTTACTTTTTTTTTTTTTCCTTTCCCTTCCCTCCCCTCCCAAAGGATGGCATCCTTATACATCTGTCCTCCAATACCTTCTTCACTCTGAGTCTATTTGTGTTTGCAGGAAGGAACGGTCGCCTGTGGTTTTACACCATAGAGATAAGAACTGGAATTGGTAGCTTTTTCATCATGTTTGCTTATGCCTTGCATATAGGATACAAATTTTTGTATTGAAGAAACAGAAATTTTGCCCCACCCTTCCTCTCACCCAACCTTGCACCATAGATTTCATATAACATGTTTACCTGCTGCCTAAAATGCAACTGTGTGTCTCCAAGTTCTGTGGTTAAGGAGGAAGAAGGTCTTTTGTAAATCTTTCTAATGCCTCAGATGATGATCTTTCAGAGTTGCCCACATGTGATTTACGTTTATGGTGGTGTCAGTGCTGTAACAATACAAGTATGGAGAAGACTCTTTTCCACAGTTCCAGGAATGATGGGACAAACTGCAGGAATAATAAGCCTTTTTGCTATGTCTCTGGCGGCATGTTTGAATCCCTTACCACTTTAGTTTGAAATGTATCATCCTCTGTCCTCTGTCCCATTTTGCAATCAAAAATAAACTTCGATGGTGGAAGAACCTAAATAAGAAAGAGACTAATGCTGATTTATCCTTTTCAGAGAAAATCTGCCAGTAGGTAATTCAATCTTAGCACTGTTGATTTGTTGGTGTACTCCTGTGTGCCTAGCATGCTGAGCTTGCCCACAGAGCATTTTAGTGTCTCTGTAACTTGAGTTGACCTTATCAAAACCTACATATCCTGTCTGCGTTGTGGCCATAAAACTAATCTGTAGACTACTGATTCAGACTTATCTCTGATGAGTTTCTTCACAGTACTCTTGACACTAGATTTGAAACAATAGTCACTAAAGAGAATTGCGGGCTCCCACAAACAATACATCACCTTCTTCTAGAAACCTTTTGCAGCCTGGGTAGTAGGTAGCAGAGTTTTATGCTAACTTTTCATGAAGAATTGCAATACATTTTTTAACAGCTTCAGAGGTTATCCTGTTACAAGCACAGTTTTAATCAGTTATTCTCGAAGCACCTTTCACTCAAACCTGAGGGAGGGATGTTTGTTTTTCTGAGTTGTCCTCAGTTTGTCTTTTCTGCACTGGAGTAAGGACTTCAACGTAGCGTCTGGTTAAGTTCTGTCCTGCCTTTTTGGCTGAGGTACACTGATATTCCCCAAGGCAAGTCATATTAATGTCAGGGTGAACTAACAAAGCACGCGTAACAGTACATGGGTAGCTTGAATTTGAGATGGTTTCATTGTAAAAATGCGAGTTCTTGGCCAAGATGCTGGTAAACATGTTAAAGGAACATTCTTGAAACCCACTGTTTTCTAAAGTTACACTTTCTTTTGACCAGCTGTGAAATGGAGCAGTCTGTATGTAGGTGCCATGTCTACCGATGCGATGCGAGTGTCTGTTTGCAGGTCAAGATTTGCATGTTAATCCAGAAGCCAACTTTGAACAGGAAGTATAAATGTCTTTTTCAGCTGGTGGTTTTTGGATTGAGCAATCAAATGGTCGTTGCCTTCAAAGAAGAGAATACTGTTGCATTCAAACACCTCTTCTTGAAAGGATACATGGACAGAATGGATGATACCTATGCTGTATACACGCAAAGAGATGTCTATGACCAGATATTCTTTGCAATAAACCAGGTAAGGATTGTCACTGCAACGTATACAATACATCTTTACCTGGGTACCCTTTCTTCTTCCACCTTCCCTGATGGTGTCTGAAATTGAACTTCTGTGCCAGTTGCTTAAGACTAGAACGTTGACTGATTCAGGTTTTCTGTCATTGCCAGAGCATCATGCTTGTGGTGACATCCTTAAAGCTAATCAATACACTCTGCACTAAATGCGGGCCTTAGATTTGAGCCAGAATGCTTTGCAAATAAGAAATTAGGCTTTCTGATAAAGATTGTAAAAATAAAAGAATAATAAGTGAAAAGGTATTTAGATCCAAATCCTGCACTTACTATTTGTGTCAAATACCTTAAAATATTTGAGGACCTAGCTGTAGTGTGGTGTAGATTTCCAAGTTCTTTAGGTGACCTTTTAAATAAAGAAAATGGGTTATGGCACAGACCCAAACACTTCTGGTTTGGTGTTTTTGTTTGTTTGTTGTTTTTTTTTTTTTTCCCCAGAGAGTAACAGTTTTGATGCCATGTAAGTTGGTTTGTCTGTTTTTTCTGAACTTTAGTACTTACAGCTGCCCAACATTTCTGTTGGAAACCATGCTTATGAGAAGAGGGGAGCAGAAGAGACAGCTCTGGCTGTGTGTCAGCAGTTCTACAAGAGAGGAAACATCTGTCCTGGAAATGACACCTTTGATATAGACCCAGAGATCGTGACTGGTAACAAACCTGAACTATTGTATCAGTTTTTTGGGAGGAGGGACACTACATTTATGATGAATTCTTATAAAAATCCGGTATTTCATAGTCCTATCAAATGATCTATATTGAATTTACCACCAGCCAAAACTGACAAGAAAACTACTGTGTAACTAACTTCTAGGTCTCACCTCCAAGGTGACAGTCCTTTATGTCTACTGCCACAAAACGAGTGATAAGCCATTAGCACTGATGGCCATCTAATACAAGTATTTTGGGCTAATTTCAGGAGCCTCCCTTATGTATTCATGATGACTAACTTGGCTGCTTCAGGGAAGCCAATGTATTTGTCAGCTAACTTCCCAAATGACTCCTCACTTAAGCGTGCTATCTTGCCTGGTGTAGTCAACAGCTTTTTCCAGCCTCGGGAGTGGGAAAGGCAGATTACGGTTAAAGAGCGTGATAACCCATGAGATATTGTTGTGAGTACTTATCCGTTGCAGACTGCTTGTACATCGAGCCAATGACACCGTTGGGCAACACCACAGTGGGAAAGCGCAATTTGAATTTCACTCTGGATTTCCACAGGTGAGGAGGAGTCAGCACCTCCTGTATTGGGGCGTTGTTGCGTTTTCCCCCTTAAAAGCTAATACAAAGCTCTATTGCAGACTGGTGACGGTGCAGCTCATGTTCAATCTGAAGGCAATCAACCTCCAGACCGTTCGTCACCACGAGCTCCCTGACTGTTATGATTTCACTCTGACGGTACGCAGAAGCCTGCCACGTGTCTTTCTGTTCAAAACGAGCAATTATTCCTGCTGGTTTACCATGCACAGTCAGCGCAGATGGTTTTGGGAAGAGTGTTGGGTACCATTGGCTGGTCCCTAGTGGTATCTGGATTACTCTGTTGTGGCTTAGTGTACCCTGTAAATACAGGGTTGTGTACAGTTGTGACTGTGGGAGGTGGAGCTTTGAGTGCTCATAATGTAGTCCTGAAGAACTTGCCTGGTTTACGTCCTTTTGTGCTCTAATGCACCTGAACTATAATGAAAGCATAAACCTCTTCTCTTTAGAGAGGTGCTTCTAGGAGAGGTTGTTTTCAGATTGTAGAGGAGTGAGGTTGTAGTTTAAAAGAATTTCATCTAGTATCTAGCTGATCAAGTGATTTGTGGCAAATACATGCTTCGCCAGATTTGCCTTTCACTTTGACAGCATTTATTTGCATAAACTGGAATTACCTTAAGCTTGAACAAATTTCGTAACTTAACCCCTAGGAGAATTATTCTGAATCATTGTGCAAGCGTAGCAATACAGTGTGCTACATATGTAATGGTTTAATTTAGAAAAGACATGCAATTTTCAATTTTTTTTTTTGTTGTTAATACAGATAGTGTTTGATAATAAAGCACATAGTGGAAGAATTAAAATAAGTCTAGACAACGACATAGCGATCAGGGAATGTAAAGACTGGCATGTTTCTGGATCAAGTAAGTGACATAAATGTGTTGAAATTTTCATGCTTTTGCCAAACTAGCACAATGTTTGTTAACCTTTTTTCTTTATTAAAAGACTAGGCACTATTGATATACATTCTCTAGTGGGTGCGCTCTAAATCCTGATTTTCTGAGGAATTGTTGTTCTTCAACCTCTGATCTAAAATCCAGGGGACCCAGCCACAGAATTACTTTCCTTATGAGTTCTTGAACCTCGCACCATTGACACTGTCAAACCAAAATTTTTCCACACCTCACTGTGCATCCTTCTAGCTTTGGCTACTGAACTTACGCTGCTTATTGCTTAAGGTAGGGCTGTGAACTCCTCTTCTAGCACCAGGCAACAGAGGGACACATGATAGTGGTGGAAAGTTGAAACTGATTCACTCTTATTTCAGGACTTAGCACCAGGAAAGATAAGGCAGCACTGTTGCTAAGGCTTGCTAGAGTGGAATGGCTAGAAACACTTCTTACTGCTGCTTAAATGGTGTTTGGCATGTATTTGGGTGTAACTGAGATGCACAGTATGGTTAAATAATCTATCTTAAATAGTTACTCACAAGAACACCCTTTGTTGGCAGCTATTGGGTCTGGTCAAAACATTGTCCGAGATCTATTTTGATTAGAGAAAATAATCTCTTTGAAAGTCAGAAGCTTTCCAGGACTCTAAATTCCACTTTTTTTTTTTTCTTTTTTTTTTTTCTGAAGTAAGCAATAGGATGAATCAGGTCCATTTTTCTACTCTGCCACTTTCCCCTTTGCTATGCCTGCATTCGTTAAGTAAAGAGCTGGTGGTGAAAAAAGATAAGTTGTTTTCTCTTTCAAGGTCCAAATTGGAATTAATTTTGGGGAATTTAATTAAGTACACCACAGAGTACAAAACACACCACTTATCCAAACACGTATTCCACTAAACACTCCTTACCAACTGGCTTTGCTAGCTACTGTGTTATAAACACACAGCAGATGGCATGCTGCCTCTAACAGATTGCTAGTGCAGCACTACAAGAAGGTTTTGATACCAGGCTTCTGTAATAATCCACATTTGATATCTATATAGATTGCCTCTACAACAGTTTTCAGCATCACCTCCTGTATTATTTTCTGAACGCTAAGGAAAAAAATGAAGACAATGATTGCAATTGAACAATAACAAGTGCTTGCCATTCTGGACTACACTGCAAAGCCAACTTAAATGGCAACAGTACATGTGTTAGTGACTGTGGTATAAGCAAGAAGTAGGTGGGCGTTTTATGAATAGGGCAGTTGGTGAAGTCAACTAGAACTTTCATACGCCATTTTGGAGAATGGCTGCATCTTTTTGCAAATTTACCATTAATTTGTTGCAACTTATTTCTCAATCACTCTTTTTAGCATTAAAAATCTAATCCTTTATACTGTGTCATCTAGTTTCATCTGTATGATAGGTATAAAAGCCAAAAAGAGGTCTAGTGGTAGATGTGGTGCAAAATTTGACCGTAGTTGATCAAGAATGTGAATTTTGGTAACATAAGAATTGGAAGACTCATATCTAGCTCAATGTTGGTCTCGGCTAGCTGAGCAGCAGTGCATATTATCTGATTATCAAAAAACCTATCTGATACAGTCAAATACTGGTCTGTAGGAGAAGATACATACTGTAAAGTTCCTGGGATTTCTCTTTTTTTGACCATTTCTGTCACTCCAAAGGCCATTTCAGCGCTTGTAAAATGGACAACTCCCACCTCCAATTCTGCAGGGCTATAAGAAGCACTCATGTGCTGGTATATTTTTGATGTGGTATCAACCTTCCTAAATTAACTGAAGTGGTGTCTGTAGTGCAGGTATGCTTGTGTCTCTCATGAAAGTATGTCAAACTTTTGTGGGAAAAATGCTAAGATTTTTCTTAATTCAGTTGTATAAACATAGGTAACATAAAACTTGATTCTGACTTCAATATTCACGATGGTCAATAAGATGAAATGCATGTGATTATAAGCATGTACGTTTTTGTTCTTGCAGTACAGAAGAACACTCATTACATGATGATCTTCGATGCTTTTGTTATATTGACTTGTCTGGCGTCATTGATCCTTTGCACACGATCAGTAGTTAAAGGAATTCGTCTCCAAAGGGTAGGCATATAACTTTTTCCTTAGAAAGTCTTTATGTCTTGCGTAAGTCTGATTAACTTTTTTCTTTTATCCTCTCCCCTAGGAATTTGTAGGCTTTTTCCTATATTATTATAAGAAAGAAGTATCTTTCAGCGATCAAATGGAATTTGTCAACGGATGGTACATCCTGATTATGGTTAGCGATGTCTTAACTATTGTTGGATCAACTCTAAAGATGGAGATACAAGCCAAGGTAAGCTTTTTACACTGTCAAGTGGACGCAAAACTGATTGTTTCTGTCCCAGCTAGGTTTAAATCTCTCAGAAGACTTTAGGCTGGCTATACTTCATTTTGAGTGGCATGAAATTTTAAAACTCTGTCTTCTCTGGAATTACAACTGAGATGTGTTGTTTCCAGCTGAGAGATTTAAACACTCCAAATATCACTAGATAATATAGTTCTAATTATGTTTGCTCCTTTGTGACTCCAAGGAATAAAATGAACTTAATCTCTGAAAGTTTAAGGCTGTTGACTTCCTCTCTTTCTCATTTAGGACCACTTATATTTGCTTATTTGATGGATTCTTTTAAATTTAGCATTTAACTTTCCGTTCCCCATTTAACAAGTGTTTAACTAGCACAAAGACTTTCTCCTTAAACATCACTTTGCTGCTTTCCCAGCTTCTGGTTTCCAGCATGTACATAACAGTCAGCCACAGCCAGGTTCTAGGCCTTCAATTTCTGAAATAAATTTGATATAGAAAAAAAATCTTTTAAAAATATATTATGTGCAGCCAGAATTAGGGAAGAAAAATGGTTATAATATGCTATCCTGGAGCACTCTAATATTCAGGTGATTTTGTTCTTCACCAAATCTGTAGCAAACTTTGAAGCGTAACATTGCAACACAACAGACTTTGAACAGTAGTGATGAAAGGATGGGTCTGAAATCCATCTGGTGACAGCTTGACTATCATAAACACCCTGTACAAATTGCCCTATCTTACCTTAGGAACTATAAACTCAGTTCTTAGGAGTAGAAGGAAGTTATGAGGAAACTGGCTAAGATAAGAGACAACTCCTTCCTACTCTGGGAGAAGCGAAGACAAGAATAAGACTGGAGTAAGATCTTGCCTTTGAGATTCCAATATCTTAGATATAACAATACATCCATTTATATATGTTTGTTTTCTAAGAGACTATTTTACTAAAACTCTTCTCTACAGGTACATTTCACTTCATTTTGCAAGCCTTGTAGACGATAATAATAAGATCTTGGTCCATGTTACCGTGTAAAAGTTAATGGCTGAGTAATGAGTTCACATTAAAATAGCCTAAATATTTTTTTGTCACACTGTAAATGAAGTATGCTAATATAAAAGATTAGCAACTCTTAGAGGAATAAAACCAGTAAATAGGGAAAACTTATTCAAGTAAGCTGTCATGAGCCATTTCAGAGTAGAGCTGCAGTTCAGGGAGCAGGGTATAAGCTAACTTGGATGAAAACAGGCCAGTATGTACGGGTGGAAAAAACCAGTGAACTACCAATAAAATATAAATGAAGTTCTGGTTAGAATTCATTAGAAGCTAATTAGTCTTCTCCTTGATAACTTTCTACACCTCACGGTTCCCAGCTACCTAACAAGTACTTACCTTACTTACTTACTTACAAGTACTCCATAGTACTTACCTGAGCTTGGCTGACAAGTCATGCTATTTTTTAAAACCTGCTTTGCCTACATACTGGAAGAACCTTTGCTCTGTGGTTCTGTCCATACCATCTGTTGGGATGCAGTGGAGAGATTCCCAAGCTGCTGTGGAGAATCTGTCGATGCAGATTCCAGAAGCAGTTGCCGCAGGTCGGGAAGCAGCGTAGAAATGTTTGCAGTGCCGCTCCGCAGGTCTTGGCGAGCCAGGTACAGAGTGGGTGTCTCTGCACCTGCAGTGCAGCTGCGCTTGTGGCCTTGCAAATGAAGCTCCTCTTGTCAGAATCTATTTTACGAACAGCCATACGTTAAGGCATGTGAAATGAGTTACTCTGGAAAGCGCCCTTGCTCTTCTCTAATGCATATTGCCCCAAAGTAATTTTTAATGGGAGAGATTGCCAAGGAAAACACTGTTTCTTAACAGATCTTTGTAGTAATGAGAGTTGCAATTTAGAACCTGTCAGTTGTTATAATACTTGATTTTTTTTTCTTCTTCTTTTTTTTTTAGAGCCTGACAAGTTACGATGTCTGTAGCATACTCCTAGGAACATCCACTATGCTTGTGTGGCTCGGAGTCATTCGCTACCTAGGTTTCTTTCAGAAGTATAATGTAAGGATCTCCTGGGATCTTCGTGCTGTTGGTATTTATTCTGTTTGTTGCTATAAGAGGACTGGAAGAAATGCCTGGTTGAATTCTAACTGTTTGCATTGCTTTGTGCAGCTTCTCATCCTAACACTGCGAGCAGCATTACCCAACGTAATGAGGTTCTGCTGTTGTGCTGCTATGATCTACCTGGGCTATTGTTTCTGTGGATGGATTGTGCTGGGACCATACCATGTGAAGGTAATATACTTAATATGAAAAAAGACAACTTGCATAACAGAACAGGTTCCAAACAAATGAGAGACGACTACTGTTGGCTTCTAAGTTTCCATGTCAAGGCTTCCCTTAATATAAAAATAGTGCATCTTCAACATGATGCTGCTCTGTTTGAGGAGTCTGACTTCCATGACTCAATCAGACTTTCCTCGAGTTATGAAAGCTCTGAGTCAGAAGTGGAAGCTGCTGTGACTCCCAGTCACATGGTGGTATTTTGAGAAATAATTTTCATCTTGCAGAACACCGGTGTCCGACTAAAACTTTGGAGACTCTATCCTTATCCCTTTTAAAAGTGAAATTGGCTTATCTGAATTAAATGTGTATGTGTACAGGAGGTAACAAACTTTGCTCATTCCTCAAATATTTTACTGTTTGCACCTTGCCATACCCTGGGCACACAAAGAGATGCGAGGCAGCCAGTCATCAGCTGTGTATCTTCTTTGTGTTACGCACAGTCTTTGGATCCAAATAAAGCAGCGACGGATGTCCTTGTCTTCTTCCCTCCTCTCTAGTTTCGCTCTCTGAACATGGTTTCCGAATGCCTTTTTTCATTGATCAATGGAGATGACATGTTTGCCACCTTTGCAAAAATGCAGCAGAAAAGTTACTTGGTTTGGTTATTCAGTAGGATCTACCTCTACTCCTTCATCAGTCTGTTCATTTATATGGTGCTGAGTCTCTTCATTGCACTCATTACAGATACATATGAAACTGTCAAGGTAAGCATGGACTCTTCCTCTTTGTTTGGAATAAAAATGCAAGACTGGTGCTATCAAGACTCTCCTCTCCTTCAATATTTTGACTTGCGGTGCTTGCCAATTTAAAAAATAAATGTAATGGCTACTTTTGAGGGTCTAGAGTGATGATAAGAGATTTTTAATCCCTCTCTACTTCAGTTTTCTTACAAGCCTATCAGAATTCCTGCTCCAACGGAAGCTAAATATCTACTAAAAAGCAGTAATTTCATATTTGTTTGTGAGAATCTTCCAATTTCAGACTTGAGCAATGTCTGAAAAGTGGTCTGGGGGGGATTTGGGTTATTGTATGTTTTAGCCTTGTTAGAGGTTTAACTAAATATCCATTTTTAGCACTACCAACAAGATGGCTTTCCGGAGACAGAACTTCAGAGATTTATATCACAGTGCAAAGACTCACCAAACTCTGGCAGGTACAGATTAGAGGAGGAGAGTTCTGCATCTCTCTTCTGTTGCTGTAATGGTATGTACCTATATTAAAATTATACATTAAGGTATATGCAAAAGCAACACACCACAAAATGTCCCTGGTATAATGTTTATGAAGAGTAGTTAAATTTTTGGGGGTGGAGGGGGAAAAACACAAAAATCCCAAACTATTTCTAATGGTCTAGAATGGAGCATGTCAGCGAAACATCTGCAGCGAACAAACTTCTTAGGAGAGGTGAGGGAACTTTTAAATTAAGAATCGTTTAACAAATAAAAAATAGTACAGAAAGTTAGATAATATTTACAGTAACTTGGGAACCTCGTATGTATAATGTGGAAGCATTAATGTTTTCTGTACTCACTGCAATAGGCAGGATTTACAGAACTCATTCAGTGTCTTCTTACCCACTTTTTAATGATACCTTCTGCAGTAAGGTGTCCTAACTTAAATGGTAGCAGGCCTGAAACTTTGGGAGAAAATCAGCTTGCCAAGGTTTGAAGACAGCATGTAGTTTAACATGCTATCACAGCACTTGGAAAAGCATTGCCTAACTTCCACTGTGGAGAGCTTAATGCTTCAGTTACTTGAAGTTTTGTTTCTTCAGGAATACTGATTGCAGGGTACGGGGTTTATATTTAACCCAGCTGGCAGCAACGCTGCGTCTTGCTTGCCAAAGGGTCCCTTGGTGAGGGAGCCTTTAAATATTTACAGCTTGATCTGAAAGATCAAAGGCATTTGCAGCTCCTCGGTATGGGGCTTTTCTGGTGTGCTATATTGTTATATGCCAGATAGAATGTATTTACGAGGGGCAGGAGGTGGGGACACGTTTCTGAGCAGGAAGGCAACAAAGTTTGCAGTGAGCCAGCCCAGGGCGGAGAGCTGCTGTCCTGACCAAGTGCCTTACTGGAGATGAAAGTGTGGGATGAGGCAGAGCAGGGCATCTTGCTCCTGGGTAAAGGGCATGGACATGTTAATATTTCCTTTTCTGCACACACCTTTTAGTTTAACCAGGCAAGAAACCCAACGCAAGGCAGGATGTAATGCTTTTCCCACCGACTGTGACGCGGGAATGACGACTCTGGAAGAGCATTTGGAAAGGAAAACTTGGTTACTCTCAAGGAACTTGTTCCTCAGGAGTACTGGGCAGCTAGCAGCACCCTGGGCTCGAATGGAGCTGTAGGCATTTAAGCGTCTCATTTCAAAGCCTGGTTTCCTAAAAGGCTTACCTACTCTTTAATGATTTTATCCTGGTGCTAAATGTCTTTATCCCCATGCATGTCTCATACCATGCATGTTAGTGTTAGGAACTGGTTTTTTACCTGGAAATAGTGTGTTTCTTTCTCTAGAAGCTAGACCAGGGGCTGACTTTGCAGTTGCCTGTAAATACTGGACATTACTCCATTAGCTCTGTGCTGTGGCCTTCTGGTTTTAATTTGAAATAAATGATCTGTGGAATAAATAAGTATCTGAAGTGGGATGTTGCATTATCAGTTCTATGGCTTCCACTCCTTAAATAGTCCTATGGTCCTACAGGACACACAAGGCTTCTCTTAATTCTTTCACATGTTCAAAACATTTTATGGTGGTCCATAGCAGTTTCTTATCAGTGTATGTAAATCAGTAATTAAATAGTTCAGATACATTTTTAAGGCTCCTTGTACAATGAAACTCTTATTTTGATGCATGCACCTAACAACTTTTCCCGCCCTCTCCTTTACAGGTTGTAGTGAAAATATTTAATGGATTGCAGGAGTGTATCATGGAGGCTTTAAAGCAGCACACATTGCAAGAACTGGACAGTGGAGCTGGTGGAAACCATTACACCTACAGATTGAATTTGTTTTTCTCAAAAAATAGTGTAAGCCTGTGGCAGAAGCTTATGATAAACTTACAGTCTTTCCGATTAGGCACTCTCGCTGCTCACAGGGGTTTGGGGTTTTTATTAGCTTTGTTCTATTTGTTTCCTCAGTTAAATTGTGCTAGAATGCAAAGGGCATTAAAAAGCTGTCTGTGTTCAGAGACTCGGCTAGATTATGTGCGTAGACTAGAAATGCAGTAACTTTCAACTATAAGTAGAAATAGTCCTGGTCAACTGCAACTTTGCACACCAAGCTAGCCCTTGGTACTGCAGGCGTTATCTAGCTATGGCTGACCCGTCACTCAGTGAACGAAAGCTCACTTTAGAGCCCTCAGCATTTGTTGTTTATCTGCACTCATGGTAAAAATAAACTATGAAATTTAGTGTAATTTGTTTCTGGAGACATTACAGTGAATTGATGCACAAGCCGTTCAAACATGACTGAGAGCATAAACTAAATATTTCTATAAACATAAGGACCACTTGATAGAAGTGGCAGTCTCTTCTTGGAGAGGCCAGGGATATGCCAGGCCAGAACTGAAGTTTGAGGGGTGAGTTGAGTGGAGAAATGTAGATGTTCTCCTATATCCAGCGCTGGGTAGGATTGGTTACAGTCTTCACCTTCGCGGTGTGCTGACCTTATGTTTTTAAAGGAAAAGTGAGACAAAAGCACTTTAAAAGTACCTATTTTTTTATTAGAAATCTTCCTCTGGTACACAAGTCTGTAAACCTCAAGTCTAAACCAAGTTAAATACACAGAAGGTATGTCTCTGAGAGTCACATCCCCATGCTTTAGAAACTGGATGTTCCCTACCGGCCTAATAACCTGGTGGTGTCAGTGGCTGTCTGAAACATTACAGCTTATAAAAGTTCCGTTTTGACAACTTAGTTTATATACTTTGTTGATTGTTATACCGTGTAACGGATGCCTTATTTTCTGTAGTCTATTCACTCTGGGAGCAGAATAGAAAACCAAAGGGGAGCATATTTTAGATAACTTGCATTTGTGAGCAACATTCCTGTAGCTGTGTGTGACAATGTATAATGCTGTGCACAAAGGTGGAGGACACTAAACATGTTCTGTCTGAATGTTTACACATTGTAAATGCGCTACAATAAACACTTCCAGCTGCAATAAGTATTGGGTGCGTCAGTATGCATCTTAAGAGTAAATATGTTGCCAGATTAATTTAAGAGGGTTTTTTGGGTTTTTTTTTTTTTTTTTAAATAGCAATATGCAGTTTCAGTCATGAAACAGTGTGTGAACTTGCACTTCCTGTAGTCAAGACAGTTCCTGTGGTCGCTGGTGACAACCTGTTCCCAGTTGGTCCCATTTAACAGCATTTCAGAGTTTGCCATAGCAACAAATAAGCGAGTATTACACCTTACACCGAAGATCCTCCTGTGCATTACATGAAGTTCAAATTCAGCTAAGGCAAACCAAATGCAAGGTGCAGACAGAACAGATTATTCACAGCATATGAAAGTTTCCTGTATTGAGGCCCTTGTCTTCCAACAGTCACCAAAGATTGAAGACTTTTGAAGCTTTTCAAGGAGATTCAAGGCAATCTTGCCTCAAAAAGCAAATATTAAGTGACTGTGTTTTCTGTTGACACATTAAACTCCTTATGGATCTTCAGCAACACACAATACATCATGTGCACATCACCACTGTGTAAAATAGTTTGTGCAAGGAATTTGGACAAGGATGGCAAACACTTGAAGATCGCTGAAATGCATAAGACTGACTTCTTAGCAAGGCTTTTTCATACAGAGTTAAGAGAAAGCTAAGATTAATAATTTGCTCAAAATGCAGGTGCATTTGGTAAACAGCTATGGAATACTTTGCCAATAGAGTTATAAGACAAGAAGTAGTCTGATTTCATTTAGAAATGGGGCAGAGCATGTGCTTTATCACTGTTAACTCATGAAATCGGCAACAAATTTCAACAAAATCTGACAGAGCTGTAAAATATCAAATTCTTACAAAGTAGGGAGTAATCATGTTAATAGAAGTCTGCAGTATGAGCATGGAAAGCTACAATGAGTGACCCCAAAGCAGGAAAAGATACTGTATATAGATTCTTTCAGTTCCTGATAGGAGAAATCTTCCACTGAAGACTGGATTCTGCTGCCTGAAGGGCAAACTTGTGAAGCTTCTTTTCAGTAAAATCCCTGATCGTCTTTAAGTAATGACCTGTGGTTGTGCTACAGCTAAAATGTCAGTCAGCTGAGATGCAGAAATTCAGTGGAAAACCACGTTCTGTTAGTTCTGCTGGGCTGGCAGTTGGGTGGTTTGGGGAGGAAAGAGTTGATGAAAGGCAACTTGCCTTCAAACAGTAATAGCCATGGTCACAGAGCGAAGCCAAAGGCGAGGGCTATCTAAAATTAGTAGAAAGATGTGTAAAGCGAAGGATAGGATGGGTGGGAGGAAAAGAAGGAACAGCTGCTTATAAAGTTAGCAGAGGAGCAATTGCATATTTCTGGCCATGGGTGCAGGCTGTTACATAGGGGAAAGAAGAACAGGACCCTGAAAGATAACTGGTTTACAGCTGCTCAAAACATCCAGTTATGACTGGAAAAATAAATGCTGCTTGCATTACATATCTATCTATATTTTGTCTTTTAAGAAAACCAGACACTCAAAAGTTTATTGTTCTCCTTGGTAGTGCTGCTGGGAATCTAAGTGATTGCTGTCCAGATTTCTGACCTGCTTGATCCTTGGTGTTCAGGATCTTCACCTGCCTATTTGGCTCACCTGAGAAGAAGCCAGTCCGTTCTGTGTTTTCTAGACTACTGGCTGCATTTGGGACAAAGCATAGCTCTTTCAGGAGATTGGTGGCTGCTGCTGTTGCGTGTGTGATGGGGCTTTGTAATCTTATTTCGTGCCAATGCATGACAGGCTCGTTATGGCCTTGCAGAGCCAAGAAGTGTGACAATATGATCTTCATTCTAAAAAAAACCCCTCGTGACAGCAGCAGTATCAGCAATCTCAACATGAGCAATGCTAGTAAAGCGTCTAAAGCTGCATCCTGGAGACAGGGGTATCTTTATGCCGATACAATCAAGCAGGCACAGATAGAACTGTAAAACACAAATGGGGAGAGCAAAGCAGCAGATAAAGCAGCAGACAAACTCATTATGCTTAAAAATGCTATCCTAAGGAAAACAGGGCTTTCAGTGCTGTCCAAGAAGGTGTGAAGGGGTGAGAGAGTTCCTTTGTTCTGATTTTCACCAGGCTCTGGTAAGAGTTGCCTGAAAAACACTGCTAGTTGGTATTTCCTTATGAAAATGAGTTGCAGGGTGCTAAACTTGGTAACAGCTGTTTTCATACCAAGGCTCAT
This sequence comes from Chionis minor, assembly GCA_013398295.1. Taxonomy (NCBI): domain Eukaryota; kingdom Metazoa; phylum Chordata; class Aves; order Charadriiformes; family Chionidae; genus Chionis; species Chionis minor. The sequence goes on from VZSF01006455.1 coordinate 54,279, forward strand.
TTCAATGCCAATGTTTTGCATATGCCCAGGTGGTGAGAACTTCTTGTTTTCAGCAGAGCTCAGATGTCTTAACACAATGAAGTTACACTGAGGGGAAGAGAGAGGTGGGGGCCACACTTGTTTCTAAGTACCAGTTTCCATGTTGGATTGAAGCATATTCCCAAGGGAAGGTAAACAGCGTGCGTGCAAAAGAGGAAGAAATCAAATCCAGATATGCTCGTAGCTTTCCAATAAAAAAAATAACTGTGTAAAGGCATAGTTTATCTGTGGCAGATGGGGGGGGGGGGGGGGG
>VZSF01006455.1:55404-129747 GCA_013398295.1 Chionis minor
GGAGGAGGATAAGGATAAGGTCGCTCCGCCGGTAACGGCCCGGGGAGCCCCAGCCCGCCGCTCGGGGCACGGCGGCCGTGTGGGCCCGCGGTGAGGAGGGCTCCAGCCGCGGAGCCCCGGAGGGAGGGAGGGAGGGAGGAAGGTGCGTGTCCCGCCAACGCCGGGGGTTTAAGCCCACGGCGCAAGGTAGGTCCTGGCCGCGGGGGTCGCCCGGTCCCGCCGCGGGGCTGTGTGTGGGCCCGCTCCTCTGGGGGCGCGGGGGCCGCTACTGCTGCTGCTGCAGCGGCTGAGCCGTTGGTGGCGGCGGCAGCTCTGGAAAAGGGGAGCTTTGGGGTTGTTTGGTGGTGGTGTGGCTTTTTTTTTTTTTTTTTTTTTTTTTTTTTTTTTTTTTTTNTCTTCTTTCTTTCCTCAATTTTTTAGCTCTGGGCGAGCAGCGACCGTAGGGAGCGCAGCTGGGTTGCCCAGTGCGATGCGCGCAATTCCACTGGGTCGTTTCCCGGCCGGCTCCGCATCGGTCTCCTTAATGCCCCTTCAAGAGGCAGCGCTCGAGGAGATCCTGACACGGAGCTCTGATGGACACCGTTAGTGTTGCCCCTGTACCGAATTACATATTTTTTTTTTAAGTGAACCTCTGCTCTGTAGCTTTTTAGACGCTTAATTCGATCGTGCCTTTTATGCTAAGTGAGGCACTGCGTATTAAAAGCGTATTTTGTACGTAGGTAACTGCTGATGGCAGTCATTACTGCTGAAACCTCTTCCTTGAATAGAATAGTGAGCTTTGAAGTGTCACACTGCAAAATACTGTCCGAACAACAGATTGGCCCACCAGGTGCAGCACGGCGGCGGTGGCTCTAGTAACGCAGCCTTTGGAATTGAGTGAGGAACAGTTATTAGTTGTGGCACGCAACACTTAATGACACTTAGATATGCATTTATACATGCATAGTAGAGTTAGACTTCATTGACAAAACTTGCTTGTATCAGGGCTTTACAAAACGTGCTATGGAAACCTGTTGAGCAGTGTTAATTACACCACTGTGTCTGAGTTGAATTGTTCCATTACTCCGTCTTGCACTAGGTGCTTTGTTCGGATTATTTTTAGATTACCAGGCTAGTAAACATTAGAACTAGATTGTTTAGATGGTTTCTAGATTGGTAGAACTAGATGTTATAAATGCAGTAAGTCACTGTTAATCACTCAGCGCTTTTACACTTTTTTTAATGCTTCATTTGAAGGCTCTGGTTCTGCAGATTTACTGCAGTTTATTTGGGTGTTACTTTGAATCTGTCCTAAAAAGGAATTGATTGGAAAACAATTGCTGTATTTCCCCTATTGCCAAATTAATTATTTCTTAAACACTACACCGCAGAGGGCCTGTTCTTTAGTGGAAGACAAAGCCCAGCAGTGATACAGGCTTGAATCTCATCTCTTCCTCTTAAGATGAAAAAGTATGTTGCATTCCTTTGCTGAACTTCCTGCTCGCAATTTCGACAGCTAATTAATGAAGCTAAAGGCAGCAGTGAAAATAATCCCTAGCCAGTGAAGTGAGGGTTCTGTAAAAGTGAGAGTTTTGTTATTAGTCAACATCAAGTTCTTAGAATAGCTGTAGGGGCTTGAAAGACAGCTTTGGCTAAAACCACCGCGTCTTTCATGGTATGTTGTTGAGTATCAACGGAAATAGTATCTGTTATAAAGTTTGCTGTTTGATTTATTTATTTATTTAAGATCTGTTGATACCAGACTTCGATACGCTTTTACTGGAAGCTTAGGGGAGGATTTTGCTGAGGTCTTGGAGTGGTTCTTATGACATAAATTCATACTTTAAATCTTGACCCGATCCAGCTTAAAGCTGCTCTATTTCCTCTTTCTTTTCCACCTGCTTCTATGGTTTTCCTCGGGGTTAGGTCTTGTTCATTGCATACCCACCCAAATGCTGCTGCCCGTTCAAGAGAAGCCGGTACAGGAGTAGTGATGTCTTTGGGCATCAGTGCAGGACTGAAGTATGTATTCACCTCTTTCCTTAGACAATACTCACAGCTATAATTATCATATGCTTTTCTGTTAGATGTGTTTAAATTTTTTGATTTTTTTATATCTTAACATTATCAAAACTAGTCCATTATGTTTTTATTATAAACTTAAATGTGCTGCACAGTTTCTTTTTGTTAAAAACTTTGCTGTCTGAAAACCCAAATCAGCCTACCTCCCAGCATCTTCATGAATGATTGATTTAAGTCTGTGTAATAAAGATAACCTTTGAGCTTCTAATGTTAAAACAGTTGGTTTTGGTTTTTTTCACTTCCTCTTATGAGGAAACACCACAGTGTCAACTTCACTGTGTTTTTTAACTCTCATTTCTCTTCTTGAGAGATACGTGGTTCTAGCAAATCAAATGTGCTTTGAGATCTAGTCTGGGCTTAGATACCTGTACACTTCAGACAGGTGAGGGCAAAAGAAGGAAGAATGCATCTGAAAACTTGGAATCAATGCTTTTGGTTTTAACCTTGAGAGAAAATTATATCCTTTCTAAAATTCAGAACGTGGGGAGTAGTTTCCTGGATGGTAGTTGGGACTGATAATCAGCTAATTTAGCCAATTTCAGGTATGACTGCTACATCTTAACATGTGGAAGGAGGAAAAAAAAGTCCAAGTTTGGTTCTGATCTTTGGTGAAGTAGAAAAGTTCTAACAGCTATGGTACTGAAAAACAAGGTTTAAAAGATAAGGAGAAGGGGAAAGTTTTCAATGTTCCCTTCAGCTGAGAGAGCGAAACTTAAGAGTGATTTAAGACATCTACAACAACAGTCCTCTGTGCTTGTTCCTCTGACTTTTACATGCCCAGATATTTAAATAAATAAATGCCTATGACTTTAGCCCTTAAAGCTGCATGTTTGTAACAGAAGCGTGCTGTGAAGCCTGCTCTGGTTGTTTAGTCTTTAAGACACCTTTTTCGGGTGGTAAAATGTGAGCTATTCAGAGAAATGTGTTAAGTGACCTCTCTTTATTTCAAATATTTAGTTTTAACAAAGAGATAAATGTAGTCTTGCTATTACTGCTACAGATCCTCTTATTTAATGCCTATTTCTTGAGAAATAGTTGTGTGAATGTCATGTTTTGATGATCTGATGTGATTGAATGGTTTTTAATGATGTGATCGTTGGGAAATACTTCTTGTATTTTGCTGTAAAACAAACAGAAAACTGTTACAGACCTTTTATATCATGTGGTGATCTGAGGTGAAACTGCAATATGAGGAAGCTGTCTGGCAAAGCATTCTGGTGGTTTCTAATTAACATATTATTTATGGCAGAAATATGATGGCTCAGTCAGATTTAGATCTAAGAGAGACGGCTCTGAAAGAGGATTTGAAGTTTTACTTCATGAACCCGTGTGAAAAATACAGAGCAAGACGTCAAATACCATGGAAACTGGCTTTGCAGATTTTGAAGATCCTTATGGTCACTACGCAGGTAATCCTTCCTCTGTTTCTACTCTAGAAAGCGCAGCAGTGATGTGCAGGACAAGCAGGTCTGTGGTTCTGGGCCTTTGCCATTCCTGGATATTTGTTACTGACTTGAACTTCTTGCTTCAGTCCCGAAAGGAAAATACTATGAAAGGTGTGTCGAGGGGGAAGAATAACATCAACTAAACTACAAGAGCCTCCTGGAGATTTTGAGGCAGTGTTTCATTGGGAGTTTTGCTGTTTTTAAGATAACACTTAAAGGAAATTATTCTTCCTGCTAAATCCAACACTGTCTTCAGGCTTGCTGTCACAGCACTGCTCTATGTTCTGCTTCATAGATTATAGTTTCACTGGACTCTTTCGAAAGTGGTATTTCTTGAAGTCTGGTTGGTAATGTGAAATGTTCAATGTGAAAATGCTGCGGTGTCTGGTGATGATGGGGATGCCTGGGCTACAGGCGTCGGACATGGCCCTCGATTCTGGCATCAAATGATGCATTTTGCAGTTGGGTACCTAGATAGGTGGAGGCAAAGAAGAGAGTGTTTTTAAACAGCGCTGGTGTCACAGTGTAGTTGATTATTTTACAGTCCACAAAGAAATGGTGATTGGAGGTTGAGGGAAGCAAGATGGGACATGTGTATAAGTAGAAACGGCTTTTCTGGACCTTTGAAATGCAGGACTCATCTGGCACTTTGCAAGAACGGCTAAATTTGCAACTCCTAGAGCATGCTGACTTGCAGGATTCCAGGTTTGTGTTTGATTTGCCTGCTAGAATGAAGCGTAACCCTGGCTTATGTGCCCCAGTGTTTTATTGACCGCTCTGGCTCTTCCCCGCTGTGAGGACATGGCGGGCTCTGGCCCCGCTGGCCAAGGGTCCGGCCCCTGCTGCCACCATGCTGGAGTCCCAGCGGGGCTCTGTCCACAGGTGGGAGCGGGATGTGATGGTTGGTCTTGTCTAGGTGAGACTAGCAAAAATAAGCTACTTACGCTAGCGCTGGCACAATTGCGACCCGTAGTGACAGAGCTGCTCAGAACAGGGAGCATATTGAGGTACAGGGTGGGCAGTGCGAGCTCAGTGTAGGCAAAAAGGAAAGGGTTCCCCCATCTTTCTTCACTGGCAGCTGCACCTCAGGCATGGGTTATTGCCTTCTCTTCAAATGCGGGGCAGTAACCTTTGTATGTGAGTAATGAGACAAAATGCAACTTCACATGGCTCTGAAAAGGTTCAGTACTTTCAGTCTACCCTAACCTACTGACTTAAATTCCTGGGGGAATTGCTGAGCATGTAATTTTTCTGTCTGCTGTCCCAGTCTCCCACGAGCCTGTGTGAGCAGAAGGGGTTCTCTGCTGCTTGGCTTTTAAAGGCCACAAGATTTCTCCAGGTTGCTGCTTAAGATTGTTCTTGTCAGCCCTGGGTCTTGCTCAGATGCCAGGCAGGTGGCTGGCGAGAAACAAGAAAATAGAGTTTCTGAAGGAAAACGTGTTGCTGGTCTGCAGGGACGTCTTGAATGTGAGCTGATAGTAAATAGGCAGGTTCAAGAAGCATCTCTGTATTTCAGAGTGAGGGTGAGACCCTTGGAGGACAATCTAGGAGTAAGTTAAGCCGCCTTCTAGCTGCTTCTGCCTGATGCCAGCCTGTTAGCCATGACACTTGTTGCAGCTTCTTTGGTGTGGTGCAGCAGCTGGGGTATCTGTGCCCGGCTGAAAAGCAGAAGAAGCTTCTGTCCCGGTGTGGGGGATAAGTTTTACTCCAACACTGGGCTGAAATCCCCTAGGGAGTCCCCCAAGGAAACCCTGGTGAGTTGATGAGTGTGTGTCTCACTTCTCGGTATTGCAGCTGGAAGATCCCTGACTCTCTAGAGATACTAGAGTGCTGCGGATTTATTTGTAGTACGCAGTGATTTTTTATTTTTTTTTGCAGTCAGCTGAAGATACAAATAGTTGATTTAAAACTTGTCTAAAATTATGAAGATTCAGTTTTAATGTGGAGACTGTATATACCAGGCAGAGCTGACATCCCCATTTCTCTGTTCTGGCTGTGGCAGCCTGGTACTAAATAGTCCTGCTGCGTGGTATCTTTTAGCCTGGCCCAGATCTAAGCAATTGCTGTCTAGGACAAAAGATGAAATATTCCGGGGCGGGGGGTGGGGTAAGGTGTGCTTTCCAGTTTCCATTGTTTTGAATGAAGGAGTTTGAATGTTAGGGCAGCCTGCCTGTTTGCTGGGGGGGATTTCTGAGTTCACAGTTCTTCTGCTTGCAGTTTCTCACTCCTGCTTCTTCCGTACTTCTACTAGTTTCTTGTGGGGCTTGGAAACTCCATGCAGTTATGAGATGGTTTCGCATTTGCTGTTAGCAAGCAGTTTAAAACTAGGATGAAGAGTTAGCTATCTGGGGCATCCTCCTGCTACTATGTTTGTGAAGAAACTCTTGTTGATTGATTTAATATTCTAGGCTCTGTGGTGGTGGGAATGGAAGCATCCATATGGTAGAGCAACACAAATTCTGAGGAATAATGCTGCTGCTTCTTATTATAGCCTCCTTAACGAGCACCTGGGTCAGGCCAGTGATGCCTTTTGTTGCTGTGGTGTCCCATATAGGTTTGCTCTGATCCTGTGCCATGCTGGTGGTACAAGAAGCTGCTGGAATTTGTCCCGTAGCAAAGCATGACCTCTCTGGGGCAGCAGGCTGTGGTGTTAGGTTAGCTCTTATGCCATTTGCATCCTTAACAAAAGTTTTGGCAAATTCCAGTTAGAGTTGTTGGTCCAGGATGTGCGAAAGGTGGCTGTGATCTAGCTGTCCGTTTAGTTGCTGCACTGTAAATTTTAGAATCAAAAGAAGACACGGATTTCTGTTTCTCTTGCCCTGCATATGGTAACCTTGACTTTAGTAGTCTTACTGCATTACTTAACAGATTCTTTGCTACTATTGTAGCACGGTTACAGCAAGAGACACCTTTCTGGTTTGTATTTGTTATAGTTCAAAGCTGTTTCCAAAATGCTGCTGACTTGACCAGTGTTGAAAATTTGATTTTGGTTTTTTTTCCTCTTGTCAGCTTGTCTTTTTTGGTTTGAGTAACCAGCTGGTGGTTTCATTCAAAGAAGAAAACACTATTGCTTTTAAACACCTATTCCTGAAAGGCTATTCTGGAGTTGATGAAGATGACTACAGCTGCAGTATATATACGCAACAGGATGCTTATGATAGCATTTTTTATGTTATTAATCAGGTAAGTGTGTTTGTTTATAATAAAAAGTGTTAAATCTGAAGCTATAGCTATAAATATCCGCTAAGGTTCTGTTTTTCTCTCTTCATTCTTGGATTTCACTTTTGATATTTCAACGAATCAGCTTAGCTGGCTTTTCCTGAATTTTGTGTCTAAGTGTCTGCATTTTTGTCTCTTGGAGACAAATCTAAACTGAAATTTTACTCAGTTAGTGTGTAGTACTGAAATCCAGAAAGTTTGAAAAATCAGTCATCTTGCATGAACTGGAAGCTTTGTTTAGGTCTTGCTTGGAAGAGCTATGGGTCTGAATATACCTATGCGTGGTATTCAAAAAATTTGTGCTTACAGCTATGCTGAATTGCAGCTTTGTAGTGAGCGCCAGAGGCCTCAAAATGGGGAACACGGTACTTCCAGGAATGTAGGGGCACTCGCTCTGGTTAGGGATGGTATTTTAAAGAACAGTCCCTTTACAATTGTGGGAGGAAAGTGATGAAAATTCATTAAATATTTTTGTATTTGGTATTAACACCTTCAGAAGTCATGAGATTAAAGATTGTGTGTGTGTATGAAAATGAAATTTCTCTTGTGTTTGGGGATGATGATAAGCCCAGAAATGGTTCTAACAGGATGAATGGGAAGTGGCTTTAAACCACCTTTCACTTTCCCTGACCTTGGGCCATCACCCCTGACGCTTGGTGTAAAGCAGTTTTGGCTGCCATCATCTGTGCCCAGGAGGCATCTGGGAGTCTCCGTAGGCAGAATACTCCGAAGGCAATACTTCCTCCTTACACATGCACTTACCTGGGGACTTGCTGCTCTTTGGCCATCTCCCCTAAGCTACAGCAGAGCCATCAACAGATCAAAAGTGATGTCTCTGCTGTGCTGGACAAGGCAAAGACTCTGACTCCTGCTATGTTACATGAGCGTTGAATAGTTTTCCTGGTCTTCCTTTGAACTCTGAATATTACTACTATTTCTGCTATAAATTGTACTCTTTTTTTTTTTTTCCTTCCTTGCTTGCTTGCTTGCTTTGTCTTGCTTTCCTTCTTTTGTAGGCACTAAGGCTGAGGTGAAATCCAGATAGAAGACAGTAGAGAAATAATAGCTTTATATCCTCAAGAATGAGCCAAAGTGTGATACAGGCATCAGAAAAAGGTCTCTTCATAAAATGGCTATGTTGTATGAATGTAGACATATCCTTTAAGGAGATTAAACCTGGGTATCTGGGTTCTTTAGTGTTGTATGGAGTTCCTGAGGCTTTTTTATCACGTGTAAGACTTCAAAAAGTGTGCCCCCAGGTGAACACTATGACCAGTGTTGCTTTTTTGTGGTGTTTATTTGTGTGTTGCTTTTTTTTCTTTTTTTTTTTTTTTAAAGGATGCCCTCTAGGAAGGGCCAAGCCAGGTAGCTCCTAAGCTAAAAGCAAGGCTTTCTTTTTTATTTTGTGATGGGCACCTAGAAGCCATAGGTTTTGGTGTTTTGTTTTGAATTTTAATTTGAAATGAGTGGTTGGGGGGAGAGGGGGTTGCAGGGGTGGAGCAAGCAAAAGGATATGATATTACAGAAGATGGTAATAGTGCACAGGAAAACTGGAGTTGTAAAATCTGAATTTTAGGCTTTGTGTAATGTACCGCTAGGATATTTTTGCACTTTGTGAAAAAAACCAAAAAAACACCAAAACCCAACAACAAAAAACCCCCCAAACACACATTCCCCTTGTATGAGTACACAGCTCTTCCTTACTCCTCTGCTGGGTCCAGTTGGGAAGTTTATATTATTAAGAAGCTGTGTGGCGTTGTTACACTTGTGCCTTGCCCTGTGGCAGAGTCTGTAGGACCAGGATGTTCTGCTGGCTGCTCTGTCTGGGGCTGCTTAGAACTGTATAAATGGGAATTTTGCTTTTACTGTTTCGTAGTGTTGTTTGAAAGTGGCATATGAGCAACCCAGAGCCACGTGTTACGCTGTCAGGAGGGCAGAGCCTGAAAGCACACGTGGACAGAGCAAGGACTGTTAGATGCAGTGATCTGGAGATGTCCTCAGAGGGATGTGGAGTTGTGACTACTGTTTCCACTCACTTGACCTGCCTTAGTCAGATTTGGCTGCCTTCGTCTACTCTGAGTTAAGACAACATTCTGACAGGGTGTAGAGGCTTCGCTTTTCTTGTGGGCTGGGGACTCAAAGCAGCAGTGCAAGGCAGAGCTTTGGATGGAATGTGGTAGTTCCTTTTGGCCATGTCGTTGTTAGTGACTGCTGGGATTTTGTACCCCACAAGATGAGCTAGTGGCCATAACGCCCGTAGGAGGGTGGAAATAGGATGACACTGAATGATGCATAATAACAAAATCCACGTTTAAGGGGAAAAGGGTCTAATCTGTATCAAATCCATCTAAAGAGGTTTTATTTAAGGAATGGGAAGCCTTGTTTGACTTCCTATATTTATTTAATTCACGTCCACTGGGAAGCTGAGTGCTTCCTTCAGAGCAGACCAGTGCTGTAAGTAGCCCTGAGCTCTTCTGCTGGGTGAGGTAATGGTAACAAATTACTAGATGTTTATGTCTTCTTCCTCAAAGGGCGATGGGCCTATCCGGCTTCTCCTGGAGAATGTTAGCTGGTGCTAAGCTGAGCTGGCAGGCAGCTAGCTCCCTTCACGGTTAGTCATTGAGCCAAGAACCACAGGGAGAGCTGCGCCCCGGGGGTTCGCCTCGCTTGTGCAGGACTGAAGGTGTAGTTCCAGGGATCAGAGGATATATCTTGCTTCCAAGGCAAGTCAGGAGTTCTTTGGTGGTGCTCAGGGTTGATCCATGCATGGACAATGCTTGGCACAGCTTTATTCACTTCCGCTTCTAGTCCTTGTTTTCAAGTGTATGTTGCGTATGATGAAGGTGGCTTGTGCTGTATCTAGAGTAAGTGGAAAAAGAAAGTACATTCCTCACAGGCATGTTTTCAGTTGCTTCTGTGCTCGTGTAAAGCAGACAGATTAAATTACTTTTGGAGGCTGCCCAAGCTCTGTGTTCCTTGGTTGCTGGTTATATAGCAAACGCGTGGCTTCCCTCTTCTACAGTCGCTCAGGGAGCAGCTTTGGTTTTGCTCTTGGGGGTGGATTTGATAAGAACTGTGACTTGGATTGTACGAAAAGCAATCAAGTTTCAAGTGGTGTGAAAAGTAACACCTTCGTGACATAAATACATAAGATATCCCTGGAGAGAGTGTGTGGCTAGTTGCAATACTGCATTGAGGTCACTGCCAGGCATCTAAGTAACAGCTGTCTGCTGGCTTGCTGTCTGGCACATGGTAGTCCCTTGCAGGCAGCCCAGTAAGTATAGGACTCCCAGTCACCATGTTGCCAATCACTACTCGTTAGTGGCCAGCAGCCCTCTTAGCTTCCAATGAGATATCCACTCTCGATTTACAGACTTTATGTGAAAGTAAAGATTTTTTTTTTAATGTAAAAAGCTATGTTGATATCTTGACTTTGAGACTGCAAGTTACTCTCTAATGCAAAAAAGACGACCTTCTCTAACTTCTGCTTCTGTTTTGTTTTTAAACCAGTACAAGCAATTAAAGAACATATCCCTGGGGACGCTTGGTTATGAACATGAAGGGTCAGGTTTAAAAATCTGTAAACAACAGTACAAGAAAGGCACGATGCTTGCTTCCAACGATACGCTGTATATAGATGTTTCTACTGAAACAGGTATAGTACTGCTGTACTAAAAATGTCTTCTTGTGGAGAACTTGTATTCTTATGCTAAATCAGTAACTTTAAAACCGATAGCTTTTTTATGGCAATCATAGGAACGTTAATGTGCATTTTGCCTATTTCCCTCTTGGTTTGTAGTTCCCTCTTGGTCCTTGCCTAGAAATTACAACTGTGTAGATGATAAGAAACTCTTTTCAACGGCTGTCACTAGTGGTTTGTGGGTGAGGTTTGTGTTAGTTTTTGGTTTGAGTTGTTTTTTTGTTCTGGGGTTGCACTTTTTTTTTTGGTCCCCCTCCTCCATGCAGAAAGCTCAAATACAGAGTTCTGGATGCTGGTTAGCCTGTTAGCTGGTTAGCAGGGGGTGGGTGTCCTTGCCACCTCTCAGAGCTGAGACCTTGCTGTTAGCCTCTTAAGCCTTACTACATGAACCTGCTTCTGATCCCACTAGTTAGGGCTCGCTGTGGATAGTTTTGCTGAAAATTAACATTTTGCCTGATTAGAACTTGCCATTCAACCTGATTATCTCAGTTTTATGCTGCTTTCTATGCAAAGTTTTTAAGATTACAGCTTTTCCTCTTCTCCTCCCAGAATGTATCTTTTTTAAGCCACAGGAGCTAGCTGGTAAGAAGGCTGAACTGAAGCTGAACTCCTCTTTTTTCAGTCTTGAATTTTACAGGTAAAGCAGTGGTGGGGATTTTTTTGTTTTTAACTTGTCCTTTCATATGTTGGATTCTGAGTTGTGCAGTTTCCTTGCTTTGTGTATGTGTGTATTTTTGTGTATATTTATTTATACACTCTTCAAAATATTCAGGCTTATACAGGTTGAAATCTCCTTCAAGCTGAAAGGCATTGCTCTACAGACAATCCATGCCCGTGAATTGCCTGACTGCTATGCATTTCAAAATACTGTAAGTGAATATGGGGTATGGCACTTCCAACACTGTGTATGTATATATAACAAGAGCTTAAGTTAAGGGGTTGTCATCATCCCTACGTTTAGACTGCAAGGGAAAAGCAATTGCGCATGCCATGGCCCTTACCCCTCTTTCCCAAAGGCTGCTGAAATGGTGTTACCATGGGACAATATTATTTTGTATCGTGTTCCAGCTGGTAACTTCATAACCCAGGAAGGAGATAAGTAATTGTTATTCTTCTAAAGATTAAACTTGAAGTTTGGCTTCTCGGAATACTGCTTTTTATGCTATGCATGATGTTCTCAAATTATGTCTACACCAACACTTATGGTGACAGCTTTCTTAAAGCTTACCTGACCAACTAATATTAATGAATATTATGTCAAAGAACTTACTAGGCTTTTTTTTTTTTTTAATGGAATTAAATTGTGTTAGTCTTGTTTCTGATATACTCTTATGTTTTCAGATAACTTTCAATAATAGAGCCCACAGTGGAAAAATCAAAATCTATTTTGATAGTGACACTGATATTCAAGAATGTAAAGACTGGCACGTATTTGGCTCTGGTAAGTATGGTGCACGTGTGTTTGCATGATAGCAGCGTTACACATCATTTCCCCTGCTCTATAGCAGTCTGTCTAGCAAGACATTTCCCATCCTGTTCATCAATTGATATGAGTAAGCCAAGGAAAACACCTGATGTGGGTTCACATGATGGCTTATAAACCTGGGGATGAAAAGAATACAGTATAGAAGGTCAAACACGTTTCTGATTCCAGGTCATGGAGTGAGAAATGGGGTGGGATTTTTTTTGTGTTTTAATTTAATAATGATGATATGGGCCACAGTCTGCATTTCTTTTACCCTGTGTAGTTGTAATACTGTTGGAGTACAGGTGGACAGATGAACTTAGTGCGAAAAGGGGACCTTTGTATTAATATACCCATTTTTGGTTTTATTTTGAAGAACTTGAACACGCTTTTCACTCTTGTGGCCCCATCTCCATAGTTGTCTTGAGGTACTTCTCTGGGGAGTTGTGCTCAAGACGTACTTGCAGAAAGAATACTTCTTGTAACGCATCTGTTTATGGGACGAGAATGTTTAAATGCAAAATATGTGACATTTTGTAACAATTTGTGCTCAGAGAGATGTGAAAAGACAAGCTCTACTTCCTTTTTACAGTTCTCCAGAAAAACACTCAGTATATTCTAGTCTTTGATGGATTTGTCATTTTAAGTTGCTTTGCTTCTCTCATCCTCTGCACGCGATCCATTGTTCTCGCCTTGAAGCTACAAAAAGTAAGTACAGTCTTCATAATATCGGTGCTTATTTTGTCTCTGTCTTATTTGTTGCTAGTCTTGTCCAGTGATATAGCTTGAAATATTGGGTAGTGTATCCTTTGCAGGATGTTGCTCTCTTACTGTGTCTCTAGAAAGGATGTGTAGATGTCTGACAAACAGTTGCTAGCTGAACGGGTTTTTACTTCTGCTTGTGTAGTGCTGTAATACAAAGTATTGTATCTCTCGACAGCAAAAGAACAAGACTTTTTTTCTTTTTTGTCCAGGATTTTACACAAAAAACCTTCTGAGCCTCTGTGCTGCTAAGAGCCAACGCATCCTGCACCTCCAAAATATCAATTCTTCTTTCCCTAGATTCAGAGTAGGATTCCCATAGAGGTCTTGTCATAAATTAATGCTTTAATGAACATCCCTCAAAGCCAGCTCTGACTGGAGAAAATCTAAAGCATAGCACAGAGTCTAAATCTGGCTGGGTGATTTGGTCTTTCTGGGGCTGGAACTGCCCTTTTCCAGTTCTTTCCTTCTCCCTCCACAATCTCTGATCACCATCTGCTGTCACCTTCTTCCCCGCTCACCCTCCTTTGCAGACTGAGACCAGCCCCATCAGTCTCCACCTCAAGCTGCTTCAGAGCCTCGTGTAAGCAGACTTGGCTCTTCTGGTCCAAATACTGATGCAGAAACGCAAGCTGGGCCCTGAGATGCGCCAGCTTATAACCATTAATTGATACAAACTTTGCAAGCATGTGGCTTATGGGAGCTGGAAGAAGGGTTTGGGATAGGTAGGGTATGAAAAAACAGATACTTGTTTGTCTTGTTCAATATATCCTTTTTGTAGCTTGTAAACAAGACAAGGGTGAAGAGGACACAATTCAACAAAGGCATTGTCAAACTGCTGTCAGAAATAGGGACATCAGCATCTATTCATGAGCAAAAAGAGCAAGTGAAAGCAGATGGGCAGTGTTGCGTGTGGGAAGTGATTTTCTTGGCTCTGGAGATGAGAGCTCTTGCTTGGTTGTATTTGAGTTATTCTCTTTTTCACTCCTTCAGTTGGGTGGCCTTGCTCAGTTGGAGGTGGATAGAAACTTTGGTGAAGGGGGCTAAAAAGGGGGTAACAAGCCATGGTTAGGCTAGTGGGGATCGGTTATGAAGTCAGCTGTTCTGTGGAAAGTTGGTTTCCACTGGCCTAAACCAATCTTTATTTTTTTTCTTATTTATTTCTGTTGCTATTGAGAATGAGTTTTAAGCTGCTATTCCAGCAAATACTGTATGAAAAGGGGGGGTGCGAAACTTGGGCGTTGCTATACTACTTGGGCATCTGCATGTATTTTTCATCTAAGGTGACATGTAGCTAAACATCTAAATGCTTGTCAATAGAGATTTGTGAACTTCTTCTTGGAGAAATACAAGCGTCATGTCTGTCACGCTGATCGCCTGGAGTTCATAAATGGATGGTATGTCCTGGTAATTATCAGTGATGTGATGACAATCATTGGGTCAATCCTAAAAATGGAAATAAAAGCCAAGGTAAGAGTTTAATATTTGAGATAAAATACTAGTCTTGTTACAACCACACGTGATGTGTTTTAACTTGGGGAAAAATGAAAGCAAGCTATTATAGTAACTAGTCATTTTGCTTGCTTTTGTTAATTTTTATTTCTTCATTTCCTAGTGCTAGTTTGACTGGTAACTGGTTTCAGTCCCTTTTCCCCAAAGTCTTTCAGTAAGACCACGTAAGATATTTAAACATCTTATTTCTACAGTGCTAAATTACCTAATCCCTGGTATAGAACCCGTAGGCAGTTCCTAACAGAAAAAACCCAACGACTTGTGTTATTTCTGTAGGAAGTAGTAGCACATATTGTACAGGGAAGTCAAGAGTCATCCCCTTGGATAAAACAGAGCTCTCAATGACTTGTGGGACTGGAAACATGGCTGGTACCTCGTTTTCCTGGGCTGTCCAAACTACAGGCACAGGCAGTGTCAGCCGCTGGTCCTTGACCTACCAGTCTGGGCTTGCTGAAATCAATGTATTTTGTCCAGCTGGCAGCTCTTTGGGGCTTTTTTTTTTTTTTTTTTGTTAGTTGGTTGGTGGTTTTTTTTTTTCTTCAATAGAGCTGTATGTCAACAACTCATGTGTTCACAAAACTTTGTATTCTGGGAAAAACAAGGTAGGTAGCGTGCTGCCTCTGCTTTGTGTGTACTAAGGCTCAAAGGGCAGACGCCCAGAGTTGCCTTCAGAGGAGGCACTTGGGAACCTCCGCTGTATGGCAAGGTTCCCATATGGGAATGAGGGTAGGAAATCTTGAGCCAGATGGGTATCTTTGCTTATTGCAACCAGTTGTAGCCTTCTAAAGTAAAATGCAATTAGACTTGGTTATAATAAACTTCACTGGTAGTAAAAATTATGTCCAGGCTCCAAACAGCTGGCAACCTGTTCAAAGATGTAAATGCGTGGAAAGGGCTGTAGTCCCAAAGCTCACTTCTCATTAGATGATGGCTCATGTTTTACTAAATAGCAAATGAGAGCTTGTCTGTCTAACAATAGCATATATTAACCTTTTTTAAACAAAAATTTGGGAATATCAATCTAATTTTAAAACTGTATTATAAGCAAGCTAAAGGCCTTAATTCTTCAAGCAAAGCTACAAGAGTATCAGTGTAGATGTGCTTTCACTTGCAGCACTGTTGCATTTGGGTGATCTCACTAAACTGCAGTCCACTTTGGTCTGATTTTTGTGATGTAGCAACATCCTTTCAGTGTTGGACTGCCCTGCTTTGTTTGTTTGAGCTGCTGGAACTTGAATAGCTGTCAAGCTGACATGCCTACTGCTTTCTAACCTGACCACCTGCTCTGTTTGGGTCCCTCAGAACCTCACAAGTTACGACGTCTGCAGCATTTTGCTTGGAACATCAACTTTGTTTGTCTGGGTTGGAGTCATCAGATACCTGGGATATTTTCAAACCTACAATGTAAGGCAGGAATCAGGTATTCAACAATTAAAGCATATATTTGTCACTCTTACTCAGGTTTCTCTAACTTGTGGCTTTTTCCCCTTCTTTTTTTTTTTTTTCACCCTGACATGTAGGTGCTTATTTTAACTATGCAGGCGTCATTGCCCAAAGTGCTCAGGTTTTGTTGTTGTGCTGGGATGATTTATCTTGGCTATACTTTCTGTGGCTGGATTGTCCTAGGACCTTATCATGAAAAGGTATGTACTTCTTTTCTGGTCTGACAATGCATTAATGTCTGTGTGTGTGTAGTTCCTAGTTATAACAACAGAAGTGGGTCTTAACGCTCATATTTTTGTTTAAAAACTGGAACACGAAGAACACTAGAGTGTTTCTCCTTCCATGTGTACTGCCTGCTCCGTTTAACAAACTAACTGTATTCTTACTTTCACTGTGTGCTTGGACTCAATGTACTCTCAAACAAGGCTGTGCTTGTGATGAGTGGATGGTTTATCCAGGCAATGTCTGGTCCGGTTGAGGACTAGAGGTAAAATGGTCTATTATCTCTCTCGCCCTCTTCTGGCAAACCCAGTTCGTTGAGGTTAAAGAGGCACTGGTTCACTCTCACCATTTCTGGGAATCTCCTTGACTCTGTTTTTCCAAATCTTTCCTGTGCCACGTAACTCCAGCTCCTAAATCTTGACTCATAAATGGGTGGATGAATGCTAGTCTTGTTTACTTTGCTCCTGTGTGGGGTTTTGTTTGTTCTGTTCATGGTCGTGTGTGTGGTGTGGTTTGCATTTTTTTTTTTTAAGGTTGACATTAAAGTGTGTGCGTGGCATGTCATCTTGTCTGAAACCTGGGTACAGCAGTGAGGCTTTTTGTATTCCAAAACGCAAGCAAAAACAACAGCAAAGCTTGTTTGTTTTTTTTCTTGGCAGATGCTCTATGTGACAGTTTGAAAAAAGGCAGATTTCTGTTGTGATAAATTCTAGGTGTCAGTTAATTAGTAACAAATGTATGACTCTTCATTCTGGATTTCTGGTTACACACAGTATATTTATATATTGTAGCAGAGACACATGCTGCAGTACTTGCTTCGGCTTCTTGCACCCCTAGAGCTCAGATTCCTCTAACATAATGGAATTCTATCCTGTGAGAAATGTAGGTATTCAGTCTGTGCACGTGTTTACACTGATGACGATACATTGCTTGGTGGGATGCTGTGGGATTCTTAGTCATACTAGAGACTCAGTTGTTTATAACAGGCACAGCATAAATACTATTATAACTTCCCTGCAGCAAGTACATTAATTATCTGAGCGAGAAGTGTAGTCAATAATATGCTTATCTATGAAAATGTTACCTCTTGCTAAATATTGTAGAACAATGCCAAGGAAAGAAACCGCAGGGGTGTGTGTGTCGGGAGGCGGGGATCCTGTTTCTGACAGTTCCCCAGTATCCCACTGGAAGGCAGTATGGCACCGCGCAGAACAGGCGGATCCCAGGGCTGGCTTTGCCAGGCTCTCTGGCTTTAAAAATAAATGAAAAAAATAATAATAAGGCATAGGTAAGACCAGACCTGCTGTTCCTGTGCAACACTATGTTCTCCTTAGAAGCATATGCCTCTTGACATCTTGTTTTCAATGTAGGACTGCAATTCAAGTGAGTGTAGTCGTGCTACTTCATTGGTAATATCTACATTAAAACATTGTGCATTAATTTTTATTGTCCAATAAGGGATAGTTAACAAATCTAGTTTTTAGAGGGCCAGCGTGAGGAGGGGGAAGTGTGCTTACCTGGCTGTTGAATGGAATTTAGCCTAAGGACATGTTCCAGCTTGGGGAAATGGAATGGAGTTAAGAATTTAAGAGAATGTCCTTGAAGTGAAACCATGATTTTGTTCAGGGTGTGCTATAGCTTGTACCTACAGCTCAGAGAGAGTTTTCCGAGTGACAGGGAGATGATGTTATCGCAAGACAAATCTAGCTTAGACCATTTGAGCTCTGAAGGCTATACACTATCTCTTATTAATATAATATTGATTAATTACCCATACTCAAGTAATATGGCAGAGCTGGGAAACCAGAGGATGTGGGTTCTGTTCCCAGCATACTGCCCCTGATTTACTGTATAGATTCTGTGAGATCACTTTATCTATGTGCTTTGGCAAACAGAATGATCTTTTCCTGCAGGTCTAAAATAGCTTAAAATTCAGTAACTTAATCGTTCTGTAGTGGTCACTTACTAGCTGTTCTGCCTGTTGAGCATCACAAGCTTATTTCTTGATAATAAATCTTATTTCTGATATAAGTGTATAATCCTTAGCCAAGGTTATATTTCTACATGGTTCTATTACTGACATGTATGTTTCTGTCTGAATGTACAAGAAAGAAAGTATGGTAGCATTTGATTGCCTGGGTTGGCTTTTTTTCTCCTGCTACAAGTAAAACTCCAAAACCCTACTTTTGTTCTTTAGTAAAATTTTTCACCTTCTCTTTAATCTGGATGATTGATCTTCATGTTCTATTAATAATTTGTACTCGCTATTTTCTAGTTTGAAGATCTGAACACTGTGGCAGAGTGTCTGTTCTCTTTGGTCAACGGTGATGATATGTTTGCAACGTTTGCTCAAATCCAGCAGAAGAGCACACTGGTGTGGCTGTTCAGTCGGTTGTATCTGTACTCCTTCATCAGTCTGTTTATATACATGATCCTCAGCCTTTTTATTGCACTCATTACCGACTCCTATGACACCATAAAGGTAAAACATCAGTATTCTAGTACACTTCTAATCAGTTTTGTGTTCGTTCTTGTTAATCACTCAACACCATACTATCTGGCATTAATTATGACGACTGCGGAGACTATAAAAA
Organism: Chionis minor; assembly: GCA_013398295.1. Lineage (NCBI taxonomy): Eukaryota > Metazoa > Chordata > Aves > Charadriiformes > Chionidae > Chionis > Chionis minor. The sequence continues at coordinate 73,828 of VZSF01006455.1, forward strand.
GTCTTTTTGCTTAGTCTGTGTCGAAATTGGGAGGAGGATGGCTGGGTAGTCATCCGAGTGACTAAACAATAATTGGTTTGGAAAAATCATCCTTAGAGTATGTTCCTGTTCTGTATTTTCTGCTGCTTAACCTGGCTTCAAAAAGGCAACAGCTAATGGAAACGTAACTGGAAGGTAATTGAAGGCTGAGTGGAAAGACTCAATTTCTAGTGTAGTTTTGTAGAGCTGGATATGTCTTGTTTGGAGTGAACGCTTCTTCTCGTGGTGTCAGAAGCTGAGGATAAGAAGGGTTTACTGGCATCTTGGAAAATATCCCCTTGGCAGGAGTGTGGCAAGGGCTTAGCAGATAACTCTAAACTCATTTAGGTGTCCAATCTTGTTCAATGTGCTGCTTGGAAATGTGTGGTTAAAAGGAAATGTGTTCCAAAAGACCCGCTGTTTCTTGTTCAAGTTAAAATTGCACTATCTGTTTCCAGTATAAACTGTCTGAAAGCAAAACGAAGTTTTCAGTAATTACTTTTTGTTCTTGTCGTCCAGTCCTATCTTGCCTTGGTGCTCCTGGTAGCTGCAGTAACCAGTGGGAAGAGAACGTGGATCATGCTCTTTAGCTCTTGTCCCTTTCTTGTCTTGGTGTCAGACAAACAGGCCAGCAGAACAAGGCTAGTCAGACACGAACCACAGCTTCCAGACCAGAAGCTTCCAGAACAAGAGCTCCTTTCTAAGCATCTCAAAATACAACTTAACTGCCTGCGCTTCTGAGGTTATTAGTGGTCTGACCTGTGAAATAGTGTTTTGCTGTTGCTCTTCTCTCTGAGCACTTTGTGTGGATCAATGGGGAGCTGTCTTAGTGTGCTGAGCTGGTTTGCAGAGCGTTGCCTCAGCACGGCAATGCCGAATATCCACATTGGGGCCCTTCAAATCCAGCATTGGGGTTCCTAGGGAAAACGAGCCTAGAGCACTCGCAGTGAGCGCAGCAGCTCATGTCGGCAAGGGAGAATAAATGTCAGTATGACTTGAGATCACTTGCTTGGTCTTTTGGACAGCAAACAAAATGTAAGAGGATCTGTGAACAACAATAGTTTGTCACTTCTGTCTTGCTCTATTCCACCAGTACATATGTGGTATTTCTAGGAAGGTATGGTTTTGGTTTTATTCTTCCTACTGCAATATACTGAATAAACGAACCAAATAGTCCAGTTTTGGCTGTCACACTCTAGAGGGTATTTTAGAACACTTTGTGCCCAGTAACTTCTCGTGTGTTGTAAATAAAATGCTTTCTTGTTTCAGAAATACCAACAAAGTGGATTTCCAGTAACAGATCTGCATGAATTTCTAAAAGACCGTGGCAGTGTTGGTTACAGAAAAGAACAGACTTCCATGCCATTCATCTGCTGCTGTAGGAGGTCAGTAGGGTGTTTTTAATGAGTGTTTTTCTCAGAAGCATGCCAGTGAGCTTCTCAGTGCAAAGTGCTGTTTCAAAAATGCTGGAGCATCCAGAATTCAGGCCTTGGAATATTTGGATTCTGTTATTCTTCTTGTGCTTTACTTGGTGTTAGATCTTTACTCTGCTGATGGTGCAGGGGCAGCAATTCTGAGCTTAAATGCATGTTTTAAGTGTTTTTGCTCATATGAAAACGACCATGCAGAAACCGGTGGAAGTTGATGGGAGGACTGCAGAACTGCTGAGGAGTCAGGATCAAATTAAGTCTCTGCTGCTTGGGGTTTTGCAGGTCTTCTGTTTCTAAATAGCTTTTCGGCTAGGCCGGCAGTAGTAGAAAGCAAGAGAATATGATTCAGCCCAGGGACCAGTACTTAATCCAAAGCTATGATGTGTCTGTGAGGCAAGCGGGTTCAATGCCATCTACCAGAATATTGGAAATGCACCTGTAAATGTCTAGTTGCCACCAAACTCAAGCCTGTGGAGGTCCTAACAGTGGTCCTTTTCAAGCTGGTATTGGTGAGATGTGAACATCTCACCTGGTGCTTGCTGGTGTGGAAATCTATTCTTTGAATATGGTTTCTGAGGAAGCCTAACACACCTCTGAAACCCTGATTGAGAGAGGAGGGATCTTGTCACTGTCCCTAGACAGCCTGAAAGAATTCATGCTTGTCCACAGAGTTGTCATGGGCACCGTGCAAGGAAGCCAGACTGTGGGAGAAGGAATAGAGCTGAACTGGTGTAACAAATCCTATTTTAGCAGTAGGAGACTTGTCTACTTACATACTGAGGCTTTTGTGAAATGCAGCTTTGTGTTTTTGATGTACTCTGGCAGAGGGAAACCTTTGTAGGCAAAAAGGAGCAAGTGAGATGATGATGGACAGGTGTCCCAGCAGTTGCTGTGGACACTGGAAAGCAACCAGTGCAGGAGAACTCCAGCAAGATAACAGCTTCAGGTTCACATCCAACTCACTGTGCAGGATAAGATGCTCCTCTGCTTGAGCAGAATGAATATCCTTTACTGTAATACGCCGCAGAGTGTATTGTGAGCAGAAGCCTTGTAGCTGGAGCGTAAATCTATAGCTTTTGCTACTATCTCACTTTCTGTTTGATTGTCCCCGTGCGGGTGCTGGGAGCTATATGCTAAAATGGGAAAGCACAGAACAGAAGGATCAAAACTCCAACTTGGTTTTGCGTAGGTAAATGCCTCCTGTTGCGTTTCTTACTGAATGAAAAATTGTGATTGATTTTTTTTTTCTTTTGCAGACAACAGAGTGATGACAACTTGATACTTATTAATTGATTATTAAACATTGAAATTCACCACTAATATATGCAAAGAAAGCATAGTTGTACGGAGAAGAATAATTCTCCAAATTGCAATGAAACCCACTATCTGGACCTGCCTTGTTGTGAACAGGCTAATCCTACCTAATTAAGGTGTTAGGGGAAGAAAAGCTGCTAATGTGACATCAGCTGGCTGACCATGAGGAGAGCCCCGAAGCTGCATCTGGAGAACTGTGAAGAACTCTGTATTCTTGCCCCAAGTTCTGTCACATTAAAGAAGGCTGATCCTTGAGCAGTGTCCACGGGAGCTCTGTTTGCTAATCTCCTCTAGGAGGAAGTAAAGTGGCCCTGAACCAGCTGTTGTTAAAAAGAATTATATGAAAATATTTTTTTTTAAAGAATTCCATGTTAAAAAGTATTAAATAAAAAGTAGTCAAGAAGGGAGGAGTTTTTCACTTGAAGTGGTACGTTCAGCCTGTAACTTCTACTCAGCGCAACTCATTTCATTGAAATAAATTTATGTAAAACTACAAAGCTGCACAAAAGTGCAAAATAATTGCTGTTCTCCCTCTTGTATGTCACTTTAATGCAAACCATCTATAGATTACAGTCCTTTGTCTAATGGATTTGCTAAAAACAAAAGCAGTTTGTTATGATTTTTTTGGCTGTGAGTCTTTTCTATTATACCCACAATATTTCATGTGTACTGTGTTCAAATTAAACTTACTACTTTAGCTATAGGTAGATACTTTTTTGCATAGTTGGAAACTTCCATGGCATGCGTCATGTGAAGGATGATGAAAAAATTATTGCTTTTTTTTTGTATTTCACTGCTTGCCACAAATTCAGGCAAAAACAATGCTGTGGAGTTGGCTTGCCTAATAACTTCAATTTCAAGCACATATTAATTGGAAGAAAATATGTAACAACTGAGCCTGGAAGTTGGTTTGTTCAGGTGATTTCTCTAGGTGTCTTTACAGATGACCATCCCAAAGTACTGGTTTTGGGTGGGGTTTTTTTTCCCCCTTTGGCTTTTATAATTTTTTTTCCCCAATGAGAACAGAGCACTTCCACTATAATACTGCATAGGTGTTACCAAGTGCTTCTGAAGACTTTCAGTGGTACTGACTGCCCTGGGGTGGGTGGACTGTTAGAGTAGATGCTTCACTTGTCTGAAAGGGGCCATGTGCTCCCTAAAAGCAAATTGTCTATAGGAGATGATGTTCTCTTCAGTGTGTGGTGGCTAGGACTTGGTCTTGATACGTATCCTTAGCTATTAATGATGGATTCCATGCAAGTGCTGGCTTGTTAGTGTTTCAAATGGCAAAGGCAATTTGAAATGCTGCCCTTGTAAAGTAAGGTGGGTGGGCTTAGTTTTGGGGTAAGAAGGAAACAATGCTGGTAAAGCTTGAACAAGATCTAGACTTATTGAAAGCTGTTCTTAGAGAAGACTTCTCAAAATACTGCATTACATCCCCTTGAAATCTGGCATGAAGAAGAGCATCAAAGGCGACCAGGACTCTTTGATAGCAGATAACCATAATGTAGGAAAACAGTGGTCAGAAACTATCTAGAACTGGGAAAATTCATGCTCTGCAGTCAGGAGAGCAAACATTCAACCGTTAGGAAGAGGTTTGCAAACAGTGTTGTCCAAAGTGCATGTTCTTCTTAATGGAACCACATGTTTACCCGCAGCCCTAGATACAAAAACCTGATTTGCTGTCCTTGAGGAAGGTATTAGAAGCTCACGCTACCATCTCACTGAGACCATCAGTAATGCTCCCATGAAGTCTGCAGTGAGCAGATGTTAGAAGAACCTAATGCAGCCGTAGCGTTCTCAGCAATAATCACCTCTCAGCTGTCAAGGTGGAACAGTTGATTCCAGTGTGGACTGGCCTGAACTTGGTATGAGGGACAAGAGAGAAAATAATTGATTCTTGAATTAGATGCAAACCCCAAAGGACAGCAGATAAATAGACCAGTTCCCCTGCTCCCTGCTGAGCAAATGGAGAGTGGATACGTGGGCAAAACCATTGCTGGATTCACACTTGTTTTGGTAGGTTGAAACTCTTTTTTTTTTTTTTTTTTTTAATGGATTTATCTTTGTTCTCTGCCTCTCTTCTGGGGTGTTTAAAGAAGAGAGGTTCATAACCACAGCTTCTCCAGCAGCATTTCTGGCCATCAGGTAAGAGCAGTGGTGACTGAGGTCTGGAAAGATGTGCTGTTGTTCAAATCTTTCTCCCCTAGTATTTGCCTTCCTGACAATGTATGCTTTGTTTGTTGGAAATGAATGCCGTTTAGTCTTGCTTAGGCAGCAGCTAGGTGTTTAGAAGAGATGGTTTTCATGTCAGTATTTTTACGCATCCAGGCTCTGCAAATTTTAATGCTTTTCTTCCTGAAATGTCTTTGGGACAGAGAATCTTCTCCCCGTCCCAGTCTGAGCAATGCCTTGCTGCGGCCTCAGCTGTCACTACAGCTTGTGGATAAAAGTTAAGTTGCTACCAATAACCAAGACTTCACACTGTTAGCAAAGGCTTTCTGTATTTGTCTGTTCATCATACAGATGCTAATTGCATGGTCTAGAACAGAGGATTACTGTCTTCCACTCAGGACAGAAAAGTCAATTTATAATGTACAGAACTTCTTGGGGTCAATATTATTCTTTCAGTGTCTGCTCTGGGGCCCTGGGTAATCCAAGTGCTCTTGTGCAGACTGCAGAAGTGAAAAGCATTAACTGATTGCTAGCAGAGGCCCGTACAGTTTGCAATTTTCAATTTTTTGTGTGAGATGCTGGTGTTTTCCATATTTACTGCTATTTTACTGGTAGCTTTCTGGAATGTCTCTTTCTAAGAAGTAAACAGGGCCAAAGTCCAGCACGTCTGAAAATGAATTGTATCTTCCTTACTGACCTACCTTCTGCCAGTACTTATGGAAGTCTTAGGTTTAGAGACTTGAACCTAGAAAAAGCAGATAATCAGTGCTATGTTAGTGGATAATTAGTCATGCAACATCTTCTCGTACGTGTTGCCCTGATGGGGTGTATGAATATGTTGGACAGTACGTGCTTCTGAGGGCTCTTGCTTGAGTGTGCAAGCTCTGCGTCTGTTGTGATGGTGAGATGATGTTGCTGATGGCTGTGAACTGCAAACACCAGACTGAAGCAGGGAGAGTCCTTGGGCTTGGATTTTTTTTTTTTTTCTCTTTAATTTTTTTGCAGTGCTGCCTGAGGTAGGCTAGTGTGTTGGGGAAGTACTTTCTGTGTTTTGAACAGCGTGACAGGCTCATCACCTTCTGAGGTCTAGTGCCTCTCTTCCTTAAAGCAGGTGAGGTACATCCCATACCCTTGGCACTGTGAGTCACGGTGCAGGAGCCCCTGCGCTCTGACTCAGACTGCTTCTTTCCCATTTAGTAGGACATCAAGTGTGGCCTGCCAAAGCCATTGCTCAGATAAATGTTTGCTTGTGAGAAAATCCTTAGGGTATGAGGGGAAGTATTATCAACCAAAGGAATGTAGAAAATACTTAAAATTCTGACTGATTTTGAGACTTAATTTCTATAATGGAATCATAAAGCTTGTCCAGTATTGATTATTTTTTTTAATTTTATTTTTTAAAATCATATGAGCTGCTTGCTAGCTAGACTATGGCTTCAGCCCTACCATATTAGAGCCAGGTCACTAATGTATTGTAGAAACCAATTTGTGTCTTCACCATCTGTTTAGTGGCTTTTTGGTTTTTTTCTTTTTTTTCCTCTTGGAAAAAAGGTAAGAGCCGGTTGCTGGAGCTTCTCATTGGTTCTCTATTCCACAGAGGTTAGACTTAACAGGAGATCTGGCGTATGTTGACTCTTAATTCTGTACATTAATACAGACTTGCATACAGTTGCTGACTGATAGGTGGTCCCTCTCCACCTGCTAAGGAGGTGATGCACGGTAATGGAAGCAGAGCTGGAGCATAAGCTTTTGCAAAGTGTTCCGAAAACAAGCTGTTACTTTTGGCTCTCTTGTTCCCTGGGAATAAGAAGCTTTTGGTAATTGCTTATAGGACTTAAAAGGAGGAGAGAAATGGATGAAGCAGCACTGAGAAGGTTCCATTAGAAAGAAAGAGGCAGGAAGGAGGAGAAGAAAGCTTTCTGAGCCATCTTCAAGGTGAGCATTCAAGTGAGGGGGACAGGGTGGATAAGATTTTGGGCTCTTATTTTGGGGCCTTCCATTGATGGATAAAACAGGAAAAAGCTATTGGAGCAGAGGCTGTTTGACACTTGGTATATGATGCTCATGTGCAAGGCTCCACCTGGTCGTCAACACTCTGCCTGGGTTTCACACTGTAGTCATTACCAGCATTTCTGAGCAGCGGAGCAGAGACTTTCTGCTGAGCTGCTTCTTTTGTCAGCTCTCCAGCTCTGAGCAGACCCGTGAGCAGCCCTGTATGCCTTGGATACGCCTGGCCTCACTAAATGGTTCAGGTAGGTAGCAGTGGGACAGATCCAGCGGGTCACGGTCCTCAGATGAATTTAGCCTTGTTCCACCACCTACATTTGGGTTCGGCTCGTCCTTCGTGGACAACCTGCATGTGCTTGGTCGTGCCCCGTGGAGCTGGCATGAGCCTCTAGGTTTCTGTGTTGCTCTCTCGGGTGTGAGGTGGTTCTTGTCTGCTTTTCATACCACGTTTAAAAGAACAGCTACGCGTGATGCTGGAAGGAAGAGGTGGGTGTGCTGCACTGTCCTGACCTGCTCGCGGAAGTCACTGGTGTTTTATTTGAGTTTGGCTCTTGTTTCCCAAAACATGGATGATGCCAATGGCCCTTCTGGTGGGTTCTTTGGGCCCTTTAGGCTGCTGCCGCTCTGGGTTGCTCGGCTCGGGGGTCTCGTTTGCGCACCTCGTCTCTGCCCGCATCCCTGAAGAGCCAGACCTGGGAAGAAAGACACCTGGGAGAAAACAAACGCGGGGGAAGGAATAATAATAATAATAAAAATAAAATAAAAAAAAGTACTTTCTGTCGGCTCCAGCGCAGGCAGCGGGGCCGGGGCGGCGGGGCGAAGGGGCCAGCGGCGGGACCGCCTTTACCGCGGAGCTGAATGAGCTTCGTGATTTATGAACCATTTTCCCCGTAGCCGGGCAGAGCAAAACTTTCAGCGGTTTTGTTAAACTTTTTTTTTTTTTTTTTCTTTTCCCCGCGTGGGCTGGAGATTCCCCTCCCGCCCCTTGTCGGTGAGCAGAAAGCGGGGTGGCGCTCGGCCCCCCTGGGGGCTGCTCCCCCCCCCCCCCCGCGGCCGCTTGGTGCCGGCGCGGCGGCTCCGCGGCACCTGCGCGTCTCTGCGCGCACACAGATCCGAAAAATACACCTACAGCCCTGCACCGACACCTGTGAGTTCCTATAGATTTGCAACCCGGCTCGCGCATCTCCGCACTGGGGCATGTAGCCTGCCCGGCTGAGGCACTGGTAATAAGTATATACCACATGGGGGGCTGCGTACTTATGGCACAGATTGTTTATAAAGCTTTTCGTAAGGCATCATCTTAATCTGTGCAATACACTGAAAAATCCAGTGATATTATTTTGTACTATATCTTACTAAGTTGTCTTTTTTCCTTAAGGAAAAAAGTGGGGGGAAAAAAATTTGCATTTTTGTACCTTTTTGTTTCAAGAGGTCGCGTAGGTAGATCCGTTCTCCCTTCTGTAATACGGCTGTTGAAAAAGGCATTTCTTGTTACAGGTTGGTAAGGTGCACTGCTGTAGCTTTGTTCTTTAAACGGTGTGGGGTGTGGGGGTTCTTGCATGTTCTTCTGGTCTTCTAAGAGGTGTAGCAGGGAGCACAACTCAAATCCAGTTATATGGTGAAAAAATCTGGTTTCTCTAAGTTTGTCGGCGTACTGAAAATGAAGTGAACTTAAAAATAAAACAAAAGAAAAAACAAACCCACAAAACCAAACTAAATTGCACAATCAGTAAAGGTGTAGCAGCTCTTATCAGCAAATAAAGCTGAAAGATGTATTTGGCTTTTTGCAGAATGCCAGATGATAGTTTCGGAGAAATTGGATTGACTGTATCCTTAGCCTTCTCTGCTACTATGACTGTTAACCGTGTTGGAACTCCAGCATAGTCTTTATGCTATCAGATAATGAAATAAAATCTCTGAAGTATAAGGTCGGATATCACAGATAATATATTCCTCTTGGGTGTTAGTCTTAAAGATGTACATACTTGGCTTCTACTTTTAAGCTATTAGGTCCGCTCCCATGTCTGTAGCAAATATTTCTTGGAGCCCACCATTTCTGCCGGTTCCACTGAAATGTTTGCTTGCAAACCAGGGCTCTGAATCTGTTCACAGATCAGATACAGTCAAGTGGCTTGTTTTAATGAGCAGTGGCATGATTCAGGTCCTCATCAGCTATGTGCTGAAAATAAGCAGTTAAAGTTGGCTTGGTTGTGACTGTGCTGAAATAGTCTGTATTCACATTCTGTAGGTTTTGTGAAAGAAAGCTGACTTGTTGAACTGTAAAATGGAGCTGATAGTGATCGATGAGCAGACCTGGAAGTTCTGCAGAAATGGAAAACTTAGTTTAGAAGCAGAACAGGTATTTTCTTCTAGGCATGTTTCACAATGTACGGGCTGTTTGAATGACTTTTCAAGACTTTAAATGCTGTGTCTGTTTCCGCATTATAGGATGACCTGCCAGCTCCTTCCAGAACCACACTTAAAGGAAACTAAATGAAAGCTTTGCAGTGAAGTTTTTAGTTTGAACTCCATATATAGATTTAGTAAACTATAATTTCAGAAAGTCTTAAATTACCAAGTCTGAAGTCTAAACTTGTGGTAACTAGTGAGTTACTTAGTATCCGTCCCCAACAACTTTTTGTAGTGGATCATAGCTTGGAAATGCAGTTTAGTATAGCAGAGTAGCTTTGTACTAAAGAGATTCCGGGAGCTGGAGCCTGAGCTTTGGAACACCTTGGGGTAGGTGCTGATGAATCTCCGTGCTTCCCGGCTCAACCACCAATGCCAGTCTGCGGTGTACGTGCTCGGGGTGACACTTCTGTCCTCTGACAGTGGTTTTTAAGCCTCTTATCAGTCTGTGTACAGAGCGCTGTGGTCCACGGCTGGCGGTACTACTTCCTCTCTCTGCAACTTAAATATTTGGTCTTGAGCTTCTACATTTTTGGTAGGCTTAATACTTTTCTTAAGAGCCTTTGTTTGTACCCTATATCCTGCGTACAATACCAAGGCTGCGTGATAAATAATAAGGCCTTAGATGTTTCCACCACTGATATGTAGGAGTTTTCAAAGGTAGAAGTAGTTCAAGGACAAATGAGTTATGCTTCTTAAATGTCGCATCCGTATAGAGTCATCTTGATTCCCTTCACCCCCCTCCCTTTCCTTTTCAGCCTGAACGATGATGCCATTAAAATGGACTGTTACTGGAAATGACCAGAATCGTGGTGGAATTCTGAGCCTTGCTGTACTTTCCATCAAGTTAACATTATGTAGATGAAGCAGGCTGGGACTGGAAATGGATGTGCCACTCCGATCTCCTTATTCTAAAAGGGATTGAAGACCAAGATAATGGAATAATGCTGCTTGTCTGGGCTTGATTTTAGTTCAGCCAATTATCTGAAATTGGGAATACTTAAGTTACAAAGTAAAAAGTAGCCAAACACATCCAGAAGTAGATTGCTTTGCTAATAAAGAAGTTCTCTGGATTAAAAACTTACTTATTAAGACTTGTAGATTTTTAATAACAAGTTTTTTCCAATTTGTAAAGCTGAATTTAAAAACTGGCTTTAAAAAGTATAATCTCACTTCTTTAAAGTGGACCGTGTGGCATGCTGTTCCAAGCACAGGCAGCACCCACAGAATTTCCTTAATAAACAAAATGTGAAACAGTTACTTCTGAGATAATTCGTCCCTGCAAAACCCGTTAAACAAATGGTGGCTTCCATTGCATCCTCTAATGGTACCAGATAAAAAAAAGTTTTAGTTTAGATTGAGATATTTGGGTGTAATTTTGTGTTCTTCACGCGCTTCCTTTCAGTCTGTTTCTGTAAATCGTTTTCTGTTATAATATCAATTAACTACTGAAGACAATTAAACGTGAACTGGAGTACTTGCCTCACAGAACTCCTTCTTACAGTTACATATTAACATTTTTGGCCTCTGCTGTGTTACACACCCTTTTCTGCGTTGGTATTTCTTGCTAAGCTGAGGTAACCTGAATGGGTTTCTTGGGTTACTGTGCAATCATGTGGCTGTGTTTTCCTGCCTGGCCATACATGTACGCAGGGTGTGGAGGGCAACAAGGAACCGATTCCCTTTCTGAACTGGTACTACTTGTAGGTATAGGCTGGAGCCGGCGTGCCCGGCAGCCCTTCTGCTGCCTGCGCCTTCCTCTGGGAGCGAGGTGAGAAAGAGATTTTTTTGTGACTAGAAAAATAGAAGCGGCAGTGGTTGTTTCTCCAGAAGAAGGAGGGATGGAGGGTGGTCAGTCGCACCTGCCTGCAGGATGGGGTGCAGGCAAGCCAGAGCACTGCTGCGGGGAGCCCTCGCCAAGGGCTGCGTCGTCCACAAGCCTCCAGGTGCTCCTTTTGGGGTACTGTATCGAGGGCCGTCTGCTGCTCGTTGGATAAGTTTAAAAAGCCTGAGCAGCGAGTGCAGATAGGCAACTGCTGCTGCTGCTTCGTATTTCTCTGCAGTAGCAGCTTGAATGCAAAGCGAGTGTTTCAAGTGACTCTGCCACCGATGCCTGGCATCAGCCAGCGTGATAAACTCTGCTTTCTGAAGAGTAACTTTTGTAATAAGTTTCAAAATATCTTCCAGAGATCTGTATTTAATACCTGGTGGTTGCTAATGGACGAGGGGAGGCAGGGAGGTGAGGGGCTCCGGCGCAGGCTGGCAGCCTGCCTGCGTGGCAGCCTGAGCCCGGGCGCTGCTCGATCCTCGGTGCTGTCCCACGCACCTGCCCGGGCTCTACTCGGCGTCCCTTTCTCTCTTTCTGTTCCAGAGTGTGTAATTTTGGATGCTGAGCTGCCCTTCATCCCTGCACGGAAATCCCTGTGCACCAACTTAGGGAAAACCAGCAGTAAACCAGGCTGGGGTTCTTCCCGGGCGAAATTCCCTCACCTCTGCCCCCAGCTAACCTTCAGCCCTGCGACAGGGCTTCACTGCTGCAGTGCTCCGATGGGTTTGGTCCTGCTCTATGGACTTGTCAGTCCAGCTGCAAACTGATCTGGAATCCTCCCGCAGCAGCTCCCTGTGCCAACCCGTGCTTGCGCCCTCCCTGTCCCTTTGCATTTACACGGGAGCAGGGCAGAAGCCATCAAAGTCCCCCAAACAGACACCAACTCTTCAATAAGGTTGCGGCCAATGTATTGGAACAACTTGGTTTTTAATGGATAGGAAAGAGGCAGAAAACCAGTGGGGTGTGCCATGAATCACATTATGGCTTGCAGACTAAATTTTGTAATGACCTTCTCGTTAAAATGCTATTTGAGTTTTCTTTCAGAAATGTCTGCATTAATAATGAGTAACTCAGAGCTGATTTACAGGCCAAATTTAATTTTGAATCAAAGTGCCTTAAACGGTGATTTTTAATCCCACTTTGAATCAGAAAAATCCTTGATTTAAATAACTGATATTAAATTTCATTATAAATACACAGATTTTTAGTACCTTTCTTGATGCAAACTAGAATCTAATTGAATAACAAATATTAAAGTATGTTAGCTTGTAACTAGGTGAAGCTTTTGTCTAAAACATTATCTAGGTGATGTTTTATTTCACTAACTCTTTATTTAGGTAGCTGGTGTATTATATTCCTATATACTCATGCAAATTCTTCACTTTTGTTTTAAGAATGGTGAAGAACTTATTCTGACTTGATACAATTTGCACTTACATAGAGGAATTTAAAATCAATTCAAATATCCAAGCTGTCCTTAAGAGAAACAGAACTCAAGATGTGCTGGATTGGGAAGAATTCTTAATGCGTGCTTTTGCATTTGAAAGCAGTTTAACTGAACCAAATCCTTTGAGATTTTTGGAACAGATGATTTCTTCCACTCAAAGCTTATGTTTACTCAGAGTGGCGGAGGAAAACACACTTCACAGTCCATCGGTTTCTGATCTTTGTAGCCATTATTGGTTGAACTGAAGTAATTAAATAGATTGAAATAAGGAAAAGAGCCTTTTTGACAAGGGTATGCTTTTGGCACTTGCAAAGTTTTGAAGTATTTGCTTGCGAGTGACTTGTGGCAAGCTAGTAGCTCAACCCATCTGCAGAGCATGCAGTACGTGGTTACTGCCGTCAAGCTTTTGGAGGTCTACGTGGAGGGCTATAAAATACTGAGTGGCATAAAAGAGGTGAGTGGAGATTGTTTGCTGTCCTTTCCCATAAAAAACAAGAAGTATCAAGCTCCTGAGAGCCACTTGCAAAGCAAAAGGAGGCAGGTAGTAGAACTGGGGACCTCTCTGCTCTTCAGACTCTAGAAGACTCTTTGTTGTCTTTATAAGGCTGGGCTGACCAGTTTAGCTGTTCTTATACTACTTCAGTTTCTATTATTTTTTAATTTTTTTTCCCCCTGAATCTTCAAGTTTGTGTGTACTTAATAAACAAATCTGAAATATATAATATTTGAAGGGTGTTGGTTTTATTGTTTTTCTTTTTAAGTTGAAACCTGCCCTGATTAAGATAAACATCTCTGATTTGGCTGCAGAAGAGAAGACTTGGAGAATAAAGTCCTGCAATGTTAACACGTTAACTGTGACGTGCCAGGAAATATGGGGCATCCTATCGCACATCTCTCGTGCCTGGTGTGGACTGGGGCAGGACCACGGAGGATACAGCTGCATGGCTCTGTCATGGCGGCACAGCTCCCCTGAGGCCAGGCTAGTTCTGCTGCGAGGACTTAAAATAAAATGGAGACGTGAAACAAACCACTGTCTTGAAGGACCCTGGTGCGACAAGTGCTTTTTGTACGTAGGCTGGTCCAGACAGCCCAGTGCGACGTTGCTGCTCTGAAGGACTGGGATGCAGACTAGCTCCAGTTCAGCTACCACTTTGATGCAGCTTCCATTTGGACATACCCCGGATCTGCCCTGTGACCCCAAGACCTCAGCTGGATGCTTTTCTGCTCCCTCCTGCCTCATCTCAACACCTCACGACATCTCTTTCGAAATCGTTTGTCATTTGAGCTCTGCTGTGTGACAGTGAGTGTTTACAGTGTGATTATTTTGGTGGAGAATTACGGATGTGTGATTTATTTTTTTTTCAGGTGCTACTTGAACTGAGGATGGGATCTCGATAAGCTGAAGCATTTAGAATAAGTTCGTAGCTGATATTTTGGATTTCTTTAGGCTTGTTCTCCAGATGAGATGCAAAAAGTATCTGCAGCTCTCTTTACTCTTCTGTCACTGCAAGTGAGAGTCATCTGTTGAGATGATTATACAGTAAAATACAACATGTTCAGAGAACCTTCCCCATAATTTTCACAGATTTTCTTTTTTCTTTTTTTCTGCCATTCTTGCCCAAAATGCTGCTTCTGTTTGAAGGCATTTGGGCTGGTCTGTCAAGCTCAGCAAGTCCTTTGCTGCCTTGGTGGGTAAGAGCAGAGCCATCTCGGCTGGCAGGGTTCCCAGCGCTCGGCTGCTTGAGTAGCTGTTGTCTGCAGCTCCTCAGGGACTTCTGGTCACCTACGGGCTTCATTTGACTTTTGAGTACTTCCTAGGTGAGGATGGGGAACGTACCGACTGTCCAACTCTACTGATTGCCCTGAACGGGGAGCGGTAGGCATTGAATTCTGGTTGATTCCTGCTGGTGGATCTGAGTTGCCGAGGCTTTTTTATTTTTAGGTGAAGGGATGATTTGCATATTTCTTCCACTTCTTGTCTTTAAGTAATTATTCTTAGTTCTGATTATATATTTGAATTTGGTGCTTTCAGTAATATATTCTTTTTATAAAAGAAGTGGCTGCCTAGGCTCTTGAGGGTAATAGAATGGATAACAATGTCAAGTGGCCTGCTTTCATGTTGACTACTAGATGTGTGGGGGGAACCAAGGAAAAAAGGCCAAGGAGCCAGTTCAGAAAAACAAAATATTAAAGAAAAATTCACTTCGAAAATATTAATCATGGAAGAGTGCAGGTTCATTTAAAATTAGATAATACAAATATTGCATGAGAGAAATAACACAAGTAGCATAACTTGAGTGACAGAAGATGAACCTTTTTATCTGAGAACTCAGAAGGAACCTTTAATAAAATGTGTCTTGTTAGCCAGCCTGCTGGGGATTGCTTAATTTGTTTCCCAGTCCCTGGAGAGGTGAGATATAACTGTTAAGTAACCACAGGGTAATAATAGACTAAATGAACCTGATCGTTATCTATGATCAATTTTAGCTGCAGAGGTGAAAAGCTTATGCTTTTTTCTATCTTTCTGCCCATGACCACTTTGTCTAGGTGTTGGGGGTTTTTGGTGTTTTTTTTTTTTTTCTTTTCATCACCACTCAGTCTATCACTCTGGCACTGGTGACAGCCCGAGGCTCACAAGGAGGTTTACAAAAGCTATTAGTGTTGCTGCCTCTCCTGCAGTTTTGTATCCTGGTACTTCCTCCTCGCTGTCCTTAGAGTCAGGCACAAGTTTGCCACTCTGTATAATATCTTACATGATTAGGATCTTGTGCTATGCTTGGCTTCCTACATTTTGCTGAAACTATACAGTGTCTGTTAATAAAGTCATTGTTAAAACCCTTACTCAGATACTGATGGTGAATATGAGGGTTGGTGATGATCAGACACAAAGTCTTCCTGCTAGGCTGAGAGACCCTGCATGGGGTCTACTCACCATGAGTAATTGCTGTCAGAGCTGCCTGTGTAAATTAGTGCAAGTTCAGTTTGGTACCTAATAAAGGCAGTAAAATTGCCAAGGTGGCTGACATTGACCTCACTGGAGTAGCTGAAGTGTGATGTAATCTGGAACACAGACTCTCCCTCCCATCATATTTAATAGCCCTGTGTCCAAAATAGTGCTGAGTGGGTATAAGAAAAAAAAAACAAAAAACCAACAAAAAACCAAAACCCCAACCCAGCACTACCGCTGTTGCTGGGGCTCGCTTTATCCTGTGGTTGGGTAGGGAACTGTGTTTTGGTTTTGAAGATAATTGGGCTGTGTGGCGCTCACAGGGCTCTGGGTTGACAGCCTAATAAAATAATCTTTGGCTTTACAGTAGTCAAATACATAGAATGTATTTTTCCCTTTTCAGCACGTTTACTTGAATCCTGTAGCAGTAAATAACAAGCATGTGCTCAGAATACATATGCCTGTAGCTTCTTCTATACATGTATTATTACCCTTATTAATGTATAATTGAAAAACCAAAAAAATATTTTCCCAGTGATAGGCCTTTTATTACTTAGTCAGTAAAATGGAAGAGTTATGATTTATGCTTCACTGTCCTGACTGGATACGTTGAGAAATGGAAATAATGATGGGGCTGTGGCTCAAACATGGGATTTCACAGCAAGAATGGCTTGGCTGTTGCTCAGATTTTCTTTGTGACCTCTGGAAAGTCACTTTTAACCACTTAACTTCCACTTTGTTGCCTGTACAGTAATGACTGCTAGTTCAAAGGGACTCTACTGGGGTTTTGTAAGCAAGTAAGTCTTTTGAAAATTCTTGATTCATCAAAGCCTCATGCGCTGCAGTCCTCCAGTGGACAGAATGTCTCCTTCTGCATTAACTATGTACAGTATGAATTTTTACTTAAGGCTCCAAATATATACCCTCTCATGTCCCTGTCCCATCCCCTCCTCCCCCCAGAAAAAAAGATACTGGGTATGGTGGTCGAAGCAACGACCGATAGTTGATTTTTAATCTATCTTTCTTTTTTTTCCCCTTCCACCCTTCCTAGGATGCAGGGGCTTTAATCCAGGATGAACGAATGCTACTATGATAAGCGCATGGACTTTTTTTATAACAAGACAAACACTGACACAGTAGATGAGTGGACGGGGCCAAAGCTTATTGTTGTTCTGTGTTTTGGGACATTTTTCTGCCTTTTCATTTTCATTTCAAATTCGTTGGTCATAGCAGCTGTGGTCAAGAACAAGAGGTTTCATTTTCCTTTTTACTACCTCCTCGCCAACTTAGCTGCTGCAGACTTTTTTGCTGGAATTGCCTATGTCTTCTTGATGTTCAACACTGGCCCAGTGTCTAAGACATTAACTGTTAACCGCTGGTTTTTGCGTCAGGGTCTTCTGGACACCAGCCTGACAGCTTCCCTGGTGAATCTCCTTGTCATAGCTGTGGAGCGGCACATGTCGATAATGCGGATGAAGATCCACAGTAATCTTACAAAGAAGAGAGTCACCTTTTTAATCATATCAATTTGGGCCATTGCTATTTTCATGGGTGCTGTTCCTACCCTGGGTTGGAACTGCCTCTGTGACATTACCGCCTGCTCATCCCTGGCGCCTATTTACAGCCGAAGTTACCTGGTGTTCTGGAGCGTCTTAAACCTAGTTGTGTTCTTCATTATGGTGGTGGTTTACATAAGAATCTACATGTACGTCCAGAGGAAAACTAATGTCTTGTCGTCGCACACTAGTGGATCCATTAGTCGTAGGAGAACCCCTGTGAAGCTTATGAAGACTGTCATGACTCTCTTAGGTAAGAGGTGACAAACTGTGGTGTGCACAGGGCTGGCAGTGCCAGTCAATGGGTTTGTATGGTTTGGGGTTTTTTATTTTTTAATCAAAACAAAAAAAAAAAACCAAAACAAACCCAAAACAAAAAAACCCACAAAACCAAAACCTCCGCAAATTTATAAGTGCTGGAATCATTTAGTCTTCTGTCTACTTTAGATAATGAAGTAAGTGTTGCACCAAGCAGAAATGCAAAGTAGAAGACTGGTCAATGTGAAGAAGAGAAGTGTCTCTATTTGGTATGCAGCTCATTACAAAACACAAATTATCTAAATTTTTTTGCTGGGGGGAAGGAGGGGGGATACAAAATCACTTTGGAGGAACGTTTTTGAAGATTCACAGCTACTTAGTATAGCATTTTCAAAATAATGTTTTCTAACATCTGCACAAGGCCATGAATCCTGTAGTTGGATGTGGATAGTTTTCTTTGCACTTCTTCCTCTTGGCTGTTTCCTAAACATACTAACTTCTTCCCCCTGGAAATGTGCCTTCCCTGGGGAAAGGAGAGGATGCCTGGTGGGTCTGTGACTCTGACAGAGATTTGCTGTGCAAGAATTCACCTTTATTCTGTGAAGATTGCATAGTGCACAATACTTTCAGATGATGATACAGCATGGCCTTGGATCTCTAGATCATAACGTGAGATTTGACCTGGATTCTGCCCTAGAGACACTGTTGATATTTGGGCAGCTCAGATCACTTCATCAGCTAGTTGTGATGTAGCTGCTTAATAAATTAGAGGTGCACAAAGTGGATGATTGATCATTGGCACAAAATACTAGCTGTAGCAGTCAATTTTTCCCAGGAAGACTTGAATCTCAGTGAAATGTTTTGTGGGAGCCAGGCATCACGCGAGCGTGGCTTGTGCAGGTCACTGCGGGTGGAACTGGGGGGACACTGGGACACTTGTGAAGCTGGACTCAGGTAGGTGGTCGGGGACTCTAAAACCACAAATACGGCTTTACTGCTCTGACAACTGTTCTGCTGTTGTATGAGCCAGCACAAGCAAGCTGGAGCTTTCGGGAAAGCTGGTGTCCATGTATACTTGGGCCACATTTGTGTCATACTGTCATACTACAGCACGGTAGTACTAGAGAGCTCTGGGAGAAAAGTGTCGCTTTTCATGGAGGTAGGAGTTGCCAGGGTAGGAAGTTCGGGCTGACGATGTTTTCTTCCCCTTGCGGTCTATGGGTGCTGTTTGCACAATCTGATATCCGGTTCTCTTTTTCTTCTTTTTTGTTTTCTCTCTGAAATAATAGTGCTGTAGTACACAACACCTTCATGTAACGAATGATGCCTTAAAATGCTTGAGAAGCTGAGATCAGTTAAATTTTACAGTGCCTGACCTTGGAAAAGAATGTGGACTGATGGTTCAAGCAAGTACAAGGTTCTCACTTACACTCCTGTGCCTCCTGAAGGTGGCTTGTCCACTGCCAGAGCCTTTCCCTTCTAAATCCCTCCCCAGTTGTCCTTTTTTTCCCCTTGCTTTTATGGCACTTACAGAGGGACAATGTGGTGGTTGTTCCTGTGTTCCCCTTGACTTACAAGGGCAAGATTCAATCTTTTGCTTCCCCTGAAGCAGTGAAACTTAAACCATCCACCTGAAAGGAGAAAATCCCTGCAGAAAAACTGAATTGCTCCCAACGTGATCCTGCCCTGAAGCATAAGCATCGCGTGGGCTGTAGTTAGCTGCTGCATTGGAAAGAAACAAAACGAAAAACACTTTTAAAAATTAGTTCTCTAAGCATTTCTATGCAAGGCAGAACTGCAGGCTGCTTTCTGGAAAGTCGCATGCAACATGCGGGGCCTTGTCTAACTTACATGTTTACTTACATAGTTAATATGACTTCCGTTTTGCATAAACCGAAGTCGGAGGGTGCTGAGTGAGTGTTGGAATAGCACTGTTAGCTCTTGGTGCCACCCCTGCCTGTTTGCAGGTCAGAGCAGAGAGGTGGTCTGTGCGCTGGGGAGAGGACACCCGGCCGGCTGATGTGGGGCTGGAAGGACAGTGATGGTGGCTGCCGTTTGCTAATCCCTCGTGGTCCTTTAGCCTGTGGCACGTCTTCAGTGCTACCATGGTCATGCTGCTGCGTGAAAATAAACCCCACTCTAAACTTCATTTTCAACTTAGTCTTTCTTTTACTAGGGAGAGAGGCCTTAGGAATATGGGTTGATTTAAAGATCAGCATTAGTTTTGTCTTACTCGTAGAATATGGCTTTTCAGACACCGTATTAGACTATAATTCAGGTAAAGTGTTTAATGATGTTGTGTGCTGGGCCAGGCAAATTTAACTTAGAAAGCCTGAGTGCTACTTCAGAGATCATAATTTTGTATATTTACTTTGCCAGTCAGAAACAAAACCAAAACAGAAGCTTTGCTTCCAAAGACGTCGAATTAGTGCATGTGTTGATGGGTGCAAGATCTACCTCAAACTCCTGTCTCAGAGGAAATCTATCTTGGCGTATTCCTTCATATCAAGTCTCCAAATTTTGACTCGGAGGCTTTTTAGAAACATTTATTTCTAGGAATGAGAATTTTATTTTTAAAAACAGTTTAAAGTGTGCATTCCTGGGCAGGTCATTTGAGCACACTCTGCAAAAAAATGTAGTAGAAACAATAGCAGGTTTTCTGGGCTTTCTGGTTACCAAAGGAATCACCAACTGAAGTGATTCTTCAAAAATCTGCTTACAGACTTTTGACGCAACAACTTACAGTTACATGTAGCATGTGCATTTTGCCCAAGGCAAAGCCATTTTTAATGGCTTCTGAAAATGCTTTGGAGTACACACACCTGATATGGTCTTAACTGAAAGTGATTCCAAGATGCTGTGTTGCTGGATGAAGCATGAGAACGAGAGTACCCATTAACGTGCTCTGGTGGTTTCATGGGAGGTTCAGGACAAAATCCTGCTGCCCCACTCCTGCCTGGAAGGAGGCTGAGGGTGCTGGTGGTGTGCTGCTCCTCCCGCCTGCCTCCACCTCCCTTCCTGGGGAGGCTGGCCTGTGGCTGGCTGCCCCTCCAGCACAGCATCGCTCTGCTCTCTGGGTGTTCTCCTCTTGTGCTCCTGCAGTTAAGAGTTGGGGGAATCTGGGTTTCAGTGTGGCTTCATGGATTCACGGTCATCGCAGCTGCAGGTGGCTTGTTGCATGGCCCTTTGGGCTTGGATCGCCCCTTCCAGAGGCTGGGACTCTGGTCCCTGTCATCTACCTTTTTGTGCCATAACCCCTAAAATGGTCCATCACAGGAAGGCTTTCCCTTTGGCATGCTAAACTGTATGGAGTTATCTGGTTGAAACTGGACGATGTGAAACCCAGCAAAAGGGGCCAAGATCCTCTTAGGCTGACCTTGTGGTATAGTCCTAGCAAAGTCCATGAGTGTAGCTTTGAAGAAGGGTGGCTGCAGGTGTGTGGATACGTGATTTTCAGGTGGGGTGTGTGTGTGGTATCTCATCTGAACTTGGCAGTGAAATTCCTGCTAAAATAGCAGCTTTGGGGCGGATGATTTTCAGTTTCAGTGAATTTATAGTTTAATTGGTAACTTGCTGTTTTAACTCGGGCGCGCATGTGGCAAAGGCAACTGGAAGCTACTGCATGCTTTTTTTTTCCTCAGGTTGGCATGCTCAGGGACAGAGTTGATGTGCAGGGTTTTATGACATGATGCTGCTAAAGCATCAGTAGTGCTTCCAGGTACACAGGAATTTATTTTCAAGTAGAGATGATGTAATCTACAAGAAAATCCATGTTTAAATCTGATGGAAAATCCTCAAATTAACCTTGAGGTGTTGTGAGGCCTGTTTCTCCATGATCTGATGGGAAGACTCAGAGGTGTCCTTCTGATCCATGTTGCAGCCGGGCTATATTTCATGTCAATTCCATGAGTTTTAGAGAGTCCCAGAAATTAAATTCTTTTTGGAGTCTGGCCCTTTCTTAGGGAGAGGAGCGCCTACAGGATAAAAAGTCTGTAAACAAGAAAATCGCCAAAGGGCCAAGACAAAGGTATATATTTATGCTTGACCGTGGTTCCCTCTGAAAACCCTATGGTTAAAAATAGCAAAATCTGAGCAAGGCTGGGAGTCTGAGCCATGCCTCGCTTTCATCTCTGCGGTGCTAAGAGCAGGGTGTGAATCGCTTGTGTTGTCTCCATACACAGCAAAATGTATTTTTGATGGAGTGAAATCAACAGCCCCATGAAAGCATTAGCCAGTAACTCCAACACTGTCACTGCATTGCCCCTGGTCTTCAGTCATGAGGTAGGGAAAATGTGCAGAGAGATGCCTGCAGATTTCTTTTCTCTTCCCTCACTTTTGCCACCAAAACTTTTTAGGGTTTTGTCTGTATCGGTAGACAGGGATGTATCCTGAGAGTTAACGGGGTAATCCTGCCTGCAGTCTTGGGGGTTTGTTTGATGTAGAGGCTTCTGTGTCTTTCGTTAAATGTGGCTTTGGGATCTGTTTCCTCTCCCGATGACTTCCATGAAAGCAGGGTTGGACCTTGCGTGCTTTGTGGTACAAGTGGTCAAAACGCTTTCAGTGCTTGTTCTAAGGAGGGTTTGTTACCATCTTAATTTCTGCACAGAGCCAGTGTGCTGGCAACTGTGCCAGCGACCCTTGGTGGCTAGCAAAAGCAGTTTGTCCAAATACTTACAGAGACACTCAGCTAGACACCAGAGTGTTGTCTGGGTGGTCTGGTTCCAGTGCGTGTTAAAATGGACGGGATTTGCTGGTGAACCCCAGGGCAATAAATCAGCACAGTGTTTTCCCCATTGTAGACTGTAAGAGAGGGTTGGTGTCGCAAGTGCTTACTCAGCACGCTGGAGCCAAACCAGTGTGTAGTATAGAGACTGACCAGAGAAAACAAGTGTTGTGGTAGCAGCTTGCAGCTCCTGATGCCAGTGGGCAATGGAGGAATGTTACTGATGTTAACCAGTATCTCAAAACCAACACCATGAAATTAGTACTTAGCATCGCAAAAATCTTGGTACAGCAAGAGTAGAAAATGCAGTTTCTGAAGGAGGTGTTTTCTTGTCTTTCTGTTCTGTACAATATTGCCTGGAACATAGTAAACCAGTTGGTTGAATTTTGTGTGGGCTCCAGGAGCACAGATTTGCAGCAAGGTCCATGGTACCTGGATACATTTTTCAGCAATCCTAATGCTCGCTAAATCACATGAATTCGCTTTATGTACCATTATGGCCTGCCCATCAGATGGGCACAGTGTCCATTAAAATCCTGGATAGGGAGAAGTGTCCAGCAGTGCTGGAACCAGCCCACGTGCCCAGCACAGCCGACGGGATGCCTGAGGCGCTGCCGAGTCCTGGCTCCGGCATTGCCCAAGTCCTGCCATGAGCCATGCTGCCCTCCCACTGCTGGCTTGCACAGTGCAGATATGGGAAAACCAGTGGCCTTAAAAAACAACCTGAACTTGCTTTGCCTACCAAAACCGTTGAACAGATACCAGCATCCCCAGGAGAGCTTTTTAGCGTGTAGCTGCCATCATCCTCATTTGCTTGTTAATTTTTTCTAAGCCTGAAAATGGGAAAACTCTGCTGTTATAAATGATCGGAATTTCCTCAGTACGTTGTTCAAACTGTGCCTGTTGTGCAGAGCTGTAATTATCTATTTCTGTATGTCAGACAGCAATTGTGGCTTGTGCTAAGTTAGTATTATCATGCATAGGGCTACTCCTTCCCTGGGCTGGAGGGGAGGGATGACAGGCTGTGGTGCCGGGGGGATGCAGGAGGGCAGAGGGGGCAGTTCAGGGCCCCTCCCAAGCTCGTGGCCAAGGGCTGCGTTCAGTCGCGGTGTTCCCCCTCCCCACCAGTCCTGCCCACACCCCTGCCTTGATGGTGGGGATGTGCAATAACATGGAAAGATGCAAACGCGGTGTTGAACTTGCTTCTAAGCTGTGATTTCTATGCTTTTTCATGTTGTCGTCACTCTGTCTAATACGTCTTATCCCTCATTCCTACTTTAATTTTTCTTTTTTTTTGAGGGGCTGGTGGGAGAGGAGTGCGTTGTCCTACTTTGCCTCTTTCAGCTTTTATTATCACCTTCTGTCTCGCTTCTTCCTCGCAGGGGCTGTTGTCATTCCTGCCTCCCAGCTGAAACGCGAGCAGAATCCTGCTGCTCTTGGGCTTGTCCTGTGGTTTCTTGCTATCTTCTGGGGAAATGCCCTCTTGCAGAATTATCTTGTTTCCCCATCACTGCTCTCATACTTCCTCATCCTTGTTGTCTTTTTTTTTTTTTTTCCTTTTTATTCTGTTCTTTGCTTTGATTCTTTGCCCTGACTGCTACATTTCTGGTTCATGTTTGCCAGCTCATCTGTTGGTTTCTTTCTCTCTTTTCATGTACAACTGAATTTGTTTCATGGATCCAAGTTGTTGGGTCTCAAATACACAGCACACACAGCCCAGGAGGGAGCAGAGGAGAGAGGTGGGCTGCTGCTCCGGCCGGGAAGCCGGCAGTGCTGGTGTGCATGTTTAAATTATGTGACTTGTTTTATGAACTGGGCGGTATGCCCGTAGCTTTGCAGAGTCAGCTGTAGGTGTGACAGCAGATACATCTTTTCTTTGGATCACCTTGCGGCAGAGGTGGAAGTGGGCCACCTGGCATCTTCTCCTCCAGCATACGAGAGAGTGAGAGAGAGATGAAGAGAGGAAGTCTGTGTTCAAAGCGCCAGTACTCTGCTTGTTAATGCTCCACAGCTCTTGTTTATTTATCAGCGTGGACAAATCACTGCTGTGATGACCTTTCCCCACTCATGTTTGAGCCGATGCTGTCAGCAGCTGGATTCTCACTCCCTGCAGACTTCTGAGAACTGCCCTGCCTCGTGCTCAGGGCTTGGCAGAGAACCGGTGGTGGATATAATTTTGCTACTGTCATTAGAATTTTGTCCTCTCCTGCTTTTATCACTTTCATGTAGAATTTTGAAGAACCCAATAGTCTTGTAAGATGCAAAAAAACCCCCAAACCCGTAGCAGTTTAAAGTCTTTTTGTCTCCTTTATTTCTAGGTGCTTTTGTTGTCTGCTGGACCCCTGGCCTGGTCGTCTTACTGCTCGATGGTCTGAACTGCACCTACTGTGGGATTCAGAATGTTAAAAGGTGGTTTCTTCTCTTGGCCTTGATGAACTCTGTGATGAATCCAATAATTTATTCATATAAAGATGATGAGATGTGGATTACCATGAAAAGGATGATTTGCTGCTCCTCTGAGGATAAGAGCCAGGATAGACGTTCATCACGGGTCCCCTCCACAGTTCTCTGCAGGAGCACGGATACCTCGGGGCAGTACATTGAAGATGGCATTATTCAAGGGACAATTTGTGGAAAAGGAGATCTTGGTGACAAAGGAAACTCCTGAGCTATTCAAGGGACTGACTTGGCTGCAAAAGCAGAGGGGGAAGGGAGAGGTTTTGTAAGAGAAGATTGACTGGCAAAGCTAGTAAACAATATATCCACTTTGTTCCAGAGCCTAAACTCCAGTGTTAACAAAAGTTCTTATAAATAATTGCCTGATGGAAAAACACTTTGTAATGAAGAAAACCTCCTGTGCTGCCGTCTTTCTCCTTTTTTTTTTCTTTTAAGTACATGAAATTGTTTTTTCATATGAGTGGAATAAATACATCTCAGAGACTCTTTGTGCATGGAAACAAAACGTAGGCAACGTAGTGAGATCCTTCTTAAGCTCCTACAGAGAGAAGAAAGCTGCCTTACCGTGCAGGCTTGACATTCATTGAGTATTTATGCTTTGGACAGTTTTTGTGCATCTTGAGGAGGATCGTGGACTTGGTTAAATTCTTGGGGAGAATTGTGACCTGTTTTCTTGGTTTACAAAATTCATGAAATAGGTCGTACTCACCTTCTCTCTTCCTCCTCCTTATCTTGCTTTCAAAATAGGTAGTTTATTAAAGCTATGCCAGAAACCTGGCAGTGATGGGAAGCCCAGAGCAGATACCAGTATGCATGAGTGTGTGCGACCCGGATTCTCAGGATCTGAGAGTGCAGAGAGCACAAAAGCCATTATTACTTCCACAGGGGGCTGAATGCTGCAAGGAGATACATTGCACACCTCTGCTGCTGTAGGCAGACATTGAGGGTGGGTTAAAAGATGAGCAGTGTGGCTGTGTTCATTATGCTCATTTCTTACTTCCCCAGATAACCTCAAACGGGTGTGCTCATCCCTCTTTACCTGCTATGCCACTGAGTGAAATGAAATCCAAAACTGTTTTGAGAGGGCAAACTTCTAGGGAAAGTTTAAAAACCATGAAAATACATATATATACAGAGATTCATTCAAGCTATTTAACATAGAAATTAATTTGCAGGAAAAAAGCTTGAAACCGAACTAAACCCCTACAAGAGTACAGTATGCGTTGATTGTCTGACCTTGTCTGGACCACACTGAACCTCTAACTTGCAAGCAGATCTTACTGAAAAGTACTTGAGGAAGAGGCCATGAAACAGCAAGCAATGAAGGGCTTTCAGCATTGTGACTAATCATGTCTAGTGTTGATGCGGTCACAGCCCAAAAAGCTGAATTTTTGACTTATGGAGGATCCAGCAATTTAAAGCTCTAGGATGAACCTTTTAAATTTAAACTTTCAATATAAAAATTAGAACATAGACTTCTTAGTACTCTAAAAGCCTGGCTCCTGCTGTCTGGTTTCAACAGCAGTGAGGTCTCTGCTACCTGTTTTAATTTCAAGAGGACTTACCTGTGTTGTGTCCTAGAGAAAGTGTGACCCCTGGTATTAAAGCTGGTGCCCATGACCATAGGCGGCTTTGAGAAGTTTTGACCTCTTGGAATTGTTGGAGAACAAGACCAAGAGCATATTGTACGAGGCTGAAAGACCAGCTGTGGTTTGGGCAAATTCTTCCTCTGATGCAGCTCGCATGTGGATATGTGGACTGCATTGGTTAAAGCAGAACCAGCACATGGCTCAAGGGCCAAGCTGTAGTTCTGTAGAAGGCACGGGGTGGGAGGTTCACAGCAGCCCTTAGCTTATGAACTCAGCAAGCCCTTGTTCAGAGAGCTCTCCCGTAACACAAGTTACCTTGTAGGGATATGGCCTAACATTGCAAGGTAAACGCTGTATTTATAAGTAATACTGGAAAGGTTTACACGTGTTTTTTGCCATTATAATGCAATGTTCTTGTGCAAATACTACTTAGTTTGTCTGGTGTTTTGAAAAGTATGTAAAGTGGTGCTTTCTAGAGCCAGTGGCATTGCAAAGGCATAGCATGCAAGTGTTCCTGTCCCTACAGCTACCTGCAGGGCACAGTTTGTGTTAACTAGGCTGAAGCTTCGTATACAAAGCTAACAGAAAATAAAATCCTACTTCAAACCAAAATAATTTGTTTTGTTTCCTGTTTGGATGCTGATTGAATATTACCTGTCACTCTGGTCAGCAGTAAATGGCTGCTGTCACTCTTACTCGTTTCCACAGATCCATCCAACCTAAAACTGGTCAAACTGCAGGTGAAAATGAAGGTGGGGGAACTTTGTTTCATGTTATCGCGTGGTGGTGGGGGGGAGGTGTTTGAGTAAAATTTTCATGTTTACTAGCCATACTAGGCAGTGTAATGCTTGGTTGAATCCGATCCTGAGGAGAGCTTGGGTGAAGATCTAGAACATCTGCAGCAGTGGAGAAAACATTAGGACTCTCCTGCAGAGCTTGGGCTTTGGGCTGCAAAATAACCATGTGTGGATGATTTTTTGCAGGTAAGAAGGAAAAGGTGACTCCTGTAAAGGTAAAGGACTGCATTGTTTGTAGAGCACCTCATATAGTGGACTCCTGCTCTGGATTAAGATCTGAGAGGTATTATCAATCATTCTGCTACAAGTAAGTGGGAGGATTTGAGATCTGCGCTCTTATTCTTTCTGTTGTCTCTTTTTAAAAAAAAAAAAAAAACCACCACAAAAAAACAAAGCAAAAAAAGCCAACAAATCAAACCCCAAACCAAACAAATCAGCCCTCAAAAGCTTGCAAATGGGTGTTCTGTGAATGGTATTATTTGCAGTGTCATGCCCTGTGTTTTGGCATGATGCTTCCCTCAGAGCTGCTACCTCATTGTCTGCTGTTATAAATTACAACGTGACATGACTGGAACAGGAAACTGATCTTGCATCAAACTTTCCTACGAACTGCTACAGCAGAGGCAGTGTAATGTTTCCTATATCAAACTGTCTAAACAGCCAGTTACTCGCATAGGGGGGAATTTCTTTTTAACTACATAAACATTTATCAGAATAGTTTGTCTTGAGGAAAACATTAAAGCACTATTTGTACTTGAGTGAAAAAAAAAAAAGTAAAGGGCAGTTGATGAAGGCAAGTTCTACAGGGTTTCACTGTTGCCTTTTTCACTAATATCTCAGAATAATAGACATCAATATCTGTCGATTTTGCATGCGCCTTCTCCTGTTTATGTACGGCAGCGTACTGACGTGTGAGATGAAATTCATTCTTTTAGGGAAGGCTTCGGGGTGACCACCCACAGAAACCTGAGGACATTAATTCTTAGGAGGCAGAGGAAGGCAATGGTAGAGTTAGCATTATGTTGGATAGTTATAAGGTTTTGCATGTTCCTCGTGATGCTGGAGGCCTTTCTGTGTCTGAGGGATCCTTGAGAGCTGCTGTATTGCAGAAAGCAGCAAGCAGATACTTCTAATACAACATCTTTACAGCAATTATGGTTTGAAAACCTTTGTGATATTCTCCTGCTTTTCCCCTCTCCAGCTGCTTGTCTCCCAAATCAAAGTTGCTCTTGCGGTTGATCAGTGGGTCCAGGAAGAAACGCTCCACGGCTTTTCCCAGGGCAGAGATGTATGGTCTGTCCTCCGCGGTTAGCTTTCCCGTGAAGCCTATGTGGTCATGATCATTAGAGATGCTTTGCAGAGAATTATTATTAAAAGCCGGGAACAATGGGGTTTTATTTTAGGCGATAGATCTTTTGAATCTCTCTGGATAAGCAGCTAGACTGATCATTATTTAATAACTGTGTGCGTGGGAGAGCAGTTTCCCTAGTATCTGTGCTGTCAGTTTGACCTGGGTGGTTTGGGTGATGAGTCCCTCTGGGACAGCAGCCAAATTGGGACAGCTTGAGTGGCTCTGAGGCATGGCTCCTCCACTGCTTTGGGGCTGCTTTACCATGACTGCTTTTCCCTCACTGTAGGCTTTTTGTTGGCTTGTTTTGTTTGGTGTTTTTTGGGGTTTTTTTGGTGTTGGTGTTGTTGCTTTAGTAATTACTGTAGACTGGTGAAATACATCTGTATTTGTGCATAAGACAGCTTGTGCATGTCTGTGAACTGCAGTAATTACTGCAGCTATGTGACATGATGGTGCCTTTCTCTGATCAGATCTGTATTTTAAATATATTTATACATGTTTGGTTTGGTTTTTTTTAACTTAAAGCTCTCTTCTAAGTAGTGTTGAGCTATAGAGTCGATACTTCTACTATGATACTTTCATGGTTTTAGTGAACTCTGTGTGAAGATTTCTAAACAACCGTTTATTGGAAGCCAATGTGGCAAGGGTCATTTTAAAATTGTCATATTTCTTACACTCTTTCCCCATAGTTCTGGTGATTGCCCACTATCCTAGCAGATGCAGTGTGGGGTCAGCCTTTGGTCTGGCCTAAAGCAACTGCTGAAGATTGGAGCCAAAAAGTGAAAATATATGGAAATGTTGAAAAGAAGGCGGTAAAGAAATGTCGTTATTTATCCTAGCCTATAATTCTAATGAATGTTTTAAATCTCTTGAAACAAGCCATTCCACTTTCCCCCTTGCACCCACTCCCTCCTTATGCTGGTGCAGCTATTTGTGAGACCATATGGTGAACTGTAGCGGGTCTGAAAAATAACCCTAGATGATACACTAGTAACTGGAGAAGATTTTCCACTTGTCATGAGCTAGCAGCTGCATTATTTCCCCGGTTTGTTATATGGAGTCATACAGATGATTTGTTTTCTAGAAATCTTTGTGAAATACAGTCCTCCTTGAATGCTACACTTTGCAGTGACTAGGCGCCCTTCTATCGGGGGAAAGGGAAAAATCCGTCTGGAAACAAGGAATTAGGTCATGATAGTCTTTCCTCCCCCCGCCAAGGTCTTTTGGAAGATAAGAAATTTAGACACTTCTGTGCTTTGAGCCATTCTTCAAAACATCCTGCTTATCTTTCAAGTAGTAATTGGTCCCTGGGCTTCTTGTATACATCTTTTTATAATATGGAGGGTGTTTTTCACTGCAGCAGGCAGAAGCATCTGTTTTCTTCCAACCTACTTAGAAATGCTATTTTGCAGCCCATAGGTATGCTATTTTCAGTTGTCTTGTATATGCATCTATGCGTCTTCCGTGCGTGTTGAAGTACATTAGTTTTCAAACTAACCTCTGCTATGTTTACCACAGACAATTGTGCTAGGAACAGCTTTTTTTTTCTGAGCTAGCCTTCACTAATATCCCAATTGTGCACTTTGGACTCTGATGTATAGTCCTATAAGAAAATCAACATGCAGAATAAGAAAAGCACAAATCACTTATTAATCTGCTCTTGCCAATAGCTGTCTTTTAACTTAAAAAAAAAAAACAAAACCATATATATATGGTCTAACTTCTCTAAAAAACCAAAAATAAATGAACAAAAATTTCCATTAAAAAAATCATGACAAAACAAACAAAAAACCCAGAAAAAACAATTCTGCATATCTGTAGGCCAGCACTAAGTAAGCATACTTATCTTCCCTGAACTTTAATTTACCTGACTTGCTTTGATATATATGAACATAAGGAAGTTGTGTTTCTGAGAACAAGTAATTGCTTGGGGTTTCAGTGGGTGATCTCCTGGGAACGTGCTTCTCATCTAGAAAGATTCTTCAGCTCCTCCTAAAGCTGCTGTTGAAGGGGACAGGACACTGGCCTGGGAGCATCATTGTTGATCTCGCCCAGTATTCCATTTTGTGTGTGTAATAGTTAAGAATGTATATCTACTGTCTTCACCCTAAATGTTAAGATTATCTTGCATACGCTAGACTCTCACAGTACTGTAGGGTTAATTTGATCTCCAGCTTCCGTTTATATTCACGCAACAAATTCTTGGTGTGTTGACTTTAATTAGGTTTCTATTAGGAATATGTTCAGTTACTAATGGATGTCAAAATGCACAGGAATGAAAAGGCTTGACCTCTAGAGATGGAAATGTTATTAATGCTTAAATGATTCTATTCAAATTCCGGTTAACGCATCAGTTATGAATGTCAGTGTATTTGTTTGCACAGTGCACTCTGTGATACTGGGCTGGCATTTTCCCACAGGTGTGAATGAGTTAATTTAATTAGAAACATAAGGTTTTGTGCGTGTAGAGTTAAAGGGCCCATAGACCGTGAGCAATTGCTCACCCCCAGCCTTAGCTGTAACTTTTGGCACAGTTGCATTGCTTTCAGTAGGCCCTTTTGTGTGAAAAGGGTCCCGTGTGTGTGTGAGATGAAGGCGTTTGATGCTGTGTTTTAGACGGCGTGTTTCTGCCCTGTGGGAAGCTGTCCCTCTCCCAAGAGGTGCAGCTGCAGCAGGCTGGCTTCCTTCACACTCCGATCCCTTGCAGACACAATTGTTGATTTTAAAGAGGAAACATTTGGGCCCATAAGCACAAATTCACAATGTTGGATTATGTCCCAAATTTGACCTATGTTGTTTTGTCCTATTTTCTCCTTTATAATCTCTTTGTGCAGTCCATGTAATTTTTTGTGTGTTCTGCTTTGTTCTTCAAAGCATAGATTAAACCACACTTTTCCCTAAACAGATAAATTCCAGCAGTATTGGGTCCCAGAGCAACCCTCCAATTTCACAGACCAGAGCGCCACAAAAAGAAATAAATATGGTTGAGCAGAACTTTTTAGTGCTGTTTTTTTTGCAAGGTCAGAGTACCAACAATAACAAAAAAAAGTTATGTTTGTATATATTAGTTTAAAATGTTGGATAATAATACTTTGGCAAAAGAAAAGTAGACCCTAAGCTTATGACTGATTTTTGCAATTAAAATGTGAATTGGGAGTCCTAGACTATTAACCCGTGAGTTTTCTGAACAGCAGAACTGAGGAAAACTGTCTTCTGATTGATGACTTTGAACTGGAGCAAAGCTGCCACGTGCGTTCAGCTCCTTCCTGGCACGGTGATCCGAATGCCTCCCCCTAGCAATGCTCCAGCCTCAGCTTCTGTTTCCATGGGCACCGGGAGCTTTGCTGACTCAGAGAAATGAAACCAAGCCTGAGGATGGAGGAAATTCTGCTTAACACCACGAGCCCTGGCTGGAGCCTCTCTGGCAAGCAGCAGCTGAGGTTGCACCACGGTCCTTCCTTCTCTGGCGGCAGGAGCAGACTCTCCTTTACCCAAGTGCCTGTTTCTCCAAAACCTGTTGGTGAGGCCATACCTTTAGATCTTTTCCTCTCAGCCAAGTTTTATTGAAAGTGACTGATGATTTCAGGAATTACAAGGGACTAGTCAGGCGAAAAGCAATGCAGCTGCCCGTGCCTCATTCCATTCAGAAATCAGGATAAAACAGTTTTCTGGTTCAAGCTATGTAAGTTGTGGATGCAACAAGGTAAGGACTCCCTTGGGGAGGATGAAAGCAATCCCCAAAGCTGCTTCACAGCAAATCCCCAGCAACCAGATATCTCACTACTACCGTGCCTCTACTCCTCTTCTCATCCGATCAGTGCCAGGAAAATACCAGAATCTGTCATCTTCATCCCATTTTGTAGCCAGCAAAATTGGCAAGGAATTATTGAATTGAAGCTTTGACTCCCTCTCTCTGCAGGAGCACCACTATGGCTTGTGGTTCTCCAAAAGGTAGCAGGATGCCTTGCAAAGAGCTGCGAGTCCACCTGTAAACACACATTTATAAACGAAGGAAAATCAGGCTCCCGCACTCGCTTGGCTTGTGCATGGTCTGTTCACTTTGGAATGGCTGAGTTTCAGAGGTTTTGCAAAGTGGCTTGAGGATTTGCTTCTCTGCGTGAATCCTGAGAACTTTGTGTCTGGAGGGAGTAGTTCAAATGAGCCAGAGACCACAGACTGATTGACACGAGGGAGCCTCAGGGGATGCAGACGGGTCGGGAGATTCCCAGTGCAGGGAATCTCAGTGCAGTTTAGTAACTAAACCTGATGCTATTGGCTCTTCATTGGGCTGTTCAACTAACAGACCTTTCTGTCTGCATGGGAATGGGCCATCCCAGCGGTGCTGTGGCTGCTCACAGCCTCATCTGCCACGTTCAGGGGCAGCAGGACCAGGCACCGGCATTCAGCGGCAGGAAGCTTAAGGAATAGTAAGAGGCAACGCCTTGATATCTCAATGGATTTAAGCCCAAATGACTTGCTGAGCGTTGACAGACAGGAGTGTCTGATGGATGACAATTCACTTCTCTCTGTCCCCTCTTCTCTTGCCCTCTGTTCCTTCTCACCCTTGGAGCAGCGCGAGCTTCAGGGTTGAAGTGCAAAGAGCTTTCAGCGAGTAAAGCCAAAGGATTAGAAGAGGTGCCAGGGATGAGATAACACTTGGATTTGGTATGAGCAGTTCGTCCTCCCTTGCAGTGCTCGCACTGAATATTTTGACTTGCTACAGTAATTTCCTGTGGGCTGATACCCACTGATGTGATACAAATGGTAGCAACAGGCTCCATCAGGAGCTGCCCTGAAGGGCTGTTGATTCATGTAGTCCCACAATGGAGATCGAGTGAGCTATTATTTCAAAAGGCAAGCTGGGTCCAGCATGTATTTGTATCGACATGCCAAAAATGACACAACCCGTGCCCCACCCAGCCCAGAAAAGTGGGGTTTTGCTAATGCTTTTTTTGGTCTCCATGTTTGGCTGGTAGACAAGCAATGCTCTTGTGATGTGTTATCTTTATGAAGAGTAAAAACATTCTCTGTGAGGAGTGTCCTGCTCACTTGGTTTCTGTGCACCTCTCTCCTGTGTAGGTTAAAGTGGGAGACGTTTCTGTGAGGATAAGGACCTTGGGTTTCCTGAGATGCTGCCCTGACTGGCACTGCCTGCCCACCAAATGCAGCTAGGAGTTCCTTACAATTCCTGCCACATTTTGGAAGTGATGAGGAGAGCCGGTGGGTGGCCTCCTTGATGAAGTCCTGGTGGTCCCGGTCAGTCAGCGTGCCGCGGCCAGCGTCCACCCGCAGGTGGGGTCTTCACAGGTTCTGCACCACCCCTCTCCCTGCAGAGCCCGCAGGCACTAATGCATCTTTCCAATTATTTGGTTTAAACTTTTGTCGCTTTAGTTTTTAAGGAACATTTTTGACATTGTCAAAGTTGGAGCAACTGGAGCTTTCTTTGATCCGGGAGCAAAGTTGACTCAGCTCTGCTTTACCCAGTTTTATTTAAAGACCATGACTACCACTTCTGAAATGTTACTTGTGAATGCTGTATTATTACATTATCTGCTTTTCCATCTGTTAAATGCCATGGTTCCAGCAGCAAAAATACCACTGTCTGACAGTAGCAGCTGTCAAAGGTCTTATTTAGTCATCTTCAAAAAGCAGTAAAACTTGATACCACTAAAGATAAGCCAAGTTTTGTTACAATAAAACTTTCTTTGGATGTGATTTTAGGAATGTTACTATTTATAGCACCTCTGGATTTTTACTCCTGTACAGGAGGGAGTTTTTACACATCCATAATTTTAAGTACAATTATTTGCTTATTCCTGGTTTAAAAAAATCTTATGTTATTGTTTATAACCCATGTGTAAATATGTTAACCCTCTGTGTAAACCTGGCCTCAACATTCTGCGTGGTTGTTCCCCAACCGTGGCAGACAGCACCTATGACCAGGCTCCTTCACACAGGATAAAAAAAAGTATTGCTTGGGCCAAACCCATCTCCCGTCTTCTCCAAAATCCCAATGACTTCACGACAAATCAAAAGTCAAGTTATAAGCATAGCTCATGAAGCAGAAGATGCCCCGGACCAAGTCCTGTGCATCACTTAGAAGTGAAAATTGCAATTCTGTAGTGAATAGTGCACTTAAATACGAGTGATAATTGGGACAACAAATTAAATGAAGCATTGCTTATATTAATTGAGTAATTCTGAAGACTTCTTGAAGTCAAGTGTCCCATTAATAAGCATTGTCTAAGGGACTGTATTTCCCCGGAGGTCCTTGCAGCCTTGGCCCACCACAAGGAAACAACCAGAGAGGTTCTGCCACGCTGCGGCTCCGTGTTGCTGCACACAATCTGTGTGTGTCTGCAGGAGGCTTGGACACCCCGTCCCTGCTTTTGGCTGCTCTCACACCTCTGTCCCCATGGGCTGAGCACCCGCTGGTCCTTCAGCCCTCCTGGAAAATTACTGAAGAGCGCAGTTCTCCCGAGCACAGCCCTGCGGGGACAGGGGTGATGCTGCCATGGCCACCAGCTGCTCTCGGGGTTGGATCTGCCCCAGGTGGAGGCACGGAGGTGAGTGGTGTCCCACAGCAGCTCCTGATCCTACGAGAGCTGGAAGACACGGCAACATCACCCGTGTCTCTCCTGGCACTGCATGGGTGTCTCCCTGCTCGAGGCTGAAGGCACGTAAATAACGCATTGGAGAAATGCATGTTTTAGGGCTAAAACCAGAGGGTGGGAGGGGGTTGTGCTGGGTCTGGGCTCTTCCTGGTGGCAACAACTGCAATCCGCTGTCAGGTAAGGCATGTTTTTGGTGTGGCTTTCCTCCCCCCTCCCCTCCCAATAGTGCTCCGGGGGGTGGCACGGCACGTTCCCTGCACGGTACATGGCGCGCCCGGGGCCCGCCGGGATGGGCCAGCGCCTTGGCGGCACCATTGTTCCCGGCCCACTGGCTGTGTGCCACCTGGAGGGCTCCCTCGCCACCCCGGAGGCTTTCCCAAACAGCCCGGACCCTGTCCGGCCGCGCGAAGCCCCTCACCAGGGGCTGGGCAGGGGGGCGACGGGGGGATGCAGGGGGAGGGCAGGCAGAGGAGCGGGAAGATGGAGCTGTCGATAGGGCTCCAGCCACCGAACTGGTCTGAAACCGTGTGATTTGGCACAGCGTGGGGAGCTGTAGCTAACAACACAAAAGATGAATAATTGCAGGTCGTGGCATTCATTCTCCCAACTGAAAAATCACGAAGCTCTCGGTGAGGGCAGGCAGCTGCAGGTTTGGGCTGCCTTCGTCCCCCCGGCAATGGTTAATGCGGCTCTGACGTCCAGCGAGCGGGCAGCTCTCCTCCTCCTCCTCCTCCTCCAGCAGCACCCTTCATCCCGGAGTGGGGCCGCCCCGGAGCCTCACCTTGCCCTGTCCCGCCGCCCCGTTTCGGAGAGCGTCGGTGTGCAACATGAGTGCCAAGGGTCCCTCTTCTCCTCCCGCTGCTCATTTCTCCACCTGAGTTACCGGAGGGGATGTCGCGCTGCCATGTGGGGGTAAGTCACAGCCACCACGTGTGCCCGCCTCAAGGAGGTGGCAATGAGCAGGAAGGGCAAACATCAAACTCAAAAGCTCAAAAGGGGCATGATCCGCCTGGCTCCCTGCTGTGCTGCTGCCTTGAGTCACTTCCCAGGCCACGGGGCAGAGCGTCGGAGGGGTTCATGGGCTAATCCGCCTGTCTAAATAGACTTTAGTTTTGTATTTGAAAGTTACAAATATTTATAATAGATATTTTTATATTATAAACATATAATGTATATTTTAAATATATTTATAAAAATAATATTTCATTGACTAAAATGAAGTAGTTAATTGCTGGGAGTAGGATGGTTTTTATAATGTTGGTGAAGGGGCAAATAAAAATAAAAGGGCTGGTTACCAATTACAAAATTGTAGCCTATAGAGAAATATCTCTTATCAGGACTGTCTTACCTAATTTTACATTCTCGTTCAGTGCTTGTGAGGTACCACTTATGCCTACAAGTGAACATGTCCTTGAAAAAGAAGCAGTAGGTGCTGCGAGTTACTGCAGAGGGCTCAGACTGAAAAGGAAATCCTGAGGCTACTGCTCGTAAGTGTGGAAATGTTGACTTTGGGACTGCTGCTGCATGTTTTGAGCTAAGGGCGTGTGTGAGCCTTGCCATCAATCCTCCGGGACAGTGCTTTGGTACGGTTGATGTGGCACCTCAAAACCTGAATCTTGTAAGTAGTGGGCTGAAGCTAAAACAGGAGGGAATGAAACCACTGGTGTTTGCTAAATGCTCCTTTCCTCTGACTGCTGAAGGTCATTTGGTCCCTTCCCCTTTGGACTCCAAATGTCTACTGGCTCCTCTCAGAGTTGCAATATTGCTGGCCTAGGAAAGTTCATCCTTTTCTTATTTTTCTAAATTTTTTCTCATTTCACTGAGCAACCCTTTGAAGCCCCTCACTGGCTGTGGGGCTGCTTTTAATGTGCCTTTGCTACAAAGCTTGCAGAGGTGTTTCCCCAGCTAATGCCTTACAGCAACAAGTGATGATGCAAAGACCTTCAGTACTGGTAGTCTTGGGGTAGGGGTGCAGTCCAGGATGGTGAGCAAGGCAGAGGTTTGCTCAGCATGGGCGGGGGAAATGCTGCCTAAAGGAGCAGCAGTTGCAAATCAAGGGTGAAAGCAGACCTGGGAAAGGATGGTGTTTATCTGTCACTTCCTTTGTCTGCACATGGGAGAAGAAGAGAGGGATAGATCAACCAACAGCATCAGAGCAAGGCTACTCGGTGCTTAGCCCCCTCAAAGGCTGAGTGAACTACCCACACAGGTAAATTGCCTTCTATGAAGAGCAACTCCAGATCATCCTTTAGTGGGGAAGTCCAAGTAGTTCATGGAGGGGCTGTCCAGAACAGCTTCAACATGACCTCCTTTAGGGTCAGACCAACGTGTGAATCTGCATGGGAGGGGGCAGCATCTGTACATGGGCTGTCAAAGTGCATTTGACATTGCTCAAAACCCATAAGAAAGCTTATTTAAGGTGTTCTGTGATGCACACAAGCCTTCAAACTAGCCATCTGTTTCTTTGGGGGTTTCTCCTGTTATATGAGATTACGGCCACAGCTTCCAAGCACTGCTGCTGTTGCAGACCTCTTTGGATTTCCCTAGAGAAGGTTGAGTGCCATTCCTTTCAGTTTACAGGGAAAATAAGGTAAAAAAAAACCCCACAGAAAGAAATTTGAGAAATTCTTGGCCTTTCCAGTGACTATACTGAGTAGCATCTGTCCAGCCTATTAGAACCCCACCTGCCTTGTTAGCTTTCAGCACTCTTAGCCACCAAATATTGCATTGCCTGAGAAATCCCTGTTCCTCAAGGCTATGGGTGCCTCCTAATCCTGACTCCTAACCTGCTGAGATATCTTTACGTTTTACTGTATATACAGAGGTCTTATCTTTGAGCCTTTGCTCTCAGTAATTTTACTATATTTTCTAGAGATAATACCCCCCAAAGTTTGTTCTTTTAATAAAGGGAAGCAAGGGCCACCTGAGCTTTCATTTGGGAGAACAGTGTTCTCTGGTGGCTTGTGGAGATCTAAGAGTTTATTTTTTTCAAGGCTGATAGTAAGGCACATTTTTGGGCCATCTTCTATCCTCTCTTTGCAAGGATTAAAATACTGCCTACTGAGCTATGATTCACAGCTTTGTTATGCAGGTTTGAAAAGCGTTCAATAGATCTTACTGGTAGGACTCATTCTACTACCGAGGGCAGGTCATACCTAGCTAGCAGCTGTTTATGGGATATAAACATTCGTTTAGTGTGGAGCTAAGTGCTAACAGCTTAAAATTGGACAAAGTTCTTGTTCTGTAAGACTTCAGGTTTCCCTTCTTGCCTGCATTGATTTCTCAAAGACCCCTGTGTAATTTTTCTACACTACTTCCAGTGCTGTTCTCTGTGCCTCTTTTTCTTTTATTCATTTGCTTCTTTCTTCTTTTCTTTCCTATGACACGTTTTTCATCTTTTCTATAGGCTTTCTTTTTCCCTTTTGGATTTATTTCCACCAGACTCTTTACTTTTTCTTTTCATCATATTTTCATGCACCTGTTTCCCTCCCCAACACACAAGTCTCCTTGTCTGCCTCAGATTCCTGCCTGTGCACCAATGGCTTTGAGCATGTGGTCTAGAGAAGAACAAAGAAAAGATGAGGAAAGCCTTGCATTTGGAAGAAGAATCAAGTATAAAAATAGAAGGAGCTACCACAAAGCCAAACCAGTGAAAAATATCGGGTTGCAAACTTGGATGTAAAATGCTAGTGTTGGGCTGTTGCAAGCAAAGAAGAGAAATGCAAGTCTTGTTGGGAGGTATGTTAATTGGGACTATTGCAGCAGCAGCATGGAAGGCAGATATCTTACTTTGCTTGACAGTGGGAGGCTGGCTTGAACTTTCTGGATAAACTGGGAGGTGTCCAGAGGACAGCAACACAACCAGCAGTTGTAGAACATATGACCTCCAAGCACAGGCTGAAGGAATACAGTTGAACACTAGACCTGTCTGCTTAGGGAGGATAAACACCGTTATTGAGTG
Source organism: Chionis minor (assembly GCA_013398295.1). Classification (NCBI taxonomy): domain Eukaryota; kingdom Metazoa; phylum Chordata; class Aves; order Charadriiformes; family Chionidae; genus Chionis; species Chionis minor. Next base: position 112,709 of record VZSF01006455.1, read on the forward strand.
TTTTAAAAAGAGAGGAGCCTCCAGCTATGGTTAGGTATGTTGATTTAGACAGAATAATCTTAGGCTTCCTCCAGTGCTCTGTGTTCTTGGGTTTTCCTGTGTTATTGCGGATACCTGGCTGGGTCTGTAAAACTTTTCCTCCTTCTTGTTTTTGAGGATGAGGCGAGAGGAAGGCAGGTGGGCAGCCACAGCACAAGCCCTCACAGCCACTGTTCCTGAACTCCAATTCTGGTCCTGCTGCCGGTCCTGAGCCGTGTTATCTGCGGGTAATGAAGTTACAATTCCTGTCTTTCTTGAAAGGGTTAACAGCTAAACTCTCTTTACTGAAGCAGTGTGAGGTCTCTGTGTGAGTGGGGGCTAAAGATCTGCAAGTAATGTTTCGTGGCTGTTAAGAAGGTATGAGGGATAAACTATCCCGGCTCACATGTAAATATTTACAGTTATAAACAGGAACAAGAATAACTCGAGAAAAATGTGGAAGACTCATGGTTTTCTATTGTCTTTTAAACTTTGCTTTAGAGGGATGAAATGCCTTTTAAATTGTTCTATGGCAACTGCAGCACAAAACCCCCCGTGTCCCCTTCCATTCGGTTACTCTGACCAGCACGGAAGCACAGGTTGGTCACTGGGTCTCGATGGTTATCGGCATTTTAGCCAAAGCACAAGCCTCCGGGAGCTGGGTCCTGCTTCTTTCTTTGCCCAATTTAAAAAAAAATAATCAAAAAATGTTATGGAAATCAACACCAGGTGGTTACAGCAGGGGAGATACAGAAATAACCTGTTTTATTATTAAAAGATAGTTCTGAGCATCCAACGAGTGCTAGGCCACTCATCAATTAAACATTACCTCAGGACCATGAAGCAAGCTGTGCGCCACACACTCCCATTTCAGGCAGAGAAATCATTATAAAAAACAGCTTAAAACAGGTATTAAAAATAGCAGACATCTGGTTAATAAACATCAGGCTTGGGTACATTAGGAAAAAAGAGGTTTGCCTATCTATTGGCAGTTTTTTGGCTCGAAGAAGGGACACAGCTCACAAGCACGTCCTCTTTGGGGCCGACAGCGCTGCTGGCACAAGGCTGTGCTGGGAAACCTGCAGAGACTCACAACCCACGAGCAGCAAATCCTGGGGAAAAGCAAAGGCAGAGTTGTTAAGGTTTGTCTCCTCAGAACCTCTTGTCTGCTCTTTCACCAGAGCCTCATAGGTGGGGAGGGACGGGATGATGCCGCAGGAAACATCCTGGAAGCAGAGAGTGCTGCTGTCTCCTTGCTGCTCTCCCCAGCCCAGGGTGAGGTGGGTCTGGGGTCACCCACCAAGGGGAACACAAGTGCTCTTGGAGATTAAAATGGGCAGAGGGTGAATAGGACTTATTGACTGCCACCGTCTCCAAGGCAGAGCTGTTCCTGGGAGAATATTCCCAAGCACTTCGTTCAGTTTAATTCTAAATAACTCTCTTGCTGTGGCTTTCCCTGCTTCCCCCGGGAGGTTTTGTTCGTTAGGTCCATTAGTGCAATTAGGGATTTCACGCAGCAGGCCACTTAAGAAAAATCAGTCCAAAGGGCGTTTCACTGACAGCTGAGGTAGCTTCTCTCTCACCCCACGAGAGAATCTGCAGGAGCAAAATATGAGCGCCTAAGTGTGTGGCATTTTCTGGAGAAACTTCCTTCTGCCATGAAAAAAGGCAGGTGTTCATGTGGCGCGGTGGTCTGATGGCGAGTGGCAACTCTGCAAAGCAGAGCTGGGAGCTCTGCGCCACAGCCGGGACATGTGATGGAGCACCCTGGCACCCAAAGGCTGTCCTGTCTCCCTGCCACCTCAGGCTCAGCCCTCGCACCCCGGGGAGAGACCGCCCATGCCAGAGGAGCAAGCATGGTGCTTTATGTGGAGGCAGAACATAAGTAACTGGAGGAACAGAGGCACTGCTGGTTGCACAAAGGTGGTCAGTGTGGCCCCCCCCATCCTCAAAACATGCTTGTGGGTCAGTGGCATCGCACACGTCTGCCTGCTGGAGGTGGTGGTTGTCTACCATGAGCGGAATTTTACCATGGCTGCTCTTGGAGAGCAGGGTGCCTGGGAGCAACTTCCTTAGGAGGCAACCTTAAACACCAGTTCTCTTCTCTCTTACCTGGAGTGGAGCTGGTCAGGGTGTGGGGCAGCTCTGGTATCGTTCAGACCAAGCTGCAAGCCAGGATTGAGTTATTTCTTGCTGCCTTGACTTGGAAGAGGCACATTCGCCACATTGTCCTGCTAATAACCTTCTGCTGAATCAGAGGACAGTCGGTGCAATGAGAAGAAAATCACTTTTCAGGGAAAGATTGATGGCATATGCTAGAGGTGTTATGGGAATGTTGTCTGGCTTTGGGCAGCTAGTTTTTGTCTGATAATATGCGAGATGATCATGATCCACTTTTAGATTTCAGTATGGAATAATACAAGACAGCATCTCTTGATGTCAGTGGGAAATGAGCCTATTTACGCTAGACAGAATTTGGGCAGGGGAAACCAGAACATCCGTATGCTGCACAGTATTATGCCACCCTCCCCATGTACTTTTGTAGTTAGTTCCTTAGAATTCAATATGCTCAAAGTAGGGGCAGGCTGTGCTGCGTTTCTGGCGCTTGTGCAAGCAGAAAATCCTGTTAGGAGCATAAAGCTGCCTAACTCGTTGATTCCTTGCTGCATGCTCGGTGCCATCAATCACTGCCGTGCCACAGCAGCTAGGGAAGGTGCAAGTGTGCCAGAAACATTTTGGCAAAAAGCAGTGCCATCAGGGCTCGTGGCTGCCGTTGAGAGGGGGGTGTTACTGCAGGGGTGAAGCTGCAGACCCCAGGTTTTGCCCACGCTGTGGGCGATTGTCTATGGGAGACGTGGCTGAAGGGGATATACAACTCCAGCCTGGCCATCACGTTTTACAGCCTGACGTGTTAACCTGGCCTCTGAAGGGTTTCCACTTGAGTTAATATGCAGGACTGTGAGCTACGGCAGCTGTTGAGCTGTCGGGGAAGGGACAGGACATGCCCCTGCAGCAGCCACGGCTCCAAGGGCAGTGTGTACCATCAGAGGGCTGTACGGCTGTACCGACTCTTCCGTTAGTTGAACACCCATGAATCTTCCAGAGGTATGAGTATTTTTCTCATACAAACTTCATTAAATTGAAGAAGTTCTTCCTTAAACCATCTGACCCGTCACATCGCCAATCTATTCAAACCACCAGCACTCAAACCACCTCCCAGTGTATAAACCAGGCCAAACAACTGCACCTCGCAATGTCTACACACGGTGTTATGTGCGCTGTTGCCCCCTGCCAAAGGCCAGGAGTAAGTCAGAGCTAAGGAGAAAGAGAGAAAGCACTTCATTAAAAAAAAAAAAAANGTTTCTGACTGGAAAGGCTTGTGCTATAATTAAAATGCAGGTACTGGAATTTCCTAGTCAATAAACATTCCTTAAAGAGACTTATTTTATGAAATCTTTAAAAAGAAATACTGTGCAACAAAAAAAGCCCCACAGCCCATTAATGTGATATTTATTTCTCTGTTTCCTTTAGCTGAAAGCATTGCAGTGGAAACTAGTTCCTAAAAACCTGTGAATTGCTGCTGTTGGATTGCTGTCGGCCATGCTTGGCACAGGGACCGAACATCACAGCCTTCTGACAACTTTGCGGACGGCTGCATCTCCCGTTGCTATGGAAATGGACCTGAGCTCACTGAAAGCTGGGTAATGGGCTCTAAAATCATCACTCCTTATATTGAAAAATGCTGGGGTGACGTTAGGTAACAGTAGTAATAATAATGTCTCAGCTTGTGGAATATAGTCGTTGTTGGTTTTATTTTACAGCTGTGCTACATTCATGTTTGCATTTGAATTACCTGGTCAAATATAACCCTCCCATTTGTATTCCATTTACTGACCACAGCGTTGCAGGGGTTAGATACTGCCCGGACCCAGCAACAGGGAGGACATCACTAAGAAAATGGATTTCAGGAGGAGGATTTGTTTGCTTTTAACTAATTGGGCATACGGACACAACTCACCATTTCTTTTATCACGCCTGTCCTGTTGCACAACCACTTTCCATTAGTTCAGAAGTGTTTGCTTGATCCATCGCCGTTACAATATATGATAAAGTTCAATATAATTAATCCCACATTAACATCTTTTCATTTTTCTGTGTTCAGCAATCTCCAGCTTTGCCCTAGTTTCACAAGGTTCTTAGCTGTACTGAAAATGTTTGCCTCTAGCATCATAGTAACATCTTACTAATCAAACAGTACTGGCAAGGAAAACTATGCTATGCAGATAAGCTTGACCATGAGAATTTAAACTGTAAAAAATTAAAGCTTTGAGGGAAAAACTGTGCCTGTCATCACAGGGTGAAATGCAGGGCTGCAAACAAAGAAAATAAGAGTTAGAAGCCTGTCATTTTGTGGAAAAACCTTCTACGCTTACCAAGAGTCCTACAAAAACAAAGTGCTCATATGCCAGTCTTCACCTTGGGATATTTTAATAGGTTGCTTTTAAGTTACTTACCTCTATCAAATTAGCAGAAGAGTAATTTTTTACCCTAGTGTCAGCTCTTGAGAAATGGTATTGTACACCAGAAACTGTTGTGGTTTTTTATTACTGCAGCATATTAAAATATGATCTTGAAATGCTTTTAAATCTGAGGAGTGAGCATGTCAACATATTATATTATAGCAAAATAAGAGGTATGCTTTTAGTTCCTGGAAAAATCTGTCCCTCTTACAGGATCTGCAAACATCTTACACTGAAATAATGCTGAAATTAACTGTGTGTAGGTACTCTCCACCTTAATTTGTATACTTATGGTGTGCTTTTACTCATCAGCTGTTTTGTGAGTAGATAAATGGGTTTTGAGGCTACTTGCTTTCAACATGTGCTTTGTCAATCCTCTGTCAAGTTAAAGAGAAAATTCTGTAACCATTTCAATCCCTTTCCCGAAATCTGACTTGCCTCCTTATGGTGCCTAACAGCATTACTAAAACTTATTTTGAAGCCTATGCAGAGAGTTCCTGCTATATTTGTTTAAAAAGATGCCTAAACTTTGGCCATTATAGTTAGAAGGAGCTCTGTGGCAGAGATTGGGTTTGCACATTCAGAGGGGATGCGGGTAATGAAGCGCTTCTGTAGTAAAAGTCATTAGGCATGCAGCCAAATTCAGATCTCATAGTCTTCCTCCAGGCCATGCTTGTGAGACTCAGGGTTATTTTAATTATATCAGTTCTTTCAAGTAGATTTTATAGGAAGAAGATTGCACTGTTTTCCTTCAGTGACTATTTTTTTCAGTCTCGGAGGCCAAGTAAAGCATCTCTGATGGTTAATTAATTTCTGCAGAATCTTCTCACACCCACTTTTTGTATGGGTCTTGTATTTTAAGAGTCAGGGTTGCAATTTAGAGAGCTGAGCTGGTGCTAACTGCCACTTGCAGAATAGGGTTAAAGTTCTCCAAGCCACTGTCAAATCAGCACGGTCACTTAGGTACTATTTACAGGCATTGCCAAACTAACACACAGTCTTTTGAAGCTCAAGAGAAATTGAGGACTGGAGTGGACAGGATACGGGTGATCTTCAGAGGAGACAGTCGGTACAGACCTGTAGGAAGAGCCTTTCGCAAGACTTGTCTCTCTTTCAGAGTGATCTGAACCCTGCATTCCCTTTTCCTCATGTTAGCTCCCAGTTTCAGTTCAAAGGAAGTCAATGGCAGGTCTCCCACTGGCTTCAAAGCAGCAAAGTTTTGGCATTTAGAGGAAAATCACTACGAAGAATAATGATGCAATATAAACACTTCTGTTGTAAACGCGGAATGTAAACAACACTCCTCTATAGCATTTATTTAAATCCCCAGGCACTGGTGGAAAATAGGTCTCCAAATAACCTAAATAGTTTGGCACATTAAACTCTCAGCCTTTGCAAATATTGGTAGTGTTTCAAAGAATGCATTTTTAAGTGAGCAGTAAAAAGCAATTAGGCATGTAATTGTTGTTTTAGAGGTTTAATCCAATTCCCATTGCAGTCAGTGGGAGTCTTTACATTTACTTCAATAGGGACTGAGTTGGGATCTCACGCATTTGAAGAGTGGGAGGGAAAAGGAAGGGGGTGGCAAACCTGTACAAACTCAGCATTGGGAATTTCATAAGTCTACGTAAAATGAACAAAATATTTGAGATAGCAGACAACCTTTCCTTGACAGAAAGAATCTACTAACCACAACAGGATTCCGCCCTCCCTTCCATACAATGTCCCTTTTGTCATTAGACAGCCATATAATTAAATTAACGGGTAGTAAACTTTTCTGAGCTTCTCAATGAAGTTCAGTTTCTCTCTGTCATGTCACAACACATAATGTTAATGCATTATATTTCTGTATTTGACAAGTAGCACAAATGTTGTCATTAAGACAATGCTTAAACCTGCAACGGGCTAAACCCTATATAACTTATGTTTAACTTACATTTAGGCCAGATACAAATGCTGTAAAAGCAGGCAGATGGAAAGGTTTGATATATATTTTATGATGTTACTTTGATTGCAAGTAAACACTGTATTTAGTTTTTAAGGTGGAAATTGGAAAGGTGAACTATTCAGAGCATTCACAATTACTTGTGATAATCACGGATGGCGTATCAATATCTACACTGCAGAGATCTGAATCCAGATTATAAGTATTTCATTTTCTCCTTGGTTGATGTGCAAATATGTAATGACTGTGAAGATGGACAACTCACAACTGAGTGGCACGGATGACACTTTAAACTTTTCAGTTGTCAGGAGTTTATATGAGGGGGAAAAATACTATGCTTGTTAGAAGATTTTAGTGTAATTTTACTGATCATTTTTTTCCTGAGGTACAGCAGCATCTCATTGTCATGGTTTAACCCCAGCTAGCAGCACACTCCCTGCCATTCCCCCCATCCCCAAGTAGGGCAGGGAGAAGAGGGAGAAAAGTAAGGGGAAAAAAAACCCTGTGGGTTGAGATAAAGACAGCTTAATAGAACAGAAATTGAAGAGGATAATAGTAGTAAAAAGGGTAAAAGAATATACCAAATAAAGTGATACAACACAAGTTGCTCTCACCACCCAATCATCAGTTGCTCAGCCATTCCTGAGCAGTGATCCTGCATTCCTGATGTCTATGGTATGGAATATTCCTTTGGCCAGCTTGTCCTGTCTATGCTCCCTCTAAGCTTCTATGGCAAGCTGAAAAAGTCCTTGACCAATGTAAACATTACTTAGCAACAACTGAAACAATATGTGTTATCAACATTATTCTCATACTAAACGCAAAACACAGCAGCTACTAGAAAAAAACCCCCTAACTCTATCCCAGCTGAAACCAGGACGCTCATTTACGACATTTTGTTTCCTGCAGAAATGAGACTGCAGCAGACACTTTTGTTGTTACCAAGTCAGGTTTAGGATCATTGCCTTAGCAGAAATCTAAATGGAATAGCAGAAGATGGATGTAAATGAGCTACTTGAAGGCCTGTTGGAATAAACACCTCCTTTCTTTCCAGTGCAGGAGGAGAGACGGTGGGCATTAAGATGATCAGCCTGGTGTGAATGGACGCTCTCCATCCACAATTTAAAGGTGAGACTCTAAAACCAAATATGACAAATCACATTCTCCTCTAGACTTTCAGTCTAGGAAGAAATGGTATAAAGCTCCACAATGCAGTGATATTTTCATCATATAAATGATGGCTAGTAAGGAGGCATGATGCAACTCACTTCAGTGACATGGCAAAAAATGTTTTCAAGGATTTATAGCAACCAAAGTATTACTTCTGGTGATTTATAAAGCTGCACACAAATCCTTCCCTAGACAATCAAAGGAACCAAACAGAACATCGCTGCAACGATGTATTACAGCTTGTTTGACCTCACTCGTCACCAGAACAGGGCCTTTGTATCAAATGTATTCGCACCAAGGCTGACTCTGCCCTCCCTACAATTACTTGCCAAATGCAATAGGGCCTCAGAGAATTAACTTTGTAATTATTGGACTTTAGAAAATTTTCACTGAGGTGAAAATACACCCAATTTTCATGGAGAAGTATTATTTCCTACCACCCAAAAAAAAAAAAAAAAAAAAGGGCAATCAAGGGCAGAATATGAGGTGCCCGGAGCAGACCACAGTATTCCAGTGAAAACTGGGGGAAGGAGTGCTTTGACTTTTCCTGACTGACCACTGGATGCCACTATTGTTCCACTGAAATAAAGTGTAGTCCTGTCATCTTCTGACTGGCTTACTACGCCTGCAGTTTAAATAGCACCAGCATGCACAATTTTCTGCAGAAAATCAGCAGTTAAAATGGAAATTATTAATGGTTTTGACTGTGTTTAGACATTTGACTGTCCTCCTTGCTCAGAGCCCCTTCTCAACAGGAATCACTGCACCAGTCTCTCCCTTCGAGGCCCTGGCAGGCTACCCCCATCTTTTGACTCAAGGGAAGCAATTTCAAATCCACATTCTGCTCATGCAGAATGTTTAGGCGTTATTCAGGAACAGAGGAAGAGAGGAATGATCTAACATTGGCCCCCAACAAATCGGAGACCCGAACTGGAGAGCCAGCGCTAGTGAGTGGCTCATCGTCCCTCTGCCCCAGGGTTCCGCAGTCGGCAGCCGAGGGAGGCTGCAGCGGAGCTCACAGCCTCTTTCAGCAGCAAGCTCGGAGCTGCATGTCAGAGAGACCTTAAGGCAGGAAGAAAAAAATCTTTAAAAAATGCAATTTTTTTTCTCTAAATGAGCAGTTTTGTGTTATCTTGCTTTTAAAACCTTTTTACTTTTTTTTGTTTAACATTCAAAAATGTATACAGACCAATTCTGCCTGTCATGGGGATGCGGACTGCTGTATTTCTCACCATCCTCAGGTCTGCGCGTGCAGCTCCTCAAGATCTACGATACCTCAAAGCCCACAGGAGAAGCCAGTGGCTCTCAGGACTCGGTGCAGTGCTAAGGTGTCCCCAGGGTTCCTGCACCCCCCCCAAAAGCGAAGGGTTTCCCTTTTCCCCCTGTGATAAGCCACAGGGTGCAGCACTGCCTGGCAGCCTCCACACGCTTGCATCCCCTGACACCGGATCCGTGTATGAGTTCACGCTGGTGCTTTCCATGATTAAATTCTCACTTGGAGCTGGCGCTGAGCCCTGCTCAAGTAATAGAAAGCATGAGCAACAATGCTGCTTGTAAGCCCCTCTGCTCCCAGCTTTTCTTCAGGAATTCTCCTAAGCAAGCTCTCCACACACCGACGCTGCTCATCCCTCGCTGTCTGCGCCGTGCAGCCGTCCTGTGGTTTTGTTCCTTTCCAGGAGACAACTCTCCTAATGGTGTTGTCAGGAAGGAATAGATGTTCCCCTCTTAGCTGCCCTAGTTGATATTCTAGAGGCAGTCACCTCCAGCAAGAGGTGAAGACGACAACTGCAGGTAGTAATGTCTCAAATCCTCTCCTCTAAAACTTTGCACTAAATCAGATAATTATGTTACATACTGGCACCTGATTTTACCACTAAACAGAAGTTTTCCCCTTTCCTATAGATAGTATAAAAGGGAAATACAGGCGCTTTTTTTCTTATGAAACACATAAACATTCCTTATTCTACTGGCAATTTAACACACACAAAATACCGGATGTTTGAAAATAAAATCATGATTGCTTTATTCTAGCTGAGGGATCCCTAACCTCATTTTGTTATTGCCTTTCAAAATCCAGCAAGTGTACTTTAGTCACCAGGGAAAGGTGGCTGTCATCTATGTGGATGTGGAGACAAAAATGACTCTATAATTTATGACTGAACCTAAAACAAATCTTCACCACGGCTCGTATTTTTTTCTTTTGCAATTTTCAGCAGTTGAAGTGATTTCAATAGGACAACAAACCTTTTCCACTATGCTTCCTGATATTATTTATTTGAAAAAAGGTGGTTTTGGTGTTTGTTGTTGTGGGTTGTTTTTTTTTTACTGTGTGTTCCTTTTATGCTCCACCCCAGCTGTTTAAAAAGATTTCTTTGGCTTAGTTTCAAAAGGGCCTTTTTAACTTCTTATAAATCCAAGTGTACACTGTAGAGTTTTCATTTAAAAGGGACCTGATATGATAATAATCTGTGTCCTAGTAGCACGTCACAGCCTAGACAGTGACTGAAAAGGTCACTGTGCATAACACAGTTGTTACCATGCCTGCAGCACAGAACATTAGATGTTGTTTCTACAGACATTCAAAGAAATAACCTAAGCTTACAGACTGAGCAGTCCAGGCATTTGCTGCAATGCAACGTCTGACAACAATTTTACAAAAATTATTTCACTTAAGGACACTTTTAAAGATCCATTTGTTGGCCTCAATCTGTTTTTAAAAGAGCTTACTTTATTTCTTCAAATAACAGAAAACCTTTCTTAAACTATTACCCTAGAGACCAGTAAGAACAAATTATTCATCGTTGCCTTTCCAGTTCTGGACAGAGAGCTGTTATGCTAGCCGTATTTGTCTAGTTTAAACTGCGGGTACGAGTGAATGAGAAGTTTCTTTGTGCAGGTTTCAGATTAAGACCCAAGGAGAAAACAACTCACATTACTAATATCTTCTTATTATCTTTAAACATCTAGCTTTCAAAATATTTCCTTTTTTGTTTTTCCCTTTGCCTTCCTGTTGCAGAGGCAGCGTGCAGGAGGCATGCCAGCTATCTGCAGAGACAGCATGTCCTGGCAGAGCTGAGAGGTACTGCTCGCTTCCATCTTGCTGCCCTTAAAATTTATTTTAAACAGTATTTGATTTTGCTTTCAAGACATGAACTTGAATACTGCTTGTTTGCAAAATAGTTTCCTTTCAGCTGGTAATCAGTCAATGTGACTGATTTTTTCTAACAGGTAATGGTACTTGTGTATGTGAAGTTTAAGTTGTACATAGGCACTTATGTATCAGCGCTTGCCAGACAGAAGGGTGATACAGAATCAGACACAACCGTTTCCTTATGCTTTTGCTGAGCTCCTCCTAAAATGAAAAGGAAAGGATTTCGATTTAAGTGCCTTTAAGCGGTGAACTCACCCTAGCTCAGACAGTACTCCGCTGGTGTCATATGAAGCACCTCTCTTGGGAGAGGCATTGTTTGAAACTAGTTGCAGCTGAGGATGCTTAAAAACCTGAGTATCAGCTGTGTTCACTGTGGATAGCTGTAGTTTAATTGCTCTGCAGGCTAGTCACAGACCAGCCAAAGAGAGACACGACTGAAATCATTATGTTATGCTGCTTTTCTAGCACTTAGCATTACTTTGTGGGCCTCAGAGTGACTGTGCTGTGGTAAAATATAATTCTAGAAATTTTATTTTCACTGTATGGTTGAGAGTGGCACTGCATGAAAGCTTTAATTCTTCTCTTCTGACATGCGTATAATTCTTTTTACAGTCAATAAATGATGCTGCAGTAAATTTGCTCATGGAAGGAGAAGATTTGTACTTGCAGTGTCACTCTTGGTAGCTCCAAGGCCCCTGCTGCTCCACAGTAGTGCAAAATGAATGGCGAAATCATGTGTGAGTGTCAGGGGCATATTTCTATTGAAATTTAATGTCCTAATGATCTGAAATTGGAGCTAAGAAAATAGATTACAGCCCTTGGTTGTGGAACAGACTTCCCTGAAAACACACTTAATACTTAGGTGCCTCAGTTCCCACGTTTAAAATTATAACACCACTCCTCCTACTTTCTATCCGATACCCCTTCAGAGTTTGGGGTTCTGTGTGTTGTTTTGGGGTGCTGAACAACAACATGGACATGCTCATTTGCTGACAATAAAAAAAGTCTTGTTTTCATGACCGGGGAGAGGTCACATAAGCCAGAGACTGTTTCTGCAGACACCACACGAACCCTCTTCGTTCACTGCTTTCCCCTGCAATGGTATTTTGCTGCTTTTCACAAGCTGTGGGACCTTCTCTTCATTTCCCTGATGCTATTTTTTTCCTTCCTCCTTTACGAACACATTACAACAATTTCAAACGCTTTTGAGAACCTTAGTGTTTGGTAATGGCATTTGCCCTATCTGAGGAGCTGTCTGAATGAAGGAGAGCGATTAAATGCAGAAGATTCAGTGAGTTTTAGCCCTGCCTATAGCAATATTTCATGAGTGAAATTTTTTTGAAGCTTTTTCAGATGGAGATTGACGCAGACATGCAAAATATTGCATATATTCTCTGAAGATGGTGTACGTGTAGCACAGGACAGGGTGGGAAGAACAACTGTTTCATGGCACGAGTTGCTATAGCTACTAAAATCAACATTTTTCATGAAGGATCTGCATCACTGAAACCCTTCAACACAGTTGAATTAAATGGCATTGCCTGTGCTGCTCCTTATCTCACGGAAGTAGTCCCTTGAACTAGTAACAGTCCAAAGATTCCAGAATTGAACCTGACTTGCTGCAGGCATTGTAGCCATCTGAAGTTTTATCCCCCTCAAAGGTCTTTGGGGTAAATCCAATGAAAGCTTACCTGGTCCCTGCCTCCCAGAACGGAAAGGAAAACTTGGGTGCCTATGGTGCCTGCATCAAGCGTGGAGGCAGTTGAATGAAGTGCACATCTGCTCCCATCTTTAGCCAGAAATAAGGCTGAAGAGACAGAAATGTGAAGATGTAACTCCATGAAAGGGATGAGTGATCTAACACCTCATTGATGCTAAAATTGGGAAGTCCCATTCCTCTCCCCATTCTTTCTTTTCCCTCTCTCCTCCCTTGGATTGTCTTGTACTGGCTTTAGTATGTGTGGAACCCTCTGTGAGCCAATTCACTTGCTAAGCTGTTGGAACGTTAGCCCCACAGAAAACCAAAATAAATAGAATTAGTGAGCTGAACTGGCTCAGATGAGGGTAAAATACAAAACCAGACCCCGCGCAAAAGCGTAACAGTGTAGACAAGTTTGGGGAGGAGGAGTGAAACAGTGATAGCCTGTGGCTTAGCTGGCACCTTGTCTTTCACCCTGAGGTGCTCTTGTTGAAACCTTTTGGCTGTAGTTTCCTTGCTGAGGAGTCAGCGTCCTTTTTGTGTTGCACTGCCTTGGATCCCTGAAGCTCAGTCTGCTTTCTGTGGCACTGGTTCAGCCCAAAGGGTTGGGTGGGGGATGCTCTGACCAGGCAGCAACACCAGCTCATCCCAGGGATATTTTTCTGACTGCTGGTGTGCTCCGTCAAACCCCTGCGGAAAGACAGGCATCATTTTCTCTACCTTTTGTAATCTAACAGGGATTAGCCTGAAATCTCACAGTCCAATTGTTAAGAGCAGAGGGAACTTTCAGACAAAAGTTGAATGTCTTTTAGATACTGAACCAAGTGACTCTCACGTAGTGGGTCAGGGGGAGAGAGGAAGGACTGGATCTCACATGTGGGCTTACCTATGTAAAGTCCAGCTAAATCCTGCTGTAGGTCTCTGCATCTTTGGAGCCTCCAACGGGCACCAGAGGTATCTGTTAAGGTCACTGCATGACCGGAGCTTCTAATGTGTGAGCTGGAACCGAGAACAGACCTTAAAGCGCTTACCAGTGCACAGCACAACCCACAGACTGGCTTAGGAGGTTATTTTTATGCATCTCCACAAAGAGATGTGAAAGCCCTATGAGCTGGGCTTTGTCGAGACGCAGCTCTTACATCAAGAGACAATAAAGGAGTCACAGGCTGCCACTGGCCTATTGCATAACAGGATCAGACATTTTAATGAGCTTCTGCTAGTCCATGGTTCATCAGCCCTGCTGATTTGTAATGAAGCAGGACACTGCTATAGAAACCACTCCAGCAAACAGCATTTTGGAATGTACTTAAGAAGATGAGTTTGAATTGAAATGCAAACAAACTGTGGGTCAGTCTGTCTCTTTCTGAATTGTAGGAGCCTGTTTGCCCTCCTGTCCATGTTACAGTTTAATCCAGCTTGAATTTAAGTTTTTAGAGGTATTTTGTATATCTCATTTCCCATAGCATCTAGTTTCCTCTGGTTCTTTAATATTTTTCCCATTATAATTCTTAATCCCACTTTTTAGCAAAGGATTACAAAGAAGAAATGATAAACACATCTTCAAAATTTCTCTAATAATTTATTCTATAAACTATGTTTATAAAAGAAATGGAACTAAAATTAATTTTAAGGATAATGGTCTATACCATAGAGAGGAATGGCTATGAAATAACAAAAGTTTTTTTCTAAACTGATGAATTATATATATTATATATATAAATAGAGTCTCCAGATAATTCCATCAATTAGATTCAAGCAAACCCAAGCAAAGAAGGAAAAAACCTGTTTAAGGAGTTGTAATCTTAAAATCCGGGTTACTGTCAAAGACCTAACATCCATTACAGGATATTTATGATGTTACTCAAGAGAGCACAAGAAATACTTGACATTATCCTCTACTTAGGAACCAAAACATCCAATGACATTACCCTTTCTCTACATCAAAATCCTACCTGTACGCCACCTTGTTATGAACCACTGTAGAAAGGTGTGTTTTCATTCTCATTGTGGTTTACGAAGACTATGTTAAACCAAATTGGTGCATTATCAATAAAGAAATCTGTTGGGCTACATTTTTTTCATAAGATAAAATTTCCCCTGACTCTCTTGCTTGAAAGCATCCCACAAAGACTTCTTGTTTTCCGCTTTCAAGAAAAACATAAACCAAACCCAACCCATGATGCACAGCAAAGTGCTTGGGGAGTTCTCTTTTGAATAGCACCAACTTCAGGAACAGCTGCTAAGATCAAATGGACAAAGGGAATTCAGAACCACCCACCCCATATATTATCTTTTAAAGCTCAGGAGCTTAATCCTTCCTGTGAACAAAGTCTGTTGTCCCACTTGCCATTACCACTAACATATTATATCCTGTGTAAGTCCGCTTCCTCCTAAGAGTGCACCTGCAGCAAAGCCACAACATAAAGGTCCAAAGTCTCTGCAATTAACCTGAGTCATAAAATGAAACGTTTCTTGCTCTGCGAGGAATGATTTCCTATGACCTAAATAACTCTAAAAAGAACGTATTGTTATTAAAAGTATTTATTACTGTTATTGCAAAAGTACTAAAAGCCAAAACAATAACCAGTACTTCTGCAAGCTCCAGGAGTGTGCTTCCTACACAGCAAGAACTGGTCAGTTTACTAGCCCTATGTAAGCCCTTTTTCATCTGCCTGTGGAAGTAATTACGATCTGCCCATAAAGGAGAGAAATAGCCTTACTTCCAGTCTTGATGACAGGAGTATATTTCATTTCTGGGCGTTAAATTTTGGTGAGAATTTTTGAAAGGCTGATTTTGACCTTATCCAGCATTTTTCCATTCTCAAGCTGACCTTCGAAAACCAGAAGTGTTGAATGACAAAGTGTCTGGAAACAGAGCAAGCAGCGTATAAGAGACGTAGGGAGGTTTATCACAGCTGTGTTTGTGGCAGGAAAACCTACAAGACACAGTTTCTTTTGCGATTCCAGCCCTTGTTGTATGGAGCAGCTCTGCAGGTGCTCTGCATCGCTCTGTCCACTTGGTGACCCTAACAGTGAAAATGCTAATGTACGGCCTGTATCCTGAGTTACCACCTTCTTAGACTGAAAATACAGAAAAATAATCAAACTTTGACAATGTGGGTGAATAACTGAATTTATGAAACTATATAAGCTATTAAAAATATTTTATATCCCAATTGCTGCTATTGGCCTGTGATGGTGGCTTTCCAGTTGTAACACACCCCCTGTCTACTGCATTTTAAGTCTCTTTTCTGACAGCAATTCTTTCGTTATTCCTTCACCTGGACTATAACACCCTAGCTTTTGACAAATTGACAAAAATCATCCTCAGTCCCTTCACTTTACTTGTGTTTAGACATTGCATTTAGATAATTTGCACCGAGTCCTCCAACGGGATACTCTCCTTAAAGCTAAATGTAAAGAGAATATTGGACCAATAAAGGTGAGTTTACAGAGAATGGAGCTGAATATTCTTTAAAGGCTCATTCGTCACTAGAAATCAAAGTGTTTACTGTATAAAAATGTTATTTTACTCAGCAGAACCTGTTCTGGTCACCTCATTTTTAAAAAAACAAAACCAGCATAAGGTTGCTAATGTTGAAAATTGTTCACTAACCTGCAAACAAATTAGGATGAAAATTTCAAGTTATGAAAGACGATACAAAAAACCAAAACCAGAGTGAGGTTGCTAATGTTGAAAATTGTTCACTAACCTGCAAACAAATTAGGATGAAAATTTCAAGTTATGAAAGACGATACAAAAAACCAAAACCAGAGTGAGGTTGCTAATGTTGAAAATTGTTCGTTAACCTGCAAATGAGGATGAAAATTTCAAGTTACGAAAGACGACACAAAAACTGACCTCTTCTCCTGCACCAAAACATGAGAATAAAGACATATGAGATGTCGACAAACTGACAGCGACACGCAGGATGGAAAATTAGTGCGGGTATGGGTTTATATATGCATGATTGCAGAATCTGACGTACTTAGGCGTGAAGGTGGCGGCTATGAGGCAAAACCAACCGGGACGCCACGGCATCACTGAAGGCTGCACTCTCGCGAACCCCAAGAACGATAAGGGGGCGAATTTAGGGAGTTCTATCAGGCGATTTTATTAAAAGCCTCATGTATGCAGCGAGGCAACAAGGCAAATGCCAGTCTCGGTGACCCTCCGCAGCGAGGCCCGCCGGATACGCCAGGTCTCCCGCATTTTTTTGTCAGGCCTGGCCAAAAATAAAAACAACTTACTCTTGGCGAGCGCCAAAAGCGGGCCCGGGGCCGCGCTCCGCCTCGCCGGCGGGCCGCTCCCGGGCTCACACGCGGGAGCGCTGTGGCGGCACCTGCTCCGCCACCGGCCCCCGGCCCGCCGGGGCGGTGCAGGCCCTTGTTGAAGGTCTCCTAGCAACTGCCCGGCCAATGGCAGCGGCGCCGGGGCGGGGGGGAATAACCCCGCGGGGCCCGGTGAGGGGCCGGAGCGGTGGCGTCGGCAGCTGCGGGAGCCGCCTCCTCCTCCTCCTCCTCCTCCTCCTCCTC